>OZ007557.1:32218066-32778795 GCA_963931855.1 Philhelius festivus | reverse complement strand
ACATTTTGTAGGCTAAGTACTTATTGGACCGCCCTCGTATTTCCAAAAGCAGTGTTCCTTTCGGGAAACATTCCGCACACTACACCAAAAAAAAAAACATCTTTAGGGTGAGACCCATTTTTGGATGAATAGAATTAGTAAGATTTTGGACTTGGGAATAATAAAAATCCATATGAAATACCCCAACACCAAACTTTACTCAAAAGGTAAGGTGGCTTAAGTCGACTTAAGCCAAAAACGATTTTTTTTAATAATTAAAGAAAATAAAAAATTAGCTACATTTCTGTGTAATCGGTTCGTTTGAATGACCCCTAGAACACCTTTTTTGAATTTGTCAAAACGACCTAATTCAATGAAAATAAAAAATTACATTTGGAATAACGTCCTAACTCCAGGTTCTTAAATCTGTGCAATTATTTCTTGTCTTATGTCCAATTAAGCCTCTCTCGATTTTTTCTTAAATTACAATTACATAAAAAGGAATAGAGAACTAAGTCCAATTAAGCCGTTTTTCCAAAATCAATTTAGGCCGTTTTTCCATATCGAAAGTTAATTTAAATTGACTTAAGCCGTTTTTCCAATTTATGTTATTTGCTTTTATCTGGCTTACTTAGACTCAAGTCACTTTTACAAAATAATATAAGATTTTTTTTTAGGGAAAAATGGCTAATGTATACTTTAATACAAATTAAAATAAAAAATTAAATTGGAAAAACGGCTTAAGTGACTTAAGACAATATATACAAAACTAAGCAAAAAGTAAAAAAGGCTTATGTAGGTTTTTTGCCTTTTAACACTGAATCTTAATTGAGTTTTTTAAATCTCAAAATTAATTTGAAAAGAGTTATTAAAAGTTTATATTTTGTTGAAATTTCAGCCTCCTTATCAGCATAGTTTTCTTTAAATAATTTTTTGAAGTTTAAAACTCTTCTCCTCTAAAATGTTAAAAATCGACTTAAGCCACTTTACCTTGAGAGTAAAGATTAATGTCACTGGTTGGTTGGTGAAAATTTCGGTCTGGTGGAATCATCTGCCTTTACTTTTTCGGAAACGGAACTGGCATGATTATAATAATCAATTGTGAACGCTACAGATCTTCTTGTAGATTCGGCTAAATTATTTGGATTCTGATGAAGCATAGTTCCAAGAGGAGGAATAAGCAAAATAGTGCATGTGACGATAGGCATTCTTCAATACCAACTGAACACCGAAATTATGCGTTTTAGCGCCTTGTCGTACAAATAAGACAAGGACTTTCCGGTCGATTGGTCTATTGTCAGAGACAGATCGCTAAACGTAGTAGGTACGTTGACCAAGAAGAAAACCATATTTAAAAGTCTAAAATTTTGTATCGCTTATTAACTTCATCCGTGTTCAATATTCTAGACTTGATTTAAATGCCCCTGTTTCAAATTGAAAAGGAAAAAAAGAGTCACAGACCCAACATTGCTCCACATTGCATACAGATGGTACCTATATCAGAATCTTGGCATTTGCATCAAGTTTGTTTTGTTCATTAAAACTTTTCTGTTGTCAAGGTTCTAACTTTCGTCATTACATCTTTTTTAGAGAGCAAAATAACGCGTATTTGGCGCTTGTCTTAACTTCGTCATCAAATAAGTTAAATTTGGCACTTGGCACATTATTGACATCAAAGACTTTACGTCAATGTATTTGTTTACAAAAATAATTACTGAGCTCCCTTAAGAAATGTAAGACACCATCTCAATTGCTGCCATCAACCCCAATGTCAAGGTTGTTTTATGTTAAACTGACTCTGACGTTGTCTTCCCGTATTTTCAGACAGACAAGCCGAACTAAATACCATTGAAACTAATAAATAAATTCACAAAACATTTCCTTGAATCAAAAGCACAACTGCATACTTCGACAAAAACAAATTAAACTTATAAAAAATAATTTAATTTATAAGATGCTAAAGGATGAGAGATAGCATCAGCTATAATTAAATTTGGCACTTTTGTCGAAGTCAGCCACGAAAAAATCTGTCCCTCTCGGCATCATTTTAGCCCGAACTACAAGTCGTGCCACGCCATTGAGTCCCTATATAATATCGTGTGACCGTCCTTTTGTGTAAGTATTCACTTACAGCCTTCGCCCATAATCATAATCAGCAGTTGTTAGGTGAAATAAGATTAAGTGGGGAATTTTTGGCGATCTCAGCAATGTTCACTGTCACCGCGTTAATTGCGACTTAAACAAATTCTGGCGCTTAATTTAAATAATCCTAATTCTGGTGGTGACGGTACGGCGCAGCGCGGTGCGGCAATCTAAAAACAAAAAATATTCTCACCGGGAGTAATATTCGACAGTCTGGTCGCTCATTTGTGTCTACGGTGACCATTGTTCTACAAAGTTAGGACGAAATAATCGAATTAAAAATTGGCCGATTTTTTTTGGTTTTTTAAATAGTAACTATAGTTTAAAGAACGTGATATCAAAAATATTTTCCAATGAAATTTGGAACTCCAAATTTAATTCCTTAGTTTTTTGTTTATTTCATTAAGAACAAATTTTTGAGAATTATGTTTATATAGGCTTCAAGTACAATGTGCACATACATACATCTCCTCCTAACATTGTAAGAATAGTCATAATCCCGTGAGTGCCCGGAAATTAAAAAAATAAATTAAGCCGTTAAGAAGAAAAGTGCTTAAAGTGAAAAAAAAAAGAACTCTAGCTCTAAAACCATAAGCTCAATTGAAAAGAACTTGTGTGGAAAAAGAAAGATATTTAAATTCCCAACCTAAATGATTCACATAATCTAATTGTACAACGAGACATTCTCGAGATATTTGTTAAAATACGTTTTTCAAAATGGCCGACTGGTTGATTAGCTTAATCACTAAATACCGGTTTCATTTGAATGGAGGAACTCAAAGATTTCAGTTATTACAGAATAGATGGTCACCACACTGATATCAGGCGCAGATGAAACGATTCTATTACAACGATGTAGTTACCTCGTTGTCTTGTTAGCGCACCACACCGCATCCGAAGCCACCACGAGCCGCATTTAATTACATTTGTCTAATAAATAAATGAATAAATCATCTGCACTTCAGAGTGGACACGAATTTTTAACAAAGGAGCACCCCTTTGATCGATGTTCAGATTTTCAGACAACGCCTTTAGGCACACTCTCTAGAAAAATTGCTAAAAATATAAAAATATCGGACTGTGCAGCTACAACTTTCAGAATTCAGATAGGTATACATCTAACCTAACACCTAACACTTTAGCCGTAGACTTTTTGGCATCGCTTCGGGCGATAATTTACATGTACGAATAGTATCGAGACCGCTCTCGATCATATTCAGATCGAACTGGGGAACGGGGTGCTGATTGAGGGGCAGTTCGTTTGGTGCTTAATTTATGTGAATATCGCAAAGTCATTTAGCGCACGACAATTACACGTAATTACCTTCATTTCCCGTAGTGATTATCGATATGATTCGAGATGAACGATATTGCTTTTTTGTTCTTGTAAGTTCTTGAGTGTTCGTATAGAATTTTCTTCGTTAAATATATTAATTTTGGCGGAATATATATTTTTATTGAATTTTTTCATACAAAATTTACTGCATACGACATGGCGAGTTCGATGTTAATTGCATCTTTGAATTGACGTTGGTTTATTTAATAGATTTATCGATTGCAGCGAGAGTTCGAAGCACAAACCAAAGAATGTTCGAAAGACCGAATATCAATTATTATTTTATATGATATTTTAAGATGTTGTTTGTTGCATTGATGTCTAATGTTAATAGAACCAGCCTGGCAATATATTTTATTCATCTGGTTTTAAAGGGTGTGTTTTTTAAAGATCGATATATCGTTCAAAATTGAAACACATACAAATAATAGCCGTGTTATTTTTGCAAGTTCATATAGAATTGTAGAAAAAAACGACATAGGGACTTAGGAACTTCTTTCCAAAATGTTGGAAGCACTGTTTGCTCTATGGCATTTGTCAGCTGTATTGACGACTAGCATCAACCGGCATCCAAAACGTTACTTTTGACTTCTCTGAACAAATTATCGATAACATATAGATAATATCATTTTGGCATCAGCGTTTTTATCAGGACTTAGATTAATTCTCGAAAATTATCTCTCATTACCCGGGTAGAATTTACGACTCGATACTGCCAAGACCTCAGCTAGTTTTTCTTAGTTTCAGTTATGGCCCTACCGAGCAGTATCTAGCTTGTCCCTCGCTAATTTGTTAATGCTCTGTATATAATGGGCCTTGCTAGATGTTCCTATATGGGCCCTAGATGGGTCTTCACAAGTAGCACAAGAGCTACGGCAATTCTTAAAAAAATTATTAGAAACAATAAAAATAAAGTTTTTTTTATTAACTGTTTGGTTTTTTATTATTGTTGATTATTTTGGAGTTCTCTTCATTTTTTCTTTGCCTCCCTATATTCGACTCTTTATGTGATTTTTTGCTGGAATGAAAGAATTTTTTTTTAATTTACCTCTGTGCTCTCCACTGAGATTCGAACCCGAGTCCTCTCGGCTCTCGCTGGCGAACTTGTGCTCTACCTATTGTGCCACTGTGATACATAAAATATCTTGTCTCAAATTGCTACTCAAATAACTCTCTCGTGTTTTTAATTATACTGTTTAAGAAGACTTAAATACGTATCTTAAATACGAATCTTAAAAATACCGATTTAGGACCAAAACAAAAAAGTTATGTTTTTAGAAGGATTAAAGAAGGAATTAAGTAACAAAAAAAAAAAACCGATTTAAGAAATGCCAATTTAAGAAGTATGTATTTAAGAATGCTTTAAGTAGAAGTAAACATACCAAGTTAAGTTTTTTAAATAAATACCTAGTAAAGATCATATTAAGATGGAATTAAGTAGGCACAACTTGACATACCTAATAAAGAAGGAATAAAGTATGAATTAAGAAATGTGATACCGAAATTTTACCATTTTGTGCTACTTGTGTTCCTAGTCACGCAATGGATAGCTTTTTATAGAGACATGTATAGGGGGTGTACTGCATCTTGCGAGGAATTGACAAATTCTCCAAGAGTATCTCTTGTCATGGAAAGTGCTGCTCATTAGCCGTTCGGAATCGGCAGAAAATTGTAGGTCCCTTCGGTTCCTGGTAACACGCACACAGGAATGGTTGAGAGTTGTAAGTCACTAGGTCCTGGTTCACTCCGAGCTGTTGCACCACCAAATTTATGTATAGGCACATCTAGGATACATAAAGTAAAAACTATATATAGCCCCAGTATAAGTAACATCTGAGAACGCCTATCAAGATCCGCCAGACTTGCATCTGTCTAGGCCCAGCATGAATTTACTATATAATGGTCAATCTAGCTAGGGCCACGCTATTCGATAGTGTTTGCTAGATAATTTTCTACCCGGGTAGCTATGTCCGTATATACTTAAGTAGTTGTATTATTTACATGTAAAGCGCTTAGTCCAGATGTCGTTTTTTTCTGCAATTCCTTATGGACTTGCAAAAAAACACGCCTAATGGTAATGGCCGTAGTATTGGCTTAATGGAATGCAAAAGATACTTGCTTGCCATTAGTGTTTAAAACGGATTTCCAGCATATGTCCGCCACTTAAATCGATTTTTGAAGCTCGATTTTTCTACCTCTTTAAAGTAGCTGAGGTCGTGAATGCGATATTTTAATAAGTGTCTTCCATCTAAGTCGTACGGATTGGGCAGGAAATTGTTCAAACAAATTCTACACTCCTGCCAATTTACACCACAGAAACAGGAATTATTGTAGTCCTTGCTCAGCAGCGGATCCAGTATTTGGTCATGAGGGGTCCAACTATATCTTTAGAAAAAAATATTAAGCTTTTATAAATTTGACCAATAGATACAAGAAAAGAATTCTTTGGAATTCAGTTTGCTGATCGATGAGGACAAGAGGCAGATGAAACATATTAAAACAAAACAAAAGATGTTAAAGTCTATTATGAGATTTCGTTTTACATTCCATTTCTCGATACATATAAGGTGGAGACAAATGAATCACCCTATATCGGAAGGTTTTATATCTTTTGCAAATGGCGTCGTACGTCAATCAAAATTGACATTTGTGAACTAGACAGCTGCAGTAACAAACATGCAAGCAATGGTGCACTATACTCGACAAGAACGTGTGGAATTATTGTGTCGATTTTTTTGACTAATATCCGATCAGTGGTGTTTGCGCAGAGTGAATTTCGACTAATTGTGTCGCGCCATCTGGGCAAACATTCCGGCGCTAAGATAAGCGACTTAAACAGACTGAAACCACAGGCAACCAGGCAGGGCGTGGGGCCACAGGGCTGAGAATGAAGAATCATCAACCAGTCGACGGGCCACGCAATCGGACATCACCCGACGTATCCTACAGTGAATTATAGTGAAAGACATACAGATGTTCCCGTACAAAGTGTAATCAGTAAATGCCTGCTGACCGTCCGTCGCGTGTGAATCTCAACAACAAAAAGAACGATTTCATGTCGAAAATCATCATGAGCGACGAGGCGCTTTTCCACTTAAGCGGTTACATCAGTAAGCAAAATTTTGATTTCTGGGGCACGTGTGATGCACTACAAACCATAACATCCACTCAAAGCCACTGTGTTGTGCGGCATTCACGCGGGAGTTGTAATTGCTCCGTATTTTCTTGAAGATTCCATCGGCAATAAGTTCACTGTTACTGGCGAACCCTACAGGGCCATGAAAAACGACTTCTTAAAAATGTAAAAATGTGGTTTCAACAAGACGATGCAACCGCACACACAGCATGAACCACAATGGATATTGTGAAGGAAGCGTTTCCTGGTTTCCGTTTTGACGATTTAGCATGGCCAGCAAGATCGCCCGATTTAACAATCCCAGACTGCTTTCTACCCTCGCAGCGCTTAAAAAGAATATTTGACATAAATGCGAACAGTTATCACCGGGAAAGTCATGGAAAATGCAATAAAACGGGATCGACCGCTTGAAGCAGTGCCGGCTTTGCTAGCTTTCAAAATGATGTATAATATTTCTTACATAAAACCATGATTGAAGTTTCAAAATAAAGCCACAATCAATTGTATATTTCACATGGTTGTTGTTTTATTTGAGAATAGCTTAACGACGAAACCCAAGTATACTGTTGATGTACTCATATCCGGCACTAGCAGTGCTCTAAATTTTACATCGAACGGAATGTAAACTCCAACCTTAGAAATTTATTCAAAAGACGTCCTACAAAAATTGTTTAAGCAAATTGCATAGCAAAAAATTAATTAGAAAAGATAGTTTTAGTATGATAGTGCTAGGTTTTATGAGAAAAAATACCATTTTAAGGACTTTTGTCATATTTAAGGCGTTTTTTGAGAAAAAAAAGATGCGACAATTTTTTTCTCTTTGGATAATATTTACGACAAATTTACGACAATTATTAACGGTGTCCTTTTTCTTTTTCGAATTCATTTTACCCTATTTTGAGGGGTGGTAGTACTAACTTACCAGGGATTAATTTTTTTTAAAAACAAGCGTGACAATTTTATTCTATGCACGACAAATTTACGACAAATTCAAGACAATTAATCCAATTATTACATCTTTTAAATTTTGAAGTGGTAGTGCTAACTTGACGGACATAATTTAACTAGAAAGGCTGTTTCCTAATATTTTTGTGTCCAAGTCATAGTTTCCAAATATTATAAGAAGGTTCATAGTCCTTGCAAGCTCAGGATGTCAAAACATACATTTCTGTTTGAGTAATGTTTTTCAGAGGTGTATTACCTCTTGCAAGGAATTGTCAAATCCTCCAAGAGTATCTCTTGACATCAAAGGTGCTGCTTATTAGCCGTTCGGAATTGGCAGAAAATTAAAGGTCCCCTCCATTTCTCCAAACACGCACGTAGAAATTTTTAATAGTTGTAAGTCACTAGGTTTAGGCTCTCTTTGAGCATTCATGGCCTCTAAATTTTCATAACAACAGATAAATTAATGATGACTTAAATTTTTTTCCGTAGAAAGTCCAACTTACGAGCAAGTTAAACCGTCTGGAATTGCCTGCTGGCCTGGAACTTTGCCAAAAAATAACTCATATGGCCGAAGAAAACAACATAACAACTTGATAAATTGTTTGATCATTTTTGATGAGGCTTATTTTGATCTATATGGAGTTACATTAACCCGGAAATGTTTCATGAGACGAACCTGCGCCCAGAGCGAGTCACAGTGTACATTGTCGAACCATATTCCTTTGAAGAAAATAGTGTATCATAAAGTGTCTCAGGTGACCGTCATTTAAAGGTGTTGAAGTAGTTTTTTCAGAATTTGGTTCCAGTAAACTGGAGCATAGCCAGACTGGCTATGGTGGAAACGGCAACTAAAATTCTTAGTCAGTTTCATCAAGCAAGAGGTGGCCGAAACTTTACAAAAGAATTTGCCTCAATTTAAACAGTTTAAGTGAGGCGAATAATTTTCTGGTCGAGCGTTGCATATGCGCGAATAAGCGTGGAGGTCATTCACGGTCTATCATCTGCAAAAACAGTTAGATACATATAAAAAATAAAATTAAATTTTATTGATAATAAAATAAACATAAATGAAACACATTGACTAAAGAAAAGTCACCCTGTGTTAAGAATAATGGCACAAGTCTTTTTTTGTGTGTAACTCTGATTTATTTTGTAATGAATTCCACATAAAATTCCGAACCATGCGAATATTAAAATTTAATATTCACCACAACTCATGTGTTCCTACCCCAAAGGTACGAAACTTATTGTTCGAAAAAACCTCTGAACTAATTTTTATTTTTCGAAGTTCGATGATCGACCATCGGCTGTTAAGCGATTTCCGCAGCTCGATCTGCCTTTTTGGATCTAACCATTTCTGCGATCAGTCGATTTTTCAGCCCTCGTGGCTTGTATAAAATCAAGTTAGGTAGGGGGGCCAAATAAGGCCCACCTAACGGATTTTTCGAAATAACTGCTAGATTTTTGAGAGTATCCGAGTAAACTAAAAAGGTTATGATTCTTTGTCATTTTATCTACATGGAAAAATAGATTTTATTGTTTTCGTTAAATTGAAAAGTATATTTTTTTGACATTTAAAATAAGCTTATGTTGTTCTTAATAAGGCCCATGGGGTCTTAATAAAGCCCACTCAGTTTTCTTAATAATTTCGCAAGTAAAACCCACAAAAAAATTCAATATCTTTCAACAAACATCTTCTTTTAAATTTATTTCATATAGCCTTTTCAGTTTAACAAAAAACACAACTTAAAAAAAAACTTAATTTTAGCAAAAAACTTAAACAAAAAAATTTAAACTTCACTTCTTCGTAAAAAAATAAAACAAAAATATTCTTTAACCTGCAAAGCGTTTTTTTATGTTGGTTACTGTCCTATAAGAAGCTCTTTTTTGGAAAAAATTGGCATTTGGTCTGAAACACATTAAAAATATAATATAAGACCCAATAAATTAAAAGCAAATTTTCGTGTGCCCAATAAGGCCCATCCCTTGTTTTTGTGGGCCTTATTAAGAACATGCAAGACTTAAAAAAAAAGAATTATTTAAAACTAACGATCAAACATTTTTTACAAACAAATGTTGTAATTTACTTAAAATATTATATATTATACGGGAAAAATCAAAAATAGGTACTTACTTGGTTTAAATTTGTTAAAAAAGAACACAAAACACACTACTTTTTTATAATTTGGTAGTTCTTCACCCCCAGACGAACTTCATTGATCTATAGGTCAAGACCTGAATCGCGAAGCTGGCTTTTTTTCCTTTATATGTGCTCTTGTAGACATGGTTTAAATATGCAAAGCAAAAAAAGTCCCGTTATTTGTTCGTTTCTGTGTTTTCTGACAAGTGGGCCTTATTGGGAACAGGGCCTTATTTGGCCCCCCTACCTTTTATAAAATTAAATTAGTAACAAACGTTAATTTAACATTCCTTAAGTATGGAAACTAGTTTCTGGAAATTTTAATTAGAAAATTAATCAATTAAAAAAAAAAAAAAAAAAAAAACAAATAAAAACAAAAAAAAAAAAACTTTAATCGTATTGAGGAACTCAGATCCAGTCTGTGAATTGCAAAGTCCCATCGTCCCATATCATAAGCAGGCCTCGTAGCGATCATCACGACGTTGCCAAGATCATGCCGATGCTATTCGAGCGACCCATCATGAAACAATCTCGATCCTCTACACATGAGCCGAAAGCAGTCGCCTAAGAGCTACCAAGGCCAACAGACAAAAGTCCAAGTTCCTAACCCAACCACGACGAAATGGGGATGCTGTATTCCATTACAGTATTCCATATTTACTAATGTTTCTATTACTAGAGTAACAATGAGAACAAAAAAATATTTTAAGAAATCAATAAAATATATATTCGCTAATCTTAATTATAACAACTAGTCTATATAGCTTAAAGTTAAATTCCTCAGTTTAAATTCGTTAATCAGAAGTAAGCTTAAATTGTATAAATGTGAAGTGTGATAAAAAAAAAAGGAAAAAAAAGTTAAAGAGAAAAAAATATATATATACCTACTTGCCAAATTATAACCAAAACCTTAAATAGATTATAATTATCTAATTTCTAATCAATCACATATTACATACATATATATTTGATCAAATTGAAACAAATTCAATACGGAACAGCGAAGAGATCATCAACCATTGTGCGCACAACGTTGGATAGATCCCGATCGTAATCTTCAAGTCATTGTGTGAGTATTTTTATTTATGTTTTTGGTTTGACATTTAAATGCATAATTCTGTTTTTAAAAAAAAAAAAATAATAAATAGAAAAATATTATTTTTTTTATCACTCTATTTCAATTGAATTAATAAATTAAATTTATACTGTATAATACTGAGAAGATCTACATCTCTTAAAAAATATTTCTATAACACGATCTATGACTCATAGTTCTGTAGATGTTCTTGCCTCTTAATATTAAATCATGCAGTTAACATATGTTATTACTTTGCAGAAATTCTCTTTTTGCTCAAACAAATAATATACGGTAACTTCTCTTAACTTCTGCTCTCGATGATTATAATCATTTCCATTTAAACAGTTACTATTATTTCATGTTCACATCAGAGAGCATACAGTTCATTATCATTCGATAAATCAGCTGATTAGTTATGTAATCTGCATAGTATATAAGGAAGCAAAAACATTATTTTGCTTTTCGTTTTTTTTTATTCTAAAAGAAGATATGTAATTTTTCTTTTTGTTATAATGCATTTGTAAATAAATGAAGGATGTAAATTTTGAAATTGAATTTTGTGGTTCTACGTTTTTTTTTTCCATGATGAGAGGTAATTAGAGCATTATTATAGGGAAAGGTAGAGGGTACGTGATGATGGGGTGTTAAAGAGTTGACTCAAGCGCATTCAGGGGCTGCACTCTGTTAAAAGTTCTGGTTAGTGCAGTATGGAGGTGACTTTTACGAGTTACTATAGGATAAGGGATGCCACGTAACCGAATGGTTAACACAACATAACACCTGTTGTGGAGACTCAAAGGCGGAATAGATATCTCTCTTTATTTGTGTGTGTTTTAGTGATATATATTTTTTTTAGCATTAACAAAAGAAGTTTAGGATTTTTGTTTCAATTAAGTAAATTGATGCCGATAAGTGTCTATATTCTGCAAGAGAAAAGACCAATCAGGGCTAGCTTTACTTATCACTTGTTTTGTCTTTATTTAAACTAGAGGTTCTTAGTATCGGTTTTCTTCTAAAAGAGATAGTTGACAGTGAGTTAATTTTCACTGATTGAAACATCTAAAGCCAACAAGGATACCCAGTTTATTTACGATGAGTTGCAGTGGAAGAAGAGTTGATGATTCTTCGTTTCCGCAACTTATCTTTGAGAGAGAAGTTATTTCGTCTTAATGCACAGTCATATTTTCTCTATGCTTCATCCGTTCCCTATCTTTTATCTTTCCCTTATATTAATGAATAGTACATACAAAACAAACAAAAATAAGAAATTGAATTTATTTCGAAAAGTTTCTACTTTTCCTTAACTTATAGCTACACTCGGTTCACTTAAAAAAATATAAAATTTACTTATAATTATTTAATATAATATAATCAATAACAATTTCGACTACAATGTCTCAAGGTGCGATATCCAAAACCAAACCTAAGGGTTCCTCTATTAATACGCGTTCGGGAGCTAAAAACACTTTGAACACTAGTCAAAATCAGGATTTTCATTCCCCAGTGTTATCGAACCCTAGAGTTCAACACACTCCAATCAAAAACAATCCTACTTTAGTGGAAAAAGCTCTGAATAAAAGTTTAAATATCAGAGATCCAATAGATTCTGTCCGGGATTTCAATATTGAACCTGAAATTGAAAATAATGTAGATCAATTAGCTAACCTGCTGGAGGGTGAAATCATTTTGCTTCCTCCATTGAACGAAAATGCAGAAAATCGTAACATTAGTAATCATAATGATGATTCAATTAAAAACTATGTGTCCACATGTGTGCGACAAAGTCTTGATAGTTTTCACACCCAGCTTCTATCTTCCTTGGAAGGTGTCGTCAAAAAGAACATCGAACAGTCTGTCTTGACAACTGTGAGAGACGTTCTTCAGAGAGAACATATCGTAACCGAAATGGAAAATATTCCTAAAAGAAATTCTCAGAAACCAAATAATTTTAGACGTAACAAAAGGGTTCCTAACTCGTTAGACACATCACAGCCACGAAACAATTTTAGATTTGATGATAATGTTACATCGGTTATACAGCCAGAAATGTCTAACCCTCAACAAGTCATACGAAATCAGACAAATAATTTGCATGTTCCTAATGGAAATTTAAATGCATCTAACACGTCAAATAATTGCTCACAGACCTATTCACAAAACCAAGATCAGTATTTACAGGCAAATAGAATGTATAGCGATATTGGCCGTAAATTTGATCTCGATCGATGGGGTCTTAAATTTGAAGGAACCGACAAGTTCATATCGATCGAGGATTTTATTTTCCGTGTAGAAACATTAAAGCAAAATTATCAAATGCCTTGGTCTGATGTAGTGAAAAATGTTCATCTTCTTTTGTCTGGAAATGCTCAGACCTGGTTTTGGCAGTACTTGCGTGCCAATCCTAACACAGAATGGAATGAATTGCGTTGTTCCTTACTAATACAGTATCGTAGTTATGAATCTAATTTCGAAATCATAAAGCAGATGATGGAACGTCGTCAGTTCTCGAATGAATCTTTCGACAATTATTATAATGCTATCCTTGATCTCAGAAACCGACTACGAGAGCCAATTAGAGAAAACGATCTGTTGAAAATTGTTAAAGACAATATCAACAATCGTTTGATGCAATACATTTATCCGATGTCCATTTTCTCATTAGAACATTTGCGTGAGGAATGTAGAAAGACTGAAAAAATGTTAGCAGCTAGAGATTCATCTCGTGTGCGATATGGACAATTTGGATCGCAAAGAATTGTTAATGAAATAGATCACCCAGATTTAATATCTCTTCATGAGGAAGATATAAACGCTATGGAAAGCAAAGCTTTTCCGACAAGGAATCGTAAATGCTTTAATTGTAAAAAGGAAGGACATTCCTTTATGAATTCTCAATCTCTGGAAAGAAAGCTTTTCTGCTATAGATGTGGATTGGAAGGGTACACCACCCCGCGGTGTCCGACCAGCAACCCGAATGCGGAAAACCGGAAATCTAGCGAGAAATCCACCGGGGAATCTCGCTCTACCCAGACCAATCCACACCCGGTTTCAAATTAAAAGATGTAAGCACAAACACTGAGGACTTAGTCAGTTCCTCAAACCAATCAGTTGTGGTCGCGACCCCTGATTCAAAAAACAAGATTATTAAAACTACGCCATACAAAACATACGAAGAAAGACTAAAACGGTATAATGAGTTACGTGCAAAAATATTTTCAGTCGAAGAAATAAATCAAGTTAACCCCTTGAAAAAACCTAACAAGTCGTGGCAGAGGAAGCAAAAGAGGCGTATTATCACTCGTTTAATAGAGTCGTCACAAATTGTAGCTGAAAACGATCCTCGGCCATATGCCACGGTTCGTATCGGTACGGAGGATGTAAGAGGCCTACTCGATAGTGGTGCTTCCATTTCTTGTCTAGGTAAGGGTTGTGAAAACTTCGTTAAACGTAATAGATTAGCAGTTATTAATTTTCAATCGGGCATTAAAACTGCCGACGGAAGTGACCAAAAAAATAATTGGCAGAGTTAAAGTTCCCATTTATTATAATAACATCACTCGTTATATTGATTTATATCTCGTCCCGTCGCTTACGCAACCGTTGTACCTAGGAATCGATTTTTGGTTGGAGTTTCAGCTGTCCCCAAATATAGTTTCTGAAATTATAGCCGATGACCCAAAGACAACAAAGCATGACTTGACAAATGATCAGGCAAAGACACTGGAAACAGTGATCGGAAAATTTCCTTCCTTTTCCAAGTTAGGATTAGGCAAAACCAATGTGGATGTCCATGTCATTGACACAGGTAATGCCGAACCTGTGAAACAAAGGAGTTATCCGGTTTCACCTGTCATTCAGTCACTTATTAACGAGGAAATAGATCGTATGTTGTCTTTAGGTATCATCGAAGAATGTGAAAGTCCTTGGTCGTCACCGGTTGTGTTAGTAAGAAAACCTGGCAAAAATCGATTATGTATCGACTATCGTAAGGTTAATGCCCTAACAAAGAAAGACGCTCATCCTATTCATAACATCGATGCAGTTCTAAGTCGCCTTGGTGAAACTCATTTTATCTCCAGCATTGATCTTAAGGACGCATACTGGCAAATTCCGCTTGATGAGAAGTCCCGTGAAAAAACAGCTTTTACCGTACCCGGTAGGTCACTCATGCAATTCACTGTGATGCCGTTCGGAACCTGTAATGCACCGGCGCGAATGTGTCGTGTAATGGATAAGGTTATTCCATCGGCACTCAGAGAATATGTTTTTGTGTATATGGACGACCTCCTGGTCATTTCGGCTGACTTCAACACTCATATGCGACGACTTGAAACAGTTGCTCAATGTCTAAATAATGCGAACCTTACGATCAATGTGGAGAAATCAAAATTTTTTGTTTTCGGGAACTGAGATTTTTAGGGTACATAGTCGGTAACGGTCACATGAAGCCTGACCCAGGAAAGGTTCAGGGAATTAAGGATTTTCCGATTCCGAAAAGCGTCAAACAGGTTCGTAGGTTTCTGGGGATGTGCGGTTGGTATCGCAGATTCATCAAGAATTTTGCCAGCCTTGCAGCACCCATTACTGACATGCTCAAGAAGTCTAACAAACGGTTTGAAATAACATCCGAAGCTGTGTTGGCATTCGAAGAGCTTAAAACAGCGTTGTCAACGGCTCCAGTATTGAACAATCCGGACTACGGAAAGATGTTTTCTGTACAATGCGATGCATCTGACCAAGGTGTTGGGGCAGTGTTGTTTCAATTAAACAATGAAAACGTGGAGCAACCCATAGCTTTCTACTCTCAAAAACTGAACCCATGTCAAGTTAACTATACAGTTACAGAAAAAGAGTGCCTAGCAGCCGTTTTGGCAGTTAAAAAATTCAGACCATACGTCGAAGGCTCGCACTTCCGGATAATTACAGATCATTCTAGCCTTAAGTGGTTAATGGATCTCAAAGATTTAAGTGGGCGACTCGCCAGATGGTCTCTAAAGTTGCAGGCATTCGATTTTGAAATTGAACACCGAAAAGGGTCCGCTAATTTAGTACCAGACGCGCTCTCACGAGCATTTATAGAAAGTATTGCGAATGTGGAACATTCAGATTTAGCAGTAGATCTTGAGTCCGACCATTTTAAGTCTCAGGAATATAATGCGTTAAAAGAAAGAGTTAAACTAAACCCGAACCTTAATCTAGACCTTAAAATCTCCGAAAACCTTATTTATAAAAAGTTCTTTCCTTGGGATGGTGATGTTGAGAAATCTGACCTCCAATGGAGACTTTGGATTCCACCAAGTCTGACAATGGATCTCATTGAGAAAGCTCACACTCCTCCAAACTGCAGCCATGGCGGTATAGCCAAAACGCTTTCAAGACTGCGAAATTATTACTTTTGGCCAAAAATGGCAAAGGACGTGAAGGAATTTATCTTACATTGCGAAGTGTGTAAAGAAACCAAGAAAGCAAATAAGACAATAAGGCCACCGATGTTATCTTGTACTATAGTTGAAAGGCCTTTCCAAAAACTGTATATAGATTTCATGGGTCCTTATGTAAGATCTAAAAAGGGAAACCTATACCTCTTCGTTCTGTTGGACCATCTCACTAAATTTGTGCTCTTAAAGCCAATGGCGAAAGCAAATACTCAATCAGTCGTTAACTTCTTGGAACAAAATGTATATAGCGTTTTTGGGGTACCACAGATTATACATTCCGATAATGGTAAGCAATTTGTGTCTCCTCACTTTAAACAACATTTAGAAAAGCATGGAATAAGGCATATGAGAACAGCTTTGTACTCACCACAATCAAATGCGTCTGAACGTGTAAACCAGACAATTTTATCAGGAATTCGTTCGTACATTAAAAAGGATCATCGGGAATGGGACCGATATATTCCTGAAATTCAGCAGTCCCTTTGTACCTCAGTACATCAGTCTACATCCAAGACACCTTATTTTTCATTGTTCGGAACCCAAATGGTGACCCATGCAGGAATATATCCCTTGCTTCAAAGACTACAACTTCTAAATGACCAAGAATTTCAGATGGTTGATAAAGCTGATCGCGTGAATCTTATTCAAGAGCACTTAAAGCAACATCTGAAAGTCGCGTTTGATAAGCATGCAAAAAATTATAATCTTAGATCATCTGCTAGAAAGTTTAAACCAGGCTAAGAGATATACCGACGAAACTTCGTTCAAAGCGATGCTGGAAAAAATGTTAATGCAAAACTTTGTCCGAAATACCTTAAATGTCGAGTACTACGTGCAGTGGGAAACGCACTTTATGAAGTAGCGGATACAAAGGGAAAACCTATTGGTATATTCCACTCAAAAGATCTGAAGGTATAGTAGGAATGATACTCTTATCTCAGGGCATGGGTCGAGCCACACCTTTCAATAAATTAGTAAAGAAATTTCCATTTCTTATTCACACGATTGATCTTGTTCTTAATAAATGGTTTTGTAATGAATTCCACATAAAATTCCGAACCATGCGAATATTAAAATTTAATATTCACCACAACTCATGTGTTCCTACCCCAAAGGTACGAAACTTATTGTTCGAAAAAACCTCTGAACTAATTTTTATTTTTCGAAGTTCGATGATCGACCATCGGCTGTTAAGCGATTTCCGCAGCTCGATCTGCCTTTTTGGATCTAACCATTTCTGCGATCAGTCGATTTTTCAGCACTCGTGGCTTGTATAAAATCAAGTTTATAAAATTAAATTAGTAACAAACGTTAATTTAACATTCCTTAAGTATGGAAACTAGTTTCTGGAAATTTTAATTAGAAAATTAATCAATTAAAAAAAAAAAAAAAAAAAAAAACAAATAAAAACAAAAAAAAAAAAACTTTAATCGTATTGAGGAACTCAGATCCAGTCTGTGAATTGCAAAGTCCCATCGTCCCATATCATAAGCAGGCCTCGTAGCGATCATCACGACGTTGCCAAGATCATGCCGATGCTATTCGAGCGACCCATCATGAAACAATCTCGATCCTCTACACATGAGCCGAAAGCAGTCGCCTAAGAGCTACCAAGGCCAACAGACAAAAGTCCAAGTTCCTAACCCAACCACGACGAAATGGGGATGCTGTATTCCATTACAGTATTCCATATTTACTAATGTTTCTATTACTAGAGTAACAATGAGAACAAAAAAATATTTTAAGAAATCAATAAAATATATATTCGCTAATCTTAATTATAACAACTAGTCTATATAGCTTAAAGTTAAATTCCTCAGTTTAAATTCGTTAATCAGAAGTAAGCTTAAATTGTATAAATGTGAAGTGTGATAAAAAAAAAAGGAAAAAAAAGTTAAAGAGAAAAAAATATATATATACCTACTTGCCAAATTATAACCAAAACCTTAAATAGATTATAATTATCTAATTTCTAATCAATCACATATTACATACATATATATTTGATCAAATTGAAACAAATTCAATACGGAACAGCGAAGAGATCATCAACCATTGTGCGCACAACGTTGGATAGATCCCGATCGTAATCTTCAAGTCATTGTGTGAGTATTTTTATTTATGTTTTTGGTTTGACATTTAAATGCATAATTCTGTTTTTAAAAAAAAAAAAAAAAAATAATAAATAGAAAAATATTATTTTTTTTATCACTCTATTTCAATTGAATTAATAAATTAAATTTATACTGTATAATACTGAGAAGATCTACATCTCTTAAAAAATATTTCTATAACACGATCTATGACTCATAGTTCTGTAGATGTTCTTGCCTCTTAATATTAAATCATGCAGTTAACATATGTTATTACTTTGCAGAAATTCTCTTTTTGCTCAAACAAATAATATACGGTAACTTCTCTTAACTTCTGCTCTCGATGATTATAATCATTTCCATTTAAACAGTTACTATTATTTCATGTTCACATCAGAGAGCATACAGTTCATTATCATTCGATAAATCAGCTGATTAGTTATGTAATCTGCATAGTATATAAGGAAGCAAAAACATTATTTTGCTTTTCGTTTTTTTTTATTCTAAAAGAAGATATGTAATTTTTCTTTTTGTTATAATGCATTTGTAAATAAATGAAGGATGTAAATTTTGAAATTGAATTTTGTGGTTCTACGTTTTTTTTTTCCATGATGAGAGGTAATTAGAGCAT
Source organism: Philhelius festivus (assembly GCA_963931855.1). Taxonomy (NCBI): domain Eukaryota; kingdom Metazoa; phylum Arthropoda; class Insecta; order Diptera; family Syrphidae; genus Philhelius; species Philhelius festivus. Next base: position 32,759,877 of record OZ007557.1, on the reverse strand, counting down.
TATTATAGGGAAAGGTAGAGGGTACGTGATGATGGGGTGTTAAAGAGTTGACTCAAGCGCATTCAGGGGCTGCACTCTGTTAAAAGTTCTGGTTAGTGCAGTATGGAGGTGACTTTTACGAGTTACTATAGGATAAGGGATGCCACGTAACCGAATGGTTAACACAACATAACACCTGTTGTGGAGACTCAAAGGCGGAATAGATATCTCTCTTTATTTGTGTGTGTTTTAGTGATATATATTTTTTTTAGCATTAACAAAAGAAGTTTAGGATTTTTGTTTCAATTAAGTAAATTGATGCCGATAAGTGTCTATATTCTGCAAGAGAAAAGACCAATCAGGGCTAGCTTTACTTATCACTTGTTTTGTCTTTATTTAAACTAGAGGTTCTTAGTATCGGTTTTCTTCTAAAAGAGATAGTTGACAGTGAGTTAATTTTCACTGATTGAAACATCTAAAGCCAACAAGGATACCCAGTTTATTTACGATGAGTTGCAGTGGAAGAAGAGTTGATGATTCTTCGTTTCCGCAACTTATCTTTGAGAGAGAAGTTATTTCGTCTTAATGCACAGTCATATTTTCTCTATGCTTCATCCGTTCCCTATCTTTTATCTTTCCCTTATATTAATGAATAGTACATACAAAACAAACAAAAATAAGAAATTGAATTTATTTCGAAAAGTTTCTACTTTTCCTTAACTTATAGCTACACTCGGTTCACTTAAAAAAATATAAAATTTACTTATAATTATTTAATATAATATAATCAATAACAATTTCGACTACAATGTCTCAAGGTGCGATATCCAAAACCAAACCTAAGGGTTCCTCTATTAATACGCGTTCGGGAGCTAAAAACACTTTGAACACTAGTCAAAATCAGGATTTTCATTCCCCAGTGTTATCGAACCCTAGAGTTCAACACACTCCAATCAAAAACAATCCTACTTTAGTGGAAAAAGCTCTGAATAAAAGTTTAAATATCAGAGATCCAATAGATTCTGTCCGGGATTTCAATATTGAACCTGAAATTGAAAATAATGTAGATCAATTAGCTAACCTGCTGGAGGGTGAAATCATTTTGCTTCCTCCATTGAACGAAAATGCAGAAAATCGTAACATTAGTAATCATAATGATGATTCAATTAAAAACTATGTGTCCACATGTGTGCGACAAAGTCTTGATAGTTTTCACACCCAGCTTCTATCTTCCTTGGAAGGTGTCGTCAAAAAGAACATCGAACAGTCTGTCTTGACAACTGTGAGAGACGTTCTTCAGAGAGAACATATCGTAACCGAAATGGAAAATATTCCTAAAAGAAATTCTCAGAAACCAAATAATTTTAGACGTAACAAAAGGGTTCCTAACTCGTTAGACACATCACAGCCACGAAACAATTTTAGATTTGATGATAATGTTACATCGGTTATACAGCCAGAAATGTCTAACCCTCAACAAGTCATACGAAATCAGACAAATAATTTGCATGTTCCTAATGGAAATTTAAATGCATCTAACACGTCAAATAATTGCTCACAGACCTATTCACAAAACCAAGATCAGTATTTACAGGCAAATAGAATGTATAGCGATATTGGCCGTAAATTTGATCTCGATCGATGGGGTCTTAAATTTGAAGGAACCGACAAGTTCATATCGATCGAGGATTTTATTTTCCGTGTAGAAACATTAAAGCAAAATTATCAAATGCCTTGGTCTGATGTAGTGAAAAATGTTCATCTTCTTTTGTCTGGAAATGCTCAGACCTGGTTTTGGCAGTACTTGCGTGCCAATCCTAACACAGAATGGAATGAATTGCGTTGTTCCTTACTAATACAGTATCGTAGTTATGAATCTAATTTCGAAATCATAAAGCAGATGATGGAACGTCGTCAGTTCTCGAATGAATCTTTCGACAATTATTATAATGCTATCCTTGATCTCAGAAACCGACTACGAGAGCCAATTAGAGAAAACGATCTGTTGAAAATTGTTAAAGACAATATCAACAATCGTTTGATGCAATACATTTATCCGATGTCCATTTTCTCATTAGAACATTTGCGTGAGGAATGTAGAAAGACTGAAAAAATGTTAGCAGCTAGAGATTCATCTCGTGTGCGATATGGACAATTTGGATCGCAAAGAATTGTTAATGAAATAGATCACCCAGATTTAATATCTCTTCATGAGGAAGATATAAACGCTATGGAAAGCAAAGCTTTTCCGACAAGGAATCGTAAATGCTTTAATTGTAAAAAGGAAGGACATTCCTTTATGAATTCTCAATCTCTGGAAAGAAAGCTTTTCTGCTATAGATGTGGATTGGAAGGGTACACCACCCCGCGGTGTCCGACCAGCAACCCGAATGCGGAAAACCGGAAATCTAGCGAGAAATCCACCGGGGAATCTCGCTCTACCCAGACCAATCCACACCCGGTTTCAAATTAAAAGATGTAAGCACAAACACTGAGGACTTAGTCAGTTCCTCAAACCAATCAGTTGTGGTCGCGACCCCTGATTCAAAAAACAAGATTATTAAAACTACGCCATACAAAACATACGAAGAAAGACTAAAACGGTATAATGAGTTACGTGCAAAAATATTTTCAGTCGAAGAAATAAATCAAGTTAACCCCTTGAAAAAACCTAACAAGTCGTGGCAGAGGAAGCAAAAGAGGCGTATTATCACTCGTTTAATAGAGTCGTCACAAATTGTAGCTGAAAACGATCCTCGGCCATATGCCACGGTTCGTATCGGTACGGAGGATGTAAGAGGCCTACTCGATAGTGGTGCTTCCATTTCTTGTCTAGGTAAGGGTTGTGAAAACTTCGTTAAACGTAATAGATTAGCAGTTATTAATTTTCAATCGGGCATTAAAACTGCCGACGGAAGTGACCAAAAAAATAATTGGCAGAGTTAAAGTTCCCATTTATTATAATAACATCACTCGTTATATTGATTTATATCTCGTCCCGTCGCTTACGCAACCGTTGTACCTAGGAATCGATTTTTGGTTGGAGTTTCAGCTGTCCCCAAATATAGTTTCTGAAATTATAGCCGATGACCCAAAGACAACAAAGCATGACTTGACAAATGATCAGGCAAAGACACTGGAAACAGTGATCGGAAAATTTCCTTCCTTTTCCAAGTTAGGATTAGGCAAAACCAATGTGGATGTCCATGTCATTGACACAGGTAATGCCGAACCTGTGAAACAAAGGAGTTATCCGGTTTCACCTGTCATTCAGTCACTTATTAACGAGGAAATAGATCGTATGTTGTCTTTAGGTATCATCGAAGAATGTGAAAGTCCTTGGTCGTCACCGGTTGTGTTAGTAAGAAAACCTGGCAAAAATCGATTATGTATCGACTATCGTAAGGTTAATGCCCTAACAAAGAAAGACGCTCATCCTATTCATAACATCGATGCAGTTCTAAGTCGCCTTGGTGAAACTCATTTTATCTCCAGCATTGATCTTAAGGACGCATACTGGCAAATTCCGCTTGATGAGAAGTCCCGTGAAAAAACAGCTTTTACCGTACCCGGTAGGTCACTCATGCAATTCACTGTGATGCCGTTCGGAACCTGTAATGCACCGGCGCGAATGTGTCGTGTAATGGATAAGGTTATTCCATCGGCACTCAGAGAATATGTTTTTGTGTATATGGACGACCTCCTGGTCATTTCGGCTGACTTCAACACTCATATGCGACGACTTGAAACAGTTGCTCAATGTCTAAATAATGCGAACCTTACGATCAATGTGGAGAAATCAAAATTTTTTGTTTTCGGGAACTGAGATTTTTAGGGTACATAGTCGGTAACGGTCACATGAAGCCTGACCCAGGAAAGGTTCAGGGAATTAAGGATTTTCCGATTCCGAAAAGCGTCAAACAGGTTCGTAGGTTTCTGGGGATGTGCGGTTGGTATCGCAGATTCATCAAGAATTTTGCCAGCCTTGCAGCACCCATTACTGACATGCTCAAGAAGTCTAACAAACGGTTTGAAATAACATCCGAAGCTGTGTTGGCATTCGAAGAGCTTAAAACAGCGTTGTCAACGGCTCCAGTATTGAACAATCCGGACTACGGAAAGATGTTTTCTGTACAATGCGATGCATCTGACCAAGGTGTTGGGGCAGTGTTGTTTCAATTAAACAATGAAAACGTGGAGCAACCCATAGCTTTCTACTCTCAAAAACTGAACCCATGTCAAGTTAACTATACAGTTACAGAAAAAGAGTGCCTAGCAGCCGTTTTGGCAGTTAAAAAATTCAGACCATACGTCGAAGGCTCGCACTTCCGGATAATTACAGATCATTCTAGCCTTAAGTGGTTAATGGATCTCAAAGATTTAAGTGGGCGACTCGCCAGATGGTCTCTAAAGTTGCAGGCATTCGATTTTGAAATTGAACACCGAAAAGGGTCCGCTAATTTAGTACCAGACGCGCTCTCACGAGCATTTATAGAAAGTATTGCGAATGTGGAACATTCAGATTTAGCAGTAGATCTTGAGTCCGACCATTTTAAGTCTCAGGAATATAATGCGTTAAAAGAAAGAGTTAAACTAAACCCGAACCTTAATCTAGACCTTAAAATCTCCGAAAACCTTATTTATAAAAAGTTCTTTCCTTGGGATGGTGATGTTGAGAAATCTGACCTCCAATGGAGACTTTGGATTCCACCAAGTCTGACAATGGATCTCATTGAGAAAGCTCACACTCCTCCAAACTGCAGCCATGGCGGTATAGCCAAAACGCTTTCAAGACTGCGAAATTATTACTTTTGGCCAAAAATGGCAAAGGACGTGAAGGAATTTATCTTACATTGCGAAGTGTGTAAAGAAACCAAGAAAGCAAATAAGACAATAAGGCCACCGATGTTATCTTGTACTATAGTTGAAAGGCCTTTCCAAAAACTGTATATAGATTTCATGGGTCCTTATGTAAGATCTAAAAAGGGAAACCTATACCTCTTCGTTCTGTTGGACCATCTCACTAAATTTGTGCTCTTAAAGCCAATGGCGAAAGCAAATACTCAATCAGTCGTTAACTTCTTGGAACAAAATGTATATAGCGTTTTTGGGGTACCACAGATTATACATTCCGATAATGGTAAGCAATTTGTGTCTCCTCACTTTAAACAACATTTAGAAAAGCATGGAATAAGGCATATGAGAACAGCTTTGTACTCACCACAATCAAATGCGTCTGAACGTGTAAACCAGACAATTTTATCAGGAATTCGTTCGTACATTAAAAAGGATCATCGGGAATGGGACCGATATATTCCTGAAATTCAGCAGTCCCTTTGTACCTCAGTACATCAGTCTACATCCAAGACACCTTATTTTTCATTGTTCGGAACCCAAATGGTGACCCATGCAGGAATATATCCCTTGCTTCAAAGACTACAACTTCTAAATGACCAAGAATTTCAGATGGTTGATAAAGCTGATCGCGTGAATCTTATTCAAGAGCACTTAAAGCAACATCTGAAAGTCGCGTTTGATAAGCATGCAAAAAATTATAATCTTAGATCATCTGCTAGAAAGTTTAAACCAGGCCAAGAGATATACCGACGAAACTTCGTTCAAAGCGATGCTGGAAAAAATGTTAATGCAAAACTTTGTCCGAAATACCTTAAATGTCGAGTACTACGTGCAGTGGGAAACGCACTTTATGAAGTAGCGGATACAAAGGGAAAACCTATTGGTATATTCCACTCAAAAGATCTGAAGGTATAGTAGGAATGATACTCTTATCTCAGGGCATGGGTCGAGCCACACCTTTCAATAAATTAGTAAAGAAATTTCCATTTCTTATTCACACGATTGATCTTGTTCTTAATAAATGGTTTTGTAATGAATTCCACATAAAATTCCGAACCATGCGAATATTAAAATTTAATATTCACCACAACTCATGTGTTTCTACCCCAAAGGTACGAAACTTATTGTTCGAAAAAACCTCTGAACTAATTTTTATTTTTCGAAGTTCGATGATCGACCATCGGCTGTTAAGCGATTTCCGCAGCTCGATCTGCCTTTTTGGATCTAACCATTTCTGCGATCAGTCGATTTTTCAGCCCTCGTGGCTTGTATAAAATCAAGTTTATAAAATTAAATTAGTAACAAACGTTAATTTAACATTCCTTAAGTATGGAAACTAGTTTCTGGAAATTTTAATTAGAAAATTAATCAATTAAAAAAAAAAAAAAAAAAAAAAAACAAATAAAAACAAAAAAAAAAAAACTTTAATCGTATTGAGGAACTCAGATCCAGTCTGTGAATTGCAAAGTCCCATCGTCCCATATCATAAGCAGGCCTCGTAGCGATCATCACGACGTTGCCAAGATCATGCCGATGCTATTCGAGCGACCCATCATGAAACAATCTCGATCCTCTACACATGAGCCGAAAGCAGTCGCCTAAGAGCTACCAAGGCCAACAGACAAAAGTCCAAGTTCCTAACCCAACCACGACGAAATGGGGATGCTGTATTCCATTACAGTATTCCATATTTACTAATGTTTCTATTACTAGAGTAACAATGAGAACAAAAAAATATTTTAAGAAATCAATAAAATATATATTCGCTAATCTTAATTATAACAACTAGTCTATATAGCTTAAAGTTAAATTCCTCAGTTTAAATTCGTTAATCAGAAGTAAGCTTAAATTGTATAAATGTGAAGTGTGATAAAAAAAAAAGGAAAAAAAAGTTAAAGAGAAAAAAATATATGTATACCTACTTGCCAAATTATAACCAAAACCTTAAATAGATTATAATTATCTAATTTCTAATCAATCACATATTACATACATATATATTTGATCAAATTGAAACAAATTCAATACGGAACAGCGAAGAGATCATCAACCATTGTGCGCACAACGTTGGATAGATCCCGATCGTAATCTTCAAGTCATTGTGTGAGTATTTTTATTTATGTTTTTGGTTTGACATTTAAATGCATAATTCTGTTTTAAAAAAAAAAAAAAAAAAATAATAAATAGAAAAATATTATTTTTTTTATCACTCTATTTCAATTGAATTAATAAATTAAATTTATACTGTATAATACTGAGAAGATCTACATCTCTTAAAAAATATTTCTATAACACGATCTATGACTCATAGTTCTGTAGATGTTCTTGCCTCTTAATATTAAATCATGCAGTTAATATACGGTAACTTCTCTTAACTTCTGCTCTCGATGATTATAATCATTTCCATTTAAACAGTTACTATTATTTCATGTTCACATCAGAGAGCATACAGTTCATTATCATTCGATAAATCAGCTGATTAGTTATGTAATCTGCATAGTATATAAGGAAGCAAAAACATTATTTTGCTTTTCGTTTTTTTTTATTCTAAAAGAAGATATGTAATTTTTCTTTTTGTTATAATGCATTTGTAAATAAATGAAGGATGTAAATTTTGAAATTGAATTTTGTGGTTCTACGTTTTTTTTTTCCATGATGAGAGGTAATTAGAGCATTATTATAGGGAAAGGTAGAGGGTACGTGATGATGGGGTGTTAAAGAGTTGACTCAAGCGCATTCAGGGGCTGCACTCTGTTAAAAGTTCTGGTTAGTGCAGTATGGAGGTGACTTTTACGAGTTACTATAGGATAAGGGATGCCACGTAACCGAATGGTTAACACAACATAACACCTGTTGTGGAGACTCAAAGGCGGAATAGATATCTCTCTTTATTTGTGTGTGTTTTAGTGATATATATTTTTTTTTTGGCACGAATTAATTTATTTTGGAAGGGTTATACAGCAAGATCCCCCCCGTCCGACGAGCGTAGACGAGCGTCGACAAGCGTGCCACCTGCTGTTTTCAAAGGGATTCTTAAATCTAACGGCAAGAGTACGATAACTTAGGCGCCAAGAAATTATAACGGTTTTTTGTAGAACAGTTCAATACAAGCATTTTTTACTATGGGAGGGGGGGTCTATATCCCCCCGTTTGGGCGGGAGGGGCAATTTTATAAAAAAGGTACTAAAATGGAAACAAAAATATTAAAAAATAACGGTAATACTTACAATTAAGTATTATACCTTTTTTTAAAGCCAATACTCTGATCTATTAGATAATTTTTAAATCAAGTAGAATCTATGCACAGTTTTTGAAAAAACGAGTTTTAAACTCAAATTTTGGTGAAAAAAAACATAAAAAAAAAGTTTAAAGTTTAATTTTTCAAAACTGCAAAGTTATATATTATTATTTTTCCTAAAATTCGTTGCTCTAATATATTTTTATTCAAAAACTGAAAACTAAATGATTTTATGTCGTCTAGTTTTTGAGAAAATTGAAAATAACGAAAACTACTTTTTTATGGGATATTTGCTTTTTTTGCTTGCTTACGCATTACGGCGTATAAACAGTGAGATATGTATGGGGGGGCATGCTGCCCCCCTGCAACCCCCCTGCCAGGGCACACTATAGGATTTGGGGTAGGTGCGAGGTTGGGTGTATGCAAGGTTTCTTTTGCATTTACAGAATCTGGATTTAAAGAAACTTTGAATTTACCCTATGGTCTATATCCAATGTCTACTAAATATATGTATGTACGTAGCCCAAAGTTGCACATTTAAAATGTTCAGACATGAAAATTTAATACATTATGAAAAATTCACATTACCTAGGTACTACTGTACGAATGCAGCAAATTTATGTGTGTTTATTGTTTGTTTTTAATGCTAATATGGTACAGGTTATTGTTTACCAAGGTCATTCGTTATTCAACCTTTGTAAGAGTGAAGTATTTTTTTCTTGGAATAAAGAATGGCGACTAAGCATCCACTACTTCATCCTAAATTAAATAACTTTTCAATATTTCAAAAAAAATATTTCAAAAGCATCGCGTTCTTAGAAGATATTGGTCTAATTCCAACTAAAGCGTCAACTCCCCTCAACTCCAACTCAAAAATGTGACAAAAATTGTAAGAATATAATATTATTATTATTATTTATTCATCAACCAGAGCATATTATACTCTTACAGACTAAGATACATAAGTAAATATATAGTTACAAATTTGTAGGTGGGTATATAAAATTCATATTACATTTAAATGATTTACATAGTTAATCTTTTATTTTAATAAATAACGTTACTTAAATTTTGCTTAAAACTAATGATTTAAAAGTTTCTCTGGTGCAATCCATATAAAAGTTAATCTGAGAGCAATAAACCCATCTATCGGCACATTTTTCCATGGGCCTCATTACTGGCTAGAGATTCGGGAGGTGCTTGCTATAATTTTTTTTTGTGATCAAAATGCCTGTAAACACGGTTTTAATACATTGAACATTGAAAAATTGACTTGACTATTTTTAAGTAACACCTGACTTACTCACAAACTGACTGACTGAGACGCGAAATGCCATGCAATTCTACCTCCTCTGGTGCATTCTTTGTAGCCCTAAATGATTTGCTGTACTTTACCTACAAATGAACCACATGAAATCACCGTAGTTAAATACCAAGAATCAAAAATTTCATAAAAAGTAATTTTAGTAATTTTCGATTTTCTCAAAAACTAGAAGCGACAAAACCATTCGGTTTTTTGTGTTCGATTCAAAAAGCCAGTTAAGTACTTCATTTTACAATTTTGAAAAAAATTGGTCTAAACTTTTTTTTTTTTCATTTTTTTTAACAAAATTTTGAGTTTGCATGCAAATTTTTCAAAAACTATTGACATAAATAATTTAATTTAAATTTACGATTATAGAACAGACTTCTGGCTTTCAAAACCGGTATAGTATTTTATTGTAAGTGTTGCCGTTGTTTTTTAATATTTTTTTTTTCAATTTAAGTCATTTTTTCTAAAATCGCCCCTACCTCCTAAACTGGGCGAAATAGACCCCCCCCTCCCATAGTAAAAAACGCTTGTATTTGACCCTTCTACAAAAATCCGTTATCAATTTTTGGCGCCTAAGTTATCGTACTCTCCCCAATCTAACTCCCACCTTCACAATTTAAAACTTAAAACTTAAATTTAAAATAAAAATCATTTTACAGAGTTTGGCATCAAGCTCTCTTATCGAAATATGTATATGCATTTAGTATTGATGAATCTCTTCTTCGTTGGATTAGAAATTACCTTTCGAACCACTCAATAAAAGTTGTGTTGGACGGTTTTTAGTATGAAGTTCATAAAATAAATGCTGGTATCCCACAGGGCTCCGTTTTGTTTCTTACTTTCTTTCTCATATTCATCAATGATCTTTTGTCTGAAACTTCTTTAAATTGTATTACAGACGGCAGTTCTCTCAGCTTCTCACATTCGATTCTAGATGCACGTAATAGTTCTTCGGAAGCAGATTAAGAACGGCAGGGTATGGTAAGCTCATTATATTCTGATCTCGATAGAATGCTTCAAAAACTTACTGCTGTCATTAAAGCGCTCGAACTTTGTTCAAACATTTAAAGGGTAGTCAAAATCCCTTTACGCGCAAAATATAAAAACAAATTAATTTAATTTGTTTTGCTTTAATAAAACTATGAACGGGAAAAATATATTTAAAACTTCCTTTATTGTTTTCAATAATAGGTCTCTCTTTTTGCATTTGAAGAGTTTTTTAATTAAACTTTTAAAAGTTCACATTATATGGAAATAGGAGTATATCTTCGGTCACGAACAGCTGGCCCATCAGTCAGAACATATTATAGCCAGTAACTTTTCGATCGTCTTGAAAACGTATTCCTTTCAAAGAAGATCTCATCCATAAATCATTTTTCGTATCCGAATCCAATTCAAAATAAAAATAAAAAAAAATACTCAGAAAACTTTCCCTTTTAGTTTTTTTTTGCTTCCGGAAAGATGGAATAAAATTCGAAACCTCACATAAATACACATTTAAGTAGGGTGACTGATCAGATCACACATTCTCAAACCCACATTTGTGTGTTGGTTCAAAATGAATGTCATAAGGGACCAATAAATAGGGATCAGTCGCAAAATTAACAAAAAAAAAAGAAGAAAAACTTAAAAAACAAAAACAAAACTTATGCAGTGCAAGAACCAGATGCACGCACAGTATGACAGCATCTCAAACGCCTACATCCCACCCGCACTTCTGTATAATAATAAAATAAGGAAAACAAAGAGATGCAGCATCAAAAGCTCCACGAGAATACACGCATTGTGTCAACCCGTTTTGTTGGTTCGTTATTTCTTCTGCCCTGAGCTAACACTCTCGACGTCATATAGAATGAAGCCCAAACAAACATACATGCCGTATACCTTCATTTGCCACCTGGAACGGAATACAGGGCGCCTCGCCACCGATAAAATATCCCAAAAATACAATGACAGCCGAAAGGTCGAAAATACTTATGCATGACGCAGACTTTCACTTTTCGACGGGCGGGCGGAATGACTATGAAGAAGAAAAGTGAAGTCACTGTTGAGCCGGATATGGTCGTAAAGGTGTTAGATTAAGACCGACATTTTTTTCTGATCATAAATTTATGCCAGACTAGGTCGGATGGATTTGCTCATATACTCGTATGAACCTAAAGAAAGTCTCAATAAATTATTAATTAAATCATAAAACAGGATCTTAGTACATTTGTTCCATTTTCATTATTAAATAGTTTTTTTTTTTTGAAATCTTAAAAAATATTTTTTTTTCTCAAAAACTGCTCCACAGATTTTTTTTAATACAAATTCCAAAAATTTCATAAAGTTAAAGCTAGATAATGGTTGAAAAAAAAATCAAAAAAATTGGTTGTTAATGGGACCAAAATAGATTTTTTGGCTTCAGTCCAAAAAGTTTGTCTTTAACGTCTTTAACATTATCAGTTGAATAGTCACTATATTCCAGACTTTAGCTTCGCGATGGAATCTATATTTGCAATGATAAAAAACCGGCGAGTCATCGACCACCAGTACATTCTATTTGATCAAGAAGGTAATCAACGGGCTCCTAACGGGAGTTAAACATGAGCTTTAAGGTGAAACATAAACATCAACGAAAACCTTTTCAATTTAGTGTTCAAAGAAGGAGAAAGAGTCACGCTTTATGTTCTAGAACCTGAAACTTAAAGCAATGATCCAACTAATCCGACTCGCTTGCGATTCTTCAATGCCTCAAACGAGCAACACCAATCGAAAGAAAGATCCAGAGTATTGGTGAACAGAGAAGATAGCTACGAAGATGCCCTTGTAGAGTTCAGAACCAAAAAATCTCAAGAAGGCCATCAATTCGAGCAAGAAACATAAATGAGAGGATCTCCTCCGATCTCCGACGTCAACAGCGATTCCTGGGGACTAGGCTACAAGATCGTAACTCGAAAACTCAGAGCTCAGATGGCATCCCCTTTCCTGGACGAAGAGAAGATGGAACGCATTGTGGACACACTCTTACAACTCACCCTGTCAGGTTACCCGACACCATACTGGCCCAAAGACAGAAAATTTCAGCTTTAAGTGAAGAAGAGTTGAGCATAGCTGTACAGTTGCTGCAAAACAGAAAAGCTTCTACAGAAGTACTGAAAGTGACAGCCCCAACATAGTCCCATTCACTACTCAACATGTTCAACAGTTTCCTCGAGGAAGGCATCTTTCCCAAGAGCTGGAAAAGGCAACGATTGTTGCTGATCAGCAAAGGCAAATGAGACCCGTATTTTCCATTGGCATATAGGCCTCTGTGCATGTTAGATACCGCGGATAAGCTCTTGAAAAAGCTACTTAACCCACGTCTAATAGCGGCAATACAAATGTCAAGTGATCTTTCAGAGAGTCAATACGGTTTCAGGAGAGGCCGCTATACGATTGGAGCCACTAAAGAAGTAGTGAACGCCACCCAAATCACCCAACAGTGAAACCATTACTCTAGGAAGATCGTCTTGCTGAAAACCTTGGACGTACGGAATGCCTTCAACTCGGCTAGGTGGAATGACATACTGGACGCACTCGAAACGAGATTCCATATTCCAGTATATCTCTTGCGGATGGTGAAAGACTATCTCAGGGATCGAGAATTGATCTACGAAACCTCAGAAGCCTCGCGAAGAAAGAAAATAGCATCAGAAGCAGCACAGGGATCGATCTTAGGAATATGTCCTATGATGAAACTTACTGGTTGGGTACGCAGACGACATTTCCCCTGTGATCACGGTAAGAGACATCCATAGCGCACAAAGAAAGTTGAACCAGGTCATGCGACGAGCAAACTCATGGATGGATAAGCACTGCCTTAGCCTGGCTACAGAGAAAACTGAGATAGTCCTTCTGACGAAAAAAAGAAATTTCCACTCAAATTGGTTTCCAAATCGGGATTGAAGTGATATCAAGCAGCACCGCAGTCAAGTATATGAGGCTCTACACGAAGCTCACCTTCTGGACACAAATACTGGCAGCAGCAGAAAGAGCTTCAAAAACAACAGCATCACTGAGCAGATTAAAGGCAAAGGTAAACGTAGAATACTGATGCCGACAACGCATGCTATTCTTCTATTCGGAAGCGAAATCTGGGCGGACGCACTTAAATAACAGAAGTACCGTAAACTTAGGGCGGCAGTACAAAGACGCGGAGCTTTACACTTATCCAGCTTTATCAGAACCAGCCGTTCTTGTAGTCGCAGGAGTGGCCCCATCGATTTCTAACCATCAGAAAGGAAGTACATCTACGACAAAAAGACGAAATTAGATTGTAAGTTGCGTCCGGAGAGACCAAGCAGCTAACATTTCATAAGTGGTAAGAGAGTTGGAGTTCAGAAAGCCGAGGACGATGGACAGCGAGGCTGATCAGGATCGTGGCTGAATGGAATGACCGGAAGCATGGTAGGGTTAACTACTACCTTACACAGCTATTCACCGGACACGGTTTCTTCAACGCCTTCGTTCACAAGATCGGAAAAACAAATAGTCCATCAGCTCACCAGTCCAGGGATTCACAAGAAGACGATGCAAGCCATACCTCCTTCGAGTGCAGCAGATGGGAGTCCCTCTGTAAAGATTTGCAAAGAAGTACTGGCGCCATCCATCAGCCCAGAGAACGTAGTCCAGAAGATGCAAATGAAAGATGCTATGAAAACTGGCAAAACATTTGTAGCTTCACAGGGTATATTCTCAAAAGAAAAAAAAGAGAAGAAGAAAATGATCGGGAAACAGTTGATCATGCCAGTTGATCCCACAAGGGAAACGTGACAATCCCCCTGAAGTAATGTAAAGAGCGGTCCCGGGAGGTTAGGTTTAGACGCCGATTTTTCCCGACTTTTACTGTCGAACTTTTCATAGTTGGTTCCTCTTTCGTTAATGACTACTATACGTCATTTGGTTTTTGTGTTGGGGTTATTAATCGGATAGCCTTTAGTGGAGTTCTTCATGTTTTTGTATACTCCTCCTTTTTCCTCTAAGCAATAATAGGTCCTCTCCAGAATCCGTAGGACCGATCTTCGAAGAGAGCCAGTTTAACTGGATTGCTACCTGGGGAATTTATTCATTGCCATATACATTTTTGATTTAACTATTGTTTGTTAACCATAAATAGCTAAGTTACTTCTTCTATTAAAATGTTTTTAAGTTCAGCAGCCCCTATGAAATCAGACGCTGACCAATAAGCCGCACATTGTGTGTTAGACGGTCTTGGATTTCTTGGAAAGCTGGTTTTTGAGAGCTGCAGCTTACATGATGCTCCTAGTTCCTGAGAAGGTAGCTCAGGTGTAACTGCTCTTGGATCCAATAGATCTTGAGATTTGCTTTTACAGACTTTATATACCAGTTATAACCAGTAACTTCATCTAGCCTTTAAATCCCGTATATCATCTAAGCCGAAGACTATTCGAATTTTCATGTTTTTAGCTTGTGATCTTGATTTTTTTAACAAATCCATACATAGTCTTTAAATTGCAAGAAGAAACTAAATCATCCGTCTAATTTTTCACCTTCTGAATTTCTGATCATACATGATTGATTTGAATTTATGAATGTGTTCGCTGTTTTCCAAATCAAAAAGTACATTCTGAACCTCTGTTGCATACTCTACAGAGAATTTATGAACATTATACCGAAACGGAATGTTATGTTTAATCGTACCAGAGGTTTTTGTTGCAGACCTGTCCCCCAACTTCGATGTTCTATTCACCCACTGATCAAGAAGGAATTGTAATGCCCAAATTGGTTTTCTAATTTTGATGTTTCTTTCGAGATTGGACGAACAACAACTACAACAATCGATGAGATGCTTTTATTTTGGGCGTAAAAGCCAATTAGCTTTCATCAATCAAGTTTGTTTTTTTTTTTTTTTTGAAGGGAGATAGAAATTAATCCGAGAAAGTTGAAGGGATCTTAAATGTTCATTCTTTGTGTGGATGAATATTATTATACTTGAAACAAATCAACAGTTGTTGATGAATAATACAAAAAAAAAAAACATTTATGTAGGTACATAAGTCGTGCTCATATGAGATGAAGGCTTTCTTTCTTAAGATTCGAATGGACTTTTAAAGTGAGTTTTATAAAAGGGAAACCTGCAAGTCGCTTATACGCATAGCAAACATTTCCGATTTATGGACATGAAAATCGTAAGTATGATCCATGCACATTATTGCCCCTTCCCACTTTGAGAATTAAGTTCGTTTATACAAAATTCTGACAATGAATTTTCATGTAAAGATAAATTAATGACTTAATTATGTTTATTTTTAAGTGTTAAGTATATTATTTAATATTTTGAATTAGACGAATTTCACCATTCAGCCTCCCGAGATCAATACTGAATTTTGACCCTAGAGTCAAGAATGGTACATTTAATTGCATCTCAGGGTGTCATTGTGACTACTCTCATGTAAATTGGTCTATTTATCGGAATGAAAAATTGTGTGAGTTGCACATTGACAAACCTTTCTGAACCCTTCGATTTTAGTTAAAATAGGAATTTTGTAGGTTGCATATACATTAATTTCATCCATTTGGATAGATATCACAGCAAAACTTCTCGCCTGTTTGACTTAATATTCCCAACCTGTATACATTTATTTATTTACATAACTAAATTGCTAGTTTTACAAAAAATTTCTTACAAAGGTGTAAATTAAGATTCTTAAACAATTTCATGGAAAAATTTTGTTTTAAATTGACATGAATTAATTATTGTTTTATCAAACAAATTGTTATATTTAAGATTGTAAATATTAAATAGATTAAACATTTTATTTAATGGAGAACATTTTTCATAATTGGTACGATAGTTTGAAATAAGTATACTCTCCGGTATGTTCCTCAAAGTTCTTTGAGGAATATTAAAATTAATACGAGACAGAAGGTGCAAACAGTCTATGTTACCGTTGATTAATTTTACAATGAAAACGAAACATAAATAGGAACGTCTATTCTCGAGACTAGGTAAATCAATAAGTCTGAGTCTGTTATTATAAGGTGGATGATCATAAGGATTATCCCAGCCAAGTCCCCTGAGGGCAAACCTAATGAATCTTTTTTGCACCTGTTCTAGTCTATTTTTATGACATTCGTAATGAGGTGACCAAACCTGACAAGCGTATTCTAGAATGGGTCGAACAAAAGATATAAAAAGCTGCTTTGTCACGAAAGGGTCGGAAAATTGTTTCGACTCTCTTTTTATCCAACCAAGAATTGAATTAGCTTTGTTTGAAATGGAGTTTATATGTTGAATGAATTCGAGTTTACGATCAAATGTGACGCCAAGAATAGATATAACTGTTTCACGGGATATTGATATGCCATTAAACAAATAGTTGAACGAAATAAAAAAAAACTTTCTTGTAAAACACATAGTTTTACACTTATCGATATTAAGAAACAAACAATTACGAGTACACCAGTCAAAAAACGAATTAAGATCACATTGCAATTCTTCACAATCACGAGTGTTTGTAATAGTTTTAAAGATTGTTACATCATCGGCATAAATGAGGCACTTGGAGTATCTTAACACAGATGGTAAGTCGTTTATAAATAAAATAAAAAGGATAGGGCCTAAATGACTACCCTGTGGAACTCCTGAGTTGATTTTAAACTTATTTGATTCGCAACCGTTAAATAGCACTGAATAAGATCTGTCTAATAAATAAGATTGAAGCCATTTTACAAAATTTTCGCTAAAACCTAATTTTCTTAACTTAAAAAGCAAAACACGATGTGATAGCTTGTCAAAAGCTTTACTGAAATCAGTGAATACACAATCTACTTGTTTACTGTTTTTAAATGAATCAATACAATTTTCAACTAATTCTATTAGAAAAGTAACAGTAGAACGTCCTTTTATAAAACCATGCTGATTAGGAACAATGAATGACTTGACATAAAAACATAAAGCTTCACAAATAATAGCCTCAAAAAGTTTAGGAATCACAGATAATTTGGTAATAGGACTGTAGTTTTTCACTTCGTCTTTTTTCCCTTTTTTATGTAGAGGGATAATGAATGAACTTTTCCAAATAGATGGGAATGAACATGTTGACATTGAAAGATTAAATAAAATAGACAAAGGTAATGACAAGTGACGTACACAGTTTTTCAAAATAGTAGAGGGTATACCATCAGGACCTGGTATACAGCTGTCGTCAAGGTTAGATATAAACTTTACAATGTTGTCGATATCAATGTTAAAGTTCATATCAGTCAAGTAAGTAAAAGATTTCAAATGGTCAAAGCTTTGAGCCATTTCGTCAGATATATCACAGATTGAGGAATCACAGTTCAAGGTATCACAGTTTGAAGTATCACAGTTAGAAGTATCACAGTTGAAGGCACTTTGAAAGAAGTCAGAAAAAAGTTGCGTTATAACCCGTGGGTCATGACTTGATATGTCATTTAACTTGAGAACAGACGGGTAAGGACAAGATTTTCTTTTGCTGTTAATAAAATTCCAAAAACACTTTGGATTCATTTTTAGATCTCTTTGCACCTTCTGAATGTAATTTAGATACTTTAAACTAGATATTCTATTGAAAATATCCCTCGATTCACAATAAATTTTAAAATTGGTTTCATAGGTTGCAAGAACAATTTATTATTTGTAACTCGATGCGATCACAGTGACGGTGAGTAGTTTCACAATATACATATCTTATAAGTATAGGGAAGTAGTTTGACAATCTTAAAGTGAGTTGTTCTGCTACGCAGGAATTCTGCTAATTGATTCCCAGTCGCTATCACCGAAGAAAAAAACAATATTTTGTTCAGGGGTTCTGCTCCTTCCGACATAGTAACCTTCCTTCAAAATTATCTTAGTCATAGAAAGTGCTTCTCAGCTTAGCCGTTCATTTTTTAACATTTCTGTATTATGTTCAAAATATAAATCACCGGGCAGAAAATAAGTGCGCCATCTAGTGGTTTGTTTTCAAATCATAAGTTATTTTGACACTGACAGCTGTTTCCCGCTCAAAATCTTTATTTATTTGGGCGTGACCGTGGCGCGATGGTTGTGTGCTCGCCTGTCAACCTCATGGTCACAGGTTCGATCCCTGCCGTCGTCTATGTCGCTTTAATTCCATTAAAAACCTTTCTTCAAAAATTGTCATCAATGGGTTTACTGGTTTACTCATTACATGTTGTTCAGGCATAACACTAACAACATATAATTGAGTTAAACTAGTATGGCCATCAAAGATGAATACCAAATAAAATAATGTGAATTATAAGTGACATAGAATTAAGACACGGCATTTCTCCGCTCTAGTTCAGCCGCCATCCCTGGAGATAAAAATATCTGAGACAACCACCTTAAGTCTCAGAACATCGTGCCACACATCTTTCCTATCCTTCTTTCTCTTCATTAACATCACGCCCGCGCTGTGTTGAAAAAACATTTAAAGGGTAATCATAATCCCTTGAGCGCGGGTAGATTATAAAAAAAAAAAAAAAAAAAAAAAAATAGAAAGTCAGTATTATACCTCCACGGAACGAAATGAGTCATTTTACGCTTGAACAGCGTTAGAAAATATTAAAAACTTATTTCCGAAGTGAGTGCTGTGTGGCCCACACAGTGCGTTTTTTGAAAAGAAGTTTTGGCCGAAATGAAGCACCAATCGCACCTGATGTACGTCAGTTTTTGCAAAAGTTCGTGAGCCTGGTATGCTAGTGGACAACACTCGTGGTTTCCGTCGTCTTTCGGTGCGCACAGACGAGAATGTGGCTGCTGTAACCGAGAGTGTGAGACGCATTTCACGAACATCAACTTGCCATCGATCTCAACAGTTCAAAATTTCACCCACTAGCCTGAGGAGGATCCTCCACAAACATTTAAAGGCGTACGACCGTCAGCTTCGTTATCGATTCGCAGTTTGGGCCTTGAATTGGACAACGACTTTGGACGAAAAATAATATTTTCTGACGAAGCGCATTTTCATCTCGGCGGCTACACGTTAACAAACAAAATTGCCTCATCTAGGGCTCGGACAACCCGCACATTATTTTCCAAAAACCAATGCATCCACAGAGAGTGACAGTTTGATGCGGATTGTGTTATGGTGGCACTGTTGCACTATTTTTCTTCAAAAATGAGGCTGGGAACAAAGTTTCGGTCAAAGGTGGTCATTACAGAGCCATGTTAATCGACTTTTGTTTTACTCAAATTACAGACATAGATTTGGACGACCTCTGGTTCATGCAGGATAGCGCGCCATGCCACAATCGTGTTATCAGCCGTCTTGGCGATGTCAATTGGCCGCCTTGGAGCTGCGATTTGACCCCTTTGGCCTTTTTTGGGGAGAACCGTGTAGGATCAATGTTATGCCAACAATCCGGAAACGATTCAGGCACTTAAGGCCAATATCATCGAAGTAATCCGTTAGCTACAGCCCGAATCCATCAACAAGGTCTTTATGGAAAATTGGAGTGACAGAATGCGAAGCCAGTCAAAGCAGCCACTTGAACGATGGCCTTGTTGTGTTCCGCAATTAATGGGAGTGTCTGATTTTACTAATAAAGCAATAATACATGGAAAAAATTTAAGTTTCTTCATTTCTTTGCATTTTTAAAAAGAAGCTTGTATTTGGATAACCCTTTACTATTCAAATAGCTCTAAGAAATTGAGTCATACATGTATAGACTTTTTTTTTGGTTCGCAATTCTGTCCGAAACACTCTTAGGGATTTTAAACATTGTCATTTAACCCATTAGCTGCCACTGTACTCAATTGAGTACAGTATTTTGTTAAATTTCAACTTATTTTTTTTTTTAAAGTGGGCTTTGATTTTAATTTCTTTCGATTGGAAAGCAATTATTGACATGTGTTTTGATACTGGCAGTGAATTTGTCGAGAATGAAAAGCATTTTCAAAGTTTTTCATGAACTTTTGTTTCGAGCATTTCTTGTTTGAAGCAATTTGGTGACTTTGCGAGAGTAAAATGTTATTAAAAATTTTATTTTTTGAATAACATTTGAATAATGGATTCTATTCTTTAGATTTTGTATCTAGAAAAACATTGCGCATAAATTACAAACAAACATTTTTTTCTTCTGCATGATAGGTCGTGAATAAAAGTGGTGTACTCAATTGAGTACACTGGCCAAAACCATGTTAAATTTTTTTCTCACTGGATTTGCAGAGAAATGTCTTTTTCAACTATAAACTGAAGTAGCTTTTATGGCAGGCGTTTTCCCAACCTCTACATGGCTCTTGAAGATATTCCAGATGATGGAAATGAAATAGATATAGTGGTTATTCTACCAGTTGTTGATATCCAATGACCAGCCATGACCTTATGGCTACTTTACGCATAAAAGAATTTAGTGCAACAGGTTCGATTTGGAACAATAGTCCACTAAAATTCATGAAAACGGTAATGAAAGCAAATTTTGGTTACTTTCATCACAAATTTGGCAAAAATAATAATATCTTGTTAGCTCGTTGGAAAGATAATACTGTTGTAACCGTTGCAACAAACTACGACAACTTGAAACCACTAGAAAAAGTCAAGAGATGTTCATCAACAAAAAAAGAAATATAGTTGTCATTCATCGGCCAAAGCCTCTAGTTGCATACAACAAAGGCATGGGTGGTGTCGACCTTCATGACCAATCTGAGAACAACTACCTCATAAAAATAAAGGGTAAAAAATTGTGGTGGCCATTATTCACACACATGCTAAACTCAATGGTGGTGAATGCTTGGGAACTCCATTATCTGAAAAACAAAGAAAACTGGAATCTCCTTTCATTTGTTAGGACCATAGGAAGAACTTATTTACGCTCAGAGTCGTCAAAAAAAGCTCCAAATAAGCCAAATGTACTAGAAAGTGTTGTTCGCAGCAACGGATAACATTTCCTCTAAAAAATAAAAAATCAACGACGGTGCCACATTTGTCACAGCAGGGTTCGATAGATTTGTGAACGGTGTCAAACCACTCTTTGCATCGAAAAAGAATGCTTTAAAATTTTTCATAATTATTAAGAGAATGTACCCATATCTGGCCAGTGTACTCAATTGAGTACACCCCTCTAATTACCAAACTTGAAAATTTTTTTTTTTAAAAATTGTATTTTTGTTCAAATATAAACCTCAATAAACAGCATTTCAAAGATTTTTTATTTATCTCTATTTTTAAGGTACTTGGCCTTTAATGGGACATAACAAAATAAAATACCTATTTTTTGGGAAAAATGAATCAAAAAATAAAATTCACGTGAAATGAACATAAGTATGTATTTAATTTCAATATTAGATTTAAAGTGACACATATTTCATTTTGTAAATTTATTTTTAAGTATGTACATATTTAAATATTTTAAAATTTGTGGTAGTTAATATAAGTAGGATATAATATTATAAAAATACAAATTTGTGATATTTATGATGATTTTTAATGAGCATTTAGCTTACTTCTGGTAGATGGATGAGGACGTTCATGTATCAACATTTTTAGCTGATATCTATAGGTTATAGTGTCCTCCTATGCCCAAGATAAGAAATTCACGATAGATGTTATTAGTAAAAAAATGTTCAATTAGTTTTTAAAACGCTAAACAATTTCTTTAAAAATTTGAGTTAAGAACAGAAAACTTAACTAAATCTTTAAAGGAATTACAATTTCAATTCAAAAATTCAAAAAATATTTTCTTTAGTTTACGTACGCAATATTTTTTAAACTTCTTAAAACTTTCATTAAAATCCGTTATTCCAATAATGAGAATACTAATATTCGACAAAATGGTTATAAAGTACATATTTAATAAAAATTAAATTTCCAAAAAAATATTGAGCCGGAGATTTCGAATTTTCAAAAAAAAAAATTTTTTTTTAATTTTTAAATGCAATGTTTTTTTTAAGAAGCTTCTGTATAAAATTATTAAAATCGGTTTTGCCGATAATGATAAATTCAAAATTCGAAAAAATGCTTGTATGGCTTGTATGACAGGTACCGTTATTTTTGGTCTTAAAAACAAGGACAAAACGTGTGAAGAGAAAGAATTGAAAATGATATCTACCATGTTTAAAGAAAATCGGCCTAGCCGCTTAGGCTCTAGTGTCTAGTCGAACAGACAACAGACAGACAGAATTGCAAGACCCACTTTTTCATCTTCGCTATCATCGTAATGTCAATTTTGATCAAAATCTTGAGTTCGATTTTTTTTTTACGAATGCATAACTGGCGTTATACTCGTAGCACCTATAAGTTGCAAGTAAAAATTTGCTTAAGGCAAATGGGAAATTATCAAGCGAAATACAATTGACATGAATTTTCCAAATTTAAGCCAGCATTAGTCAACGATTGACCTTGTGCGCAAGTTACGGAGGGAAATGAAGCCGCTTGAACTCGAATTGTAAATCGTTGGAAATCATCGGTAGTCGCGGATTCAGTTAATCTAGTTCTGTTGCACAACTTTGGTGCGTTTAAATTGTGAATAAGCATCACCGGGTGATCCAATCTTCAATGTTAATACGTGCAGTGGCATTTCTGGTAGTGCCAATGAATTCAAAAGTTCGTTGGGTTAGTTAACGATCTGTTCTCTGTCCATTGATGTGCTGGGCAGTTTAGTTTTGAAGCATGTGCCAAGGTAATCTTCAGGCATTGCCCGGAAATAACAGGAATTGCAGAAATCACTTGCACGAAGAATAAGAGCGCCTCCGATGGGTTCGTTCTTTCCTCGAAAATCACGCGTAGTCTGGTTAACCGATTTGAGCGATTTCTTATAGCCCCTTGAGCATTCGTGGGAAATAATAATTAGGCACGTTTTAAGGATTGTGGTCATTTCTGAGTTTTTGCTGACGCTACATATTGGTGTTCGCCTCATGACGCTTCAGGTCAAAACGTAATGGAACTTGATGGCTGAATGCGCAGTGCAATTCCTGATGATGCCACTGCGAGTACAATCCGTAATTTCTGTGGGCATTTCTTTGATCAGCAATAAACCATATTGCTTGATTGTGCACATACATAAGTACTGTATTGTCCTGGACAATTTTTCTGTCCGGTATGGAAGCTGGTATTCCGTGTTAAATAAGGAATTTGTTGTTGATGGATATGCACACAGACGTGCTCAGTTATGATTTTTATTTTAATCATAAATGGTGGTTAAATTTTAAGGGCCGATGTTGAATGTAAACCACACCTAAACGTCAAGTTTTTTTCTGCATTTCATTTGACATTTCTCAATTTCAGACTAACTCAATTTGAACCATGGAAAGATGCACAATCGAGAAACGCATTTAAGTTATTCAGGCTTAATTTAAAAATGGGTGTGCAAAAATTTGAGCAAAACGGGTCTGTAGGATATGTGAGAACACCAGTGTATGCTCGTACAGCTCGTACTGCAAAAAATATTGCGGCTGTTCGCGATAGTGTGGCTGAAGAGCCGTCCACCTCAACTCGTCGTCGTCGTGCCCAACAATTGCATCACTCACACTCGTCGTTTATGAACATTATGCATAAAGACTAAAGCCTCTTGACCATTTCAAGCGTCATCAATGGTCAGAACGGTGGCAAGAAATGGCAACAGTGGATGATCAATTTTCGAAGAAAATCATCTTCAGTGATGAGGCACATTTCCACCTCAGTGGATTCGTCAATAAGCAGAATTGACGCATTTGGGCGAATGATAATCCAAGAGTGATTGTCGAAAAACAAATGTACCCACAAAGAGTGACTATTTGGTGCGGTTTATGGGCTTGCGGTATCATCGGGCCGTGTTTTTTTCCAAAATGAGGCCGGTCAGGCAGTTACTGTGAATGGTGTTCGCTATCGTGAGATGATAACGAACTTTTTATGGCCGAATTGGAAGATATGGATGTGGACGATATGTGGTTTCAATAGGACGGTGCCACTTGCCACACAGATAACGAAACAATGGCTCTTTTGCGCGACAAATTCAATGGTCGTGTTATCTCACGTGGTGGCGATGTTAATTGGCCGCCAAGATCATGTGAATTGACACCGTTGGACATCTTTCTTTGGGGTTATTTAAAAGAAAAGGTGTACGTCGATAAGCCAGCAACAATTCAAGAGCTAAAGGATGAGACAAATCGGATGGAGGTGTGCCGCCGAGGTCGCGGCGGCCATTTGGCCGATATTTTGTTCCATACATAATTGAACCATACCATATTATCATAATAAAAAGAAATAACAATAATTTCCTAGATAATTTGTGTTTTATTCAAAATCAACATGGGTCCTTAAAATTTAACCACCTTAACTGTGAGCGTGTGGCAGGACTCGCTTTTTCCATTCAACTGATTTTAATTTATATGGAAAATATGACACCGCTTACTTAATTTTAAGACTGTCCATAGGGAACATTCAAACATATTTTTTTTTAATTTCATTTTTATATACATATACATAAGTAAGTATATTTCCAAATTAAAATTGGGAACTATCAATCCTGTATACAATTTAATGTAGGTACTTAAGCAAAAATGCTGCTCCGCATTTCCACCACGTATGGTCTCACTTCAAGCCTCAAAGCCAATGAACAGTCATATTGCATGCGTTAATCCATGCAATTTATTGCAACCCCCTTGCTACTTTAATACTAAGTATCCCATTGGTTGAGTTAAGCATTTCAGTGCCCTTTGGAAGCTAGAAATTTGTTTGCTCTGCATTCTAACGACCAACTCAAAGTAAGCCAATAAAACTTTTTTTTAAATTTAAAATGACTAGTTCAAAATTTCATCATTAGAATTGAAAAAAAGTCTTATAAGTTTTTCTTCTCAGTTTATTCTCTATTCAATTAACTTTAATGCAATCCCAACTGGTATTTTTAAAAGCTAATCCCCATTACTCGCAATCAGTACATGCAAATCGAAGTGGTTTTCCATACTATTCCCAGTTCCCACAACAAACAACATAATCTATCTTCGATTAAATTGTATATTCTTAACATTAAAAACATTTCCCCTGGTCCTAGAGCAACAAGTGATTTCTTTCTTTGCCTTTCATTCGCCACTTGAACCACACATTTAACCCATTGCCCTAAATTCCTGAGAAAAAAATCCCTTAATGATAAAAACAAAAGTCTAACAAATCCAGCTGAGATATTTTTATGTAAATATAAAAAAATAATCATTTGCATTCTAAAAATATTATGTTTAGATCTCTTGTTTGTGTATGTTTTATAAGGGAATCAAGTAGGGCACAGGGTATATCAAGTAGAAAATGTGTACAAAAAAAAAATAATAACAAACAGAATTTCCCTAAAAAATTAGAACAATTAAGATCACTACCACATTTACCCACTCATATATTTCCAAGTACTACAGTACATACCATACCAATTTTTGTTTGATTTTGTTTTTTACTCGTAGACATAAAATTAGAAGCCCTTTACTATTATTTTGCCTTGCTGCTTCATTACACGAACACGAACTCGGCTTCGCTATCAGAAGGGCACTAAATCATTCCACACACATACTCACAGTAATAATAATAATAAAAAAAAAACAAAATCTATATCAGCGCCACAAATGTTTTTAATAGTTGACCCAATTTTGGGCTCCAAAAAAGCCGTGTGCGTCTTCTGGCAAAGCCCTAAAAAATTGTAGTCAACAATTTTTCTAGTTTCTTTGGCTTGATCGACAAAGTTTTCTTCTTCTTCGATGTTGGGGTTGCCCTACAAATGAATGGAAATAAAATCTAAAAGCACACACACCACCATGAAACGAGGGGAATCATAAAAATTGAAAGTGAAACTAGGCCACACAACGCATCCAATCCAACAACTCAAGACATTCTTGTTGCTGTAGATACTTTTATTTTCTTCGAGACTTTTTTTTGTGTTTTGGAACGAAAAATGTTTGGTGTGATAACGAATTTATCACACATCTGAATGAGAGAGGAAAAAACCCTTGATTGAGAAGTGGTGGGTCGCCGCCGTCGTCGGTCGGCCTAACATAATGCCCTAGAAAAAAATGTACTTAAGAATATAGTTGCAAACGGCGAAGACAATCGCCATCAATCCTGAATACGAATTGGGAACTTTGAGCATCAGAAATTATATCAGTTTGCGCCCGCTGCTTTTCTCGTTCTTCATCCGTGTTCCCATCCCACCCACATTGCCTCTCTTCGCCACATCTCGGTTCCCCCTCGTTCCAGAGAAGTGAAAGTGAATTGAAGAATAAAAAATATGCGTCGAAGTCGTGCAGAACGGAGAAATGCTTAGGTTCGAAAATAAACTACCTTCAGGTAGATAAGAGATATCTACAAATGATTTCTGTTTGTGATAATTGGAAACATTTGAGAGTTTTTATCTTAAAATGAGACGAAATTTTACAAAGTTTAGTTTTCCTTGCTCTTTTTAGTATCTTATTTTCAAACTGGAACTTAGGCTTATCAGCTGATCTTAATGGATAATCATAGTAAAGTAAGATTCTGCTAACAGCTGCAATGGAGCTGTAAGTAGTGGTGTGAAAAAACATATGATATCTTTTTTGTCTTTATTCGACATAAATTACTTAAAGTTTACAATTTTTGCACAAATTTTTAGAACATAAGAAATTTAATCAATTGAAAGTTTTTTTGCGACCTTTAGTCCAAATGCGTTTCGCCCAGGTCGCAAAAAAAATTTCAATTGATTTAATCAATACAGTCCACAAAAACAAAAACAAAAACTTATTTTTCGTTTTTTCTTCTTCATAAGAAATTTAATTACAGAAATACCCAAAATATACATTTTTTTTAAAACAAAACAAATTTGACCTATTTTGTATGTTCGTTGTAGGTTGTTAAAACAGTGTAATCCACCATACCTACATCACGGGGTTCTGTATACTGCTTCGATTACATCTTTCTAGTCCAAAATCAGTTGCATTTCTCAGATTAAAAGGTTGCACATGGTGGGTGACGTCAAATCGAATCGACCTTAGTCCAATGTCAGATTGGAGATAATTTCGAAGTCTACCTTTATATTGGGATATACATATGTAGGTACTATAGGGTAAGTTTTGAATTTAGAATATAAATCGAACTCGAGATTTTGATCAAAGTTGAAATTACGATGATAGAGAACTGGAAAATCGAGGATGCCGCAATTCCGTCTGTCTGCATGTCTTTAACTCGACCTCCACCCTAAGCCACTGAAGTGAGTTGCTTCAAACTTTGTATTTAGGGTTTTTTGATGATTCCCTACAGAAGAAATTAAGTTTTGATTGACTCCAGAAGAACTAACGTTGCCTGCCCCACAATCGTTATGCAAAATCATATTTATTTTGAAAAATGGCTCTAACGATTTTGATAAAAAAAAATTAGCTGCGATATTATGAACGTGGACTAAATTTTAAGAAAAAAAAAGTTAAATAACGGTTGTAGTGGCCTTACGTTAATAACCCAACCTTAAATAAATTAGTGCTGTGTAAACGCTATGCAAAGCTGAATCCACACCGCGTACGTCAGCGGCGGTCAGAAGGACAAAGAGAAAAAGTTCAGTACATTGGGCATACATAAAACTACCCGGTTCGCACATTCGTCATAAATCAGTAGAAATCAATTCATCCCTTCGAATAGACAAAAAGTTAATCACCTATACTATTACGAATTAATTAAACAAAAGCTCATATAAACTAAAAAAATAAAGATTGTCATTCTTTTAAAAGATCCAACATAACAATATTGGTGATCTCGACGCATCGTGTAAAATTGAATTCTAAAAAATTTGGTTAACAGTGCACGTTTGAAAAATTAATATCTTGAAAGCTAGTGAACGATTAGTTTTTGAAATTGTTTCCTAAAATTTTTAATATTAAATACTTAAAATTGAATTTTTAAATTTTTTTAAAGACATTTTATTTAATGTATATTTCGATAGGATTGGTGAACTTTAAAAAAATAATGATTTTTGTAGACGAGAGTGGTCAGTCCATTATTTTTTCTAAACAAAACTAACAAAACTTTTTTTTAACAAAATTGTAATAAGGCCAAAAAAGGAAATTTAAGTCAAAAATTTAAAAAATAAATAGCAAAGAGGAAGACAAATTTCAATCGAAATAGAGAAGTATTAAAGTCGAAATTTTATTCAAAGTATGCCAAGACGCTGATCAGTTAGGTAGCATGCAGACAAGTCTCCGTCTCCATTTTATTAAGCACACACCAAAAGAAACAAGAAATAATATAGCAATTCCAGAACCATTAATCAGTCCAAATACAGGAAGGACTTGAGAAAACATCGTGCAACAAAACCTTACATAGGACTACCAGCCTCTAAGAGGGATTCAACAGTTTATTTCGATAAATTTTATGTTAAGTTCTGATAATTCTAGAATTGAGTCCATTCGATCTTCTGAAACTGATATGAATGTTGCTTTTCAGAAGATACGGTCTTTTCAGAACTAGGCAGTTTGGAAAACACTTACCAACGTTTCTGGATAGTAACCGATATTTAAAAAAAACATGATCCAATCTTTCAGAACCATTGTTATGTATTTTAAATATTTCTTTAAGATATTTTAGTTTTCTTGATCGGAAAAAGCGATGTGTTAAAACTATAGCTCTATTGCCACATTATAAATTATTCCAAAATGTTTTTGAATCACTTTTGTTAAGAAAAGAATATAATGAAATATAACACCTTCTCAACACAGTTAGTGTTAAGGCTAGCGCAACTAATCTCACTTTATTTGCATACTTCTGTCATCTTTAATTACATCCCAGACCGACCGGACCTACCAATTTTACGACATCTTTGCAATCTGAAGAGTACAGGGATGATACTCGTATTTCATTTCATTGCTAGGTGTCCCATCCTAAAGGAGATACGAGTGAGCTATTTTAGAGTAACTCCGATGGATCCGATGGTCCTAGGCATTTCTAATGGAAAATATTTTGGGAAATCTTATGTTAATACTCGTATCAGACCAAAAACATATATGTTAAAAAAAGAGCCAAGTTCTTCTATACAAAAACCTTTGTCTAACAAGTCAGCCGTGAAAAGTACTGAGATCTAAAAGTACGCCAAGTTCTTACTTCATGAAGGTTTAATGTCGAATATTTAAAGTAGAATAATATTGAAACAGCTACAATGTAATAGAGAAATTTTATTATTTAATGATTACTTACTAAAATTTGATGGGTTCACTTGTCAAGTTTTTAAAACCTTTCGAATTGGGCATAAAAAAAACTTGCCAAGTAAGTCCATCAAATTTTAGTCAGTAATCATTAAATAATAAAATTTCTCTATTACATTGTAGCTGTTTCAATATTATTCTACTTTAAATATTCGATATTAAACCTTCATGAAGTAAGAACTTGGCGTACTTTTAGATCTCAGTACTTTTCACGGCTGACTTGTTAGACAAAGGTTTTTGTATAGAAGAACTTGGCTCTTTTTTTAACATATATGTTTTTGGTCTGATCTCACTCCTTTTTGCAAAGATTTTAATATTTTGCCATGTCAAAATCTTGAAAGATACGGAATGATAGAAGGGTGGACTCTACCTACTAAAATCAAATTAGTTTATAGCTTCGTATTTCTTTTGGTATATTTTATTTTTGTTATTGGTTGTTTTGATTTGTGCCTCAATTGTTTCTTCTTGTCCTGGAAAGATACCTTACCCTAACTTACCTACCTTAATTATAAATACTCGTACTAGTACCTACATCCGCTCAAAGTCATAAAAAAGCAATAATTGTTGAGGATGCGACGATGTTTTTGTTGCAATTTTAACTCCTTTTTTTAAATGAAGGTAGACCACCAATTAACAGCCTAATTAGTGGTTTTATTATAGTTCACATCACAGTTAAGAGTTTTTTTTTATGTAAACTCATAATATTTTCAGGTATGCAAATGTTTTCTTTTTTTCATTAATGTTAACATAACATAGAGTACCAAATCGAGCACTCTAGTTCTAAGAAAAGTTATGAAATTTCAAAATGCATGTATAGTTTCAAAATGACAATAAAAATACACTTCGAATGAAAAATCTTAGATTTTCTATTTTTCGCTTTGAATGTACATTAAGCGATACCCTACCACAAAACTTTATCATTCTACAGCAGTCGGAAGTGCTCTATACAAATCAAACTTTTTCTCGGAAAGTGGGCGGACACCACGTCCCCTGAATGGAAAACCTCAATTTTTATTTTTGGTCCTTTATATAGAATTTGAGCCCTACCGTTCTATAAAATTTCATTGTTCTACTGCAATAGGAAGTGTACCATATAATTTACATATCAGTTCTGAGGAAGTGGGTGGATACCACTCCCCTGAATGGAAAACCTTAAATTGTATATTTTTTTCCTTGTATGCAATTTAAGCCCTACCATTTTACCAAATTTCATTGTTCTACTGCAATCGGAAGTTTGCCATATATAATTTACATCAGTTCTGAGGAAGTGGGCGGATACCACGCCTCTGAATATAAAAACCCCAAATTTTATATTTTTGTCTTAGTATGCAATTTAAGCCCCACCGCTCTACCAAATTTCATTGTTCTACAGCAATCGGAAGTTTGCCATATATAATTTACATCAGTTCTGAGGAAGTGGGCGGATACCACGCCCCCTGAAAGGAAAACCTTGGTGTTTATTTTTGGTTCTTTATATGCAATATAAGCCCTACCGGTTCACCAAATTTCATCGTTTTACAGCAGTCGGAAGTGCTCCATAATACGATGTTGGGAAGTGCTCCAAAATTCGGAGAAAGTGGGCGGATACCACGCCCCCTGAATTGAAAATTTCAAATTTTCGATTTTTCCCTCTGCTTGCATGACAAGACCTACCGTTGTGCAAAATTACAAGATTCTACGATGTCGGGAAGTGCTCCATAATTTTGATGATCTGTCAGTCAGTCAGTCAGTCAGACATTTCAGAAACAGAGAAACATTTCTGAAATGTTTCTTAAATGTTTCTGAAATGTTTCAAAAATGTTTCTTTGGTCTGGACGCTCGCGAAACATTTCTGAAATGTTTATGAAATGTTTTTCTGTTTCCCATTCCGAATGGGAAACTTTATTTTTTGTTTCCCAATCATTTACATAGGAAGAAAGTGCGTGAGTGGTTATTAATATAAATATAAAATGTCGCGAAAAGTGTGGAGCAACAAGAATGTTATCCAAGTGATAAAAATTTATGAAATAAAAAAAGTTTTGTGGGATCGACTCTTGACAAAAAATATTAAAAATAAAATCAAAAAAGCCGATTATGTATTTGAAATTTGCGAAAATGTAAATTATAAAGATGAAGTAGAAAAAAACTTCATGCGCTTAAGGCGCAACACAGACGAGAAAAAAAAATTACAGACAACTCAATCTGGAAATAATGGGAAACAAAGAAACATTTCAGAAATGTTTCTCAAAGCGTCCACACCAAAAAAACAAATCAGAAACATTTCTGAAATGTTTCTGCAATGTTTCTAAAATGTTTTTTAAACAAATAGGAAACATTTCAGAAACGTTTTTTAAACAATGTTTCCTGAAATGTTTCTCTGGTGTGGACACACCTTTATATATCAGGAACCGCTTATGCTAGAAAATTGAAATTTGGTGAGGCGCCTCTGCTTGACTAGCTTAGCAAATATTCGGAATTTCAAGTTTCTGACTTCATTGGTACTGAAGATAGGGAGGGGTCAAAAGTCGCCTGAGTTTGTTCCTGTAAAAAAGGGTGTAGTGCCAGAACTTGGCTGGGCACTACCGTGCCCTTTGATATGTCAACTACTCTGATTAACAGAAAATGTAGAAGCTTATGATCAATCAAGCATAATTAAATAATTGAATTGAATGAATTTTTATTAATCTGGTAGATGGCAAGCCAAGTTATGATTTTCTCAGTAAAGTTTTAATAAAGGGTGCGTTTTATGTTCCAGGTGAAAGTTTTTTTTGATTGTATGGTCTTTTACTTTACATATGGAATATGACGTCGGTCATGTCGGCACCTCTGGTCGTGGCATACTTGCGAGCCCTTTTAGGCATATTTTGCAAAACAATGTCGCAGTCTTCTATTGTAATTTTGTAAGCTTTGTTTCTAATCTTGTCCTTCAGCATCGATGTTTTCATTAAAGTACCCCCATAAGAATCAATACTTTTTGAAAATAATCGGACGGGAAAATTAACTCGAAAAAATTAAAATCGTAGCACTTACTGTGTGTGAAATAGCACCGACTCACAGTGCGGCAAAAAGTCGAAAAACGTAGAGAATGATCCACAAATTAGTATATAGGGGTTTTTGGGGTCGCTGATTACGAATCTGTTATCAGAATTAGCTAATTCAAAATGGCCGACCTAATATTTCGTCATGTCCAACGAAAAAACTTATCAAAAATGAAATAACTTTGATAGTTGCTTAAAAAATTTTGTTTTGATATTATTAGGGCATGTTCTTGAAAATTTATTAAAAATGAACAAATTCAAAATGGTGGAATGCAATATGGCAATATTATATAACAAAAAAAATGGAAAATAATTATTTATATCCTTTTATTGAAATCGAACACAGTAATTTATAAATCATAAATTTAGAAATACAAAATGCAATATGAGCAAACAATAAGTATATAAGTTAATCCGAAAATTTTGCATTGCCCATCTCGTAACAGTCACAATCATCTACATCTGTATCTGTTTCAGAAGCGGAAGAGCTGTTAAAAGATTGTTGTTCATGTTCTGTTTGATTATTTATAGGGGGAGGTGCTAACAAATTGATACACTCTTTAGACAAAGATTAAAGTGGTTTTAGAGGTAATTCCCGACAACTAGATATTAATGGATCGGATGCGATTAGGAATCTTTTAAAAACATCCTCCATTGTCTTTTGACGATAATGGTTTCTTGAGAAATTAGCTTGATAGATTTAAAAAAAATTATTACATGCTTTTTGTGCATCTTCCGACATTTGACAGATAGGTAACACTGAATATTTTATTATTTCGGGGCCATGAATGAAAAGTTTATGAACTAACCAAGGCATACAATACCAGAAATATTTTTGTAAATTAAGGTACTACTACGGTCTAGAACGCCAAAAAACGTACGATTTTTGGGAATTTTTTTCTCGGAAATTTTGTTAGATAATAACATAATTTGTTTAATATGAATACATGCGTCAAGAGTACAAGAACATTTTTTTTTTGTCTTAATTTTCTAATTTTGGCCGAATTATAGAGGGCGCCAACGTTGACTCTTCAAAAAACACATTGTCCCATTGCGGACAGTTAATCTCCGGATCTACTGAACCGATTTTCAAAAAACTTGTTGCAACTTGATTGTTTTTATGTTTTCTAAGACAATTTACCACAATTTGACCAAAAAGTTATGAACAAAAAATGGCGACCCAGAAATGGCCAAAAAAAATTAAAAAAAAAAAATTATTTTGTCAAAGCTTGACATTTTTTTTTTTTTTTTTACTTTTAAAACAAATTGTGGTAAATTGTCTCGTAAGAAACCTTCCTTTAAATAACCCACTTTGTTTTTTTTTTTGTTTCAGTCCAGCCAATCCTCAGATTAACTGTCCGCAATGGGACAATGTGTTTTTTGAAGAGTCAACTTTTGCGCCCTCTATGATTCGGCCAAAATTCAAAAAGTTTCCGAGAAAAAAATTCCCAAAAATCGTGAGTTTTTTGGCGTTCTAGACCGTACTAGTACCTTAATGCACAAAAAAACTCAACGGGCAGCTACGGGCAGCTGAATTTTATTTTATTTGGTACACAATACTTTTATTAACTTTCTTAAATAGCTTTGAGAACAAAAAAAAGCAAGAAAAAAAGTTTTCACTCAAACAAATATTTTTTTTTTCAAGTAAATAAATAGTGTTGATATGTATGTCTCTGTCTAACAATGTCCTATGTAGGAATTTTTATTCAGAAATTCTTTAACTTATTTTACGCCCCTGCAGCTATTGAATCCATTTTATTGCAATACATTTGCTTGGAAATCTTAACGACGCTTGACTACGTTAACTTAGCAGCCACATTCTGGCTAAGACTATGGTGGGGATTTGCGGCAAGAGATTCTACTACGAACATTTTTCGTCTCCTAGGGGTCTCCTTTAGACAGCCTGATGACAAAAAACCCCTAACTCAAAACTTTTATTTTGGACTTTTGGCCGCAAAAAGATGCCTTCGGCCGCACTGTGCGACTGTTC
The DNA here is from genome assembly GCA_963931855.1 of Philhelius festivus. Taxonomy (NCBI): domain Eukaryota; kingdom Metazoa; phylum Arthropoda; class Insecta; order Diptera; family Syrphidae; genus Philhelius; species Philhelius festivus. The sequence continues at coordinate 32,725,362 of OZ007557.1, read as the reverse complement.
AAACCACATGCTCTGTATATTCCTCATAGATCCAAGCAAGAAAGTTTTTCAACATGTTCCGATAGCGGTCATCGGTAACTATAACAGCATTGCCTATGACATCCTCAAAGAAATATGGCTACCGCCGCCCAAATAGCTCGCTGTTGGTCAAGTCAAGAGTTTTCAGTGCCCCAATAGTGGCTATTCTGTTTATTAAAAAAGCTAGCCAAGTCAAAGTGTGCTTGGTTGCTAATAATATTTTCTGTCAAAAATGGCGTTCGTCTAAAGCGAGCAGTAAAACTCGAGCACTCCAATCTCCACTACGTTGATGGTTATTTCCAGATGGTTTTTCAGCCAAAATTGGGCCCCTCTTCCCAACGCTCCGAAGCCCAGGTAGCGAACAAACGATATAATCTATATGTAGTCATGAACTTCCAGCTCATTGATAAGTTGAATCTTGTATGGATGAAGGTTGAAGTCTGCGGAAGGCCGAGTTCTTGTGCACGACGAAAAATCGACTATCTCGTTTTCAGTTGTACGCTGACCGCGTCGATATTAGCGGCCGATCTTGCGTTCCTTTGAAGTATGAATGTTGGCTGATTGATCGTATTGAATTTGGCAACCAAACGTTGAAAAATCACGTACAACGTTTGCACTAACGAACAATCACTTTCTTAATAAAGTTTTATCATTTGGGCGTGCTGTTCAATCGTGTAACTTGCCATAGTGATTTGCGATCACTAACTAAATAATTAACAAAATATTTGACAGATGTCACCAAAACAACTTGGCCGTTGCAGGTAACATCACAAAAGGCTAGGTGTGCTCTATGTAACACCAGGTCTTTATCACTCTAAAGTATTCAATGCTTAATTTACTAACTTCATATTTCCAACTTTCTCACTCTAGACCTTTTTAACTAAGATTCAAATGTATTAACTGGTTTCAAAAACTATTGAAAATATTATTGGTGGCGGAAGTGACGTCTATCGGTCTATCTATACGCGTATATGTATGTATTATTTTAAAGTTCATACAAATTCTTTTAAAATTTAATTCAAATCTTATCTTAAATTTTAGTCTTTGTTTATGACGGGTTTCCATAACGAAGGTAAAATATGCCCTTTTTTATCAAGAAACATTTATTTGCGATAGTCGGTGTATTTAATTCCCTTATCTTCATTGCACTTTAATAAAGTTATTAAAGAACCTTTTCGCTTAATACATCACAAATATTTTCCAAAAAAAAAGGTACAATCAAATAAATCATCTGAAAGCGAGAGAAAGAGAGAGAGAGAGAGAGAAAGACTCAATAAAATTTGAGACAATTGCTGACCCAATTAGAGTTTTTTTTTGTTGATTAAAAAATAGAACTAGGTGCCATACTTTGTCGATTGTGATGATGGTTGCAAGCTTAACATGACGTGTATAAGTGTAAAACATTTAATACGGCAGAAAACAGACTGCCACTTAATTGATTGTTTACATTTTTAGTCACATCTTTATGGAGTCTATTACATTGATTGATTTACAAAATTTGGAAACACGGTCGCGTCGCAGCTTCAAATAATTGAATATGAGTTCCATAAATACTGATGTTTGTTTTTTGAAGATATGGGAGAGACAAATTTTAATGAACTTATTTTACGTTATATTTTTATCTTAAAATTATTGTTCTAGGCACGCCACAAAATCCTGACCTACAAATTTTATTGAATAATGTCAGCAGAAATCTTGGAGCTGGAGAATGCTCTTAACTCTTAAGCCAGTCTATTTAAAAAAAAAGCACGGGGCATGGGTAATACAAACAAATTTGTAATTGAAAAATAATAGATGCATCCTCTAGCTTCCATTCAAAACGGAAAATTAATTCGTATTTTAAGGAAAATATGGTAAGCAATATTATTAAAAAATTTTAGAAGATTTTTTATAAATAACAATAATTTTAATTTTTCAAGCCGATAATGTGAAAGTCGAAAAAATAAAATGCACGACTAAGAATTTCAAAAATGAATGTTATTAGAGAAAAACTGTTCATAAGCATAAAAATTAATTTTTGAAACGACTAAAACAACTTCTTTAGTAGTTGGAGGTAAAAATAGAATGCCATGTGATTCAAGCAAATATAGGTTCATGCAAGAACAAAAATTATAAGTCTTTGTAGTGGTTTCTTAAAAAATAAGCTTTTATATACAAAATTTTTAAAACATTTTTAAGAAAAAATTTTGGTACGCCAATTTAAAGTTTTTATTATTGTTTGAATAAAAATTAAATTTACAAAAAAAATATTGAGCCGTTTTCGAGATATTGAATTTTCGATTTTTTTTTTTTAAATTCAAAAAAATATTTTTCTTAAAGTTCTGAAATGCAATAATTTTTAAACTTTTTAGAAGCTTCTCTCTAAATAATTTCATTAAGATCCGTTATGCCGATAATGAGAAATTCAAAATTTTAAGAAATCGCTCTATGGTAGGTAGGTACAGTCAGTAATATCTTACATATTTTCAATTTTTTTTTTATTGAATTATAGATCGTAAGAATTAATTAAAAGAAAAAAATTTAAGTGAAATTCTCGGAACCGTTTTCGAGAAAAATACGATTTTCGAAAACCATTTTTTAACATTTGTATGGAGGGTACCGTTATTTTTAGGTAAAACAAATTTTTTTTTCTCAAATCTTGTAACTTATATTAAAAAACTTTTATTTATCAAGTTTTAAAAAAATCGAGCATGGGGTTTTCGAAACATTGAGTTTTCAAAAAAAAAAAATTTGATTTTTTTTTTAAATCCAAAAAATGTTTTTTTGAAAATTTGAATACACAATAATATTGAAATCGCTGGGGAACCTTAACATAAAAAAAATGATCAAAATCGGTGGTACCGTTTTAGAGAAAATCAAAAACAAAAAAAAAATGGTTCCAAGGGGGGTACCAAAAATAATCATTTTTTGGAAATTTTTTTTTTTCATTCATTGCCTAGGTTTAACTAAATGAAATTTTATGAATTTTTTTCAAAAATATCTGTGGGACAGTTCTTGAGAAAAAAAAATATTTATAAAATTTCGAAAAAAAATTTGTATGGCAGGAACCGTTATTTTTGGTCTTAAAAAATCAAATCAAAAAACACCCAGGGGGAAAAAATTAAAACCCATATCTACCAAGTTTGAAGAAAATCGGCCGAGCCGTTTAGCTGCAATCGAACGGACAGACATACAGACAGACAGACAGAATTGCGAGACCCACTTTTTTGATCTTCGCTATCATCGTAATGTCAACTTTGATCAAAATCTCGAGTTTGATTTTTTTTCCCAATGCATAACTTGCCTTATAGTACCTATAAGTCGCAAGTAAAAATACAAAAACATTGTACTAGAGCAACTCTTAAACACAGCTATTAGGTAAAATTTGTTCCTACTAAGAGGAAGGTGGATCGATTTTTTTTAAGCAGTTAAATCGTTAAATCAAAAAGATAGATGGTGTTGTATTATAGATTTGTATATTAAGTGCCCCATGTTGTTTGACTGTCACACCCATGGCTTAGTATCTCCTAAGATGTTATTTTCAGAGGTACTACCTTTTGTGAGGAAGTGTCAAATCTATACCGGCTGGATTTGACAGATGGCTGAATATTTTCTCCATTGACCCATTCCTTCTGACTAACAAACGGCATACAAAAATGGTTGAGAAAATACAAGTCAATAAGATCTTGTTCCATGAGTTGCCACCCTACCAAATAATTTCATTTATATAATGTATATTGTGGAGTGGTTTCTCTTTAAATCATAGGTCATTTTAGCACTGACAGCTGTCAGTCTGCCCGCTCGAAATTTTGGCAGAAAGTCAGTATCATACCTCCGCATAACAAAATGAGTCGGTTTGCGCTTGAACAACGTTGGAAAATATTAAAAACTTATTTTCAAAATGAGTGCTGTGTAGCCCAACCAGTGCTTTTTTCGAAAAGAAGTCTTGGCCGAAATGAAATCCCCATCATGTTTGCTGTAAGCGAGTTTGTGCAAAAAGCTTGTGAGACTAGTATGCTAATGGTCATCAATTATGGTCCCAATCGTCAGACAATAATGTGGCTGCTGTAGCCGAGAGTGTGAGACTCAATTCAGGAACATCAACTCGCCATCGATTTCAACAGCTCAACATTTCATTCACTTGCCTGAGAAGAATAATTCTGTACAAGGATATCGGATTATTCGCTTACAAGGTCCAATTGACTCAATAATAATTGAAGGCGCACGACCACCCGCTTGAACGACGTTGTGTTCCATAATTATTGATATGAATGTTACTAATAAAGCCATAATACACCGAGCAAAATTAGTTTTTTTTTTCATTTTATTGCATTTTTAAAAAGAAACTGGTATTTGACCCACCTTTTATATCGATGTAAGAAATGTTTCACCCCTTCTGATCTGGCTACCATTTATAAGGCGTTTATACGTCGCAAGCTCGAGTAAAACTCACATCTTTGGGCAGGTGCAGCACAAACTACTCTCCACTTATTGGATCGAATCCAGAACGACCGTTAAAACTGATAGGAAACAGAGCTATCATGGATTCGATTCATTCCCATCTATTGAACACCGTCGGAATGTTTCATGTATTTCCTTATTTTATCGCTTCTTTCACAAGCAATGCTCATTCGAAGTAAGCCAGTTGCATTCCTCCCCTTTATCAGTTCACCCGGGATATCCTCTCGCTAGGAATGCTCATCAGTTCACCCTCGAGCCTAATTTTGGTCGTACCGTCAAATATAGAGATTCGTTTTTTAGTCGCACAACACGATTATGGAATAATTGACCCGACACAGTTTTCTGGTGTTATTTCAATTTGCAAACATTTAAAACCAATGTTCGTCGGCACCTCCTTCCCCGCCTCCTAATTACCCCATCGCCGGGTGCTGTATTTAACACATTAAGGGTCTCTTAACAAAAAACTCGAATTTAACACCCAGAAATAAGCAACTAATTGTAATAATAATATTACTGAGAGAAAGAACATTAATTTTCGAAGATATAATTCACAATGAGCAATTCGTCTGAATTCTGTGACTTCCTAATTCACATTTTTGAATGCGATTTCAGACTTCGTGAAATGCAAAACTTGGACGCAAGTGTCAAATTTTCCACAGTTAAGTAGTGCAAGAGTATGAAGATTGAAATATTAAGAAAAAACAATCATCTACCGTTTTCATTCAAAAGATTTTATTAATACGTAACATTGTCTATAATTAACGTTCATTATCTCAGTTAAAATATCCTATAGACAACAAATGATAAAAATAAATAAAAAAAAGAAACAAACAAAAAATCATTTAAATGCAAATGAACAACCTCTCATAACGCTGATCTTCTTCATAAATCACTTAAGCAAAATGGAAAACAATCCACCAAATTAAAACATCATAAGCGCATACAACAAAACTGTATTACCATACTGCCTATTACCGCATTCAAAGCTTAAAATGTTTAAAACAAACCGCCTTTCCTCGCCAACTTTTGTTTATGTCAAATGGAAAAATGTTACTAGGATTTTTGGGTTTACATAAACAATTTTAAATAAAATAAAAAAAAAACAATAGCCATAAACAGTAGCGCGTATATGTAATTAAATCTATCTGCTGCACGGCGACACACCAAACCAGCGAAAGTTTTAATAGGTCAGAAATACATAAACTAGTATAACACCGTTTTATTTTTTTGCATAAAGCCCTCGCTGCCACTTCTTCTCCCTTCAACTCTCCAAGACAGCCAGTCTTGGATTATATCAAGCGCATAATATGCGCTAGATCCAAACTTAATTTTTACAATTTCTTGAAGTTGTTTTTTTTTATTCATCACATCTTTTCCAAGTTAACTATAGTTATAGTATCTGGTGGATTTCTTACATAACAGAAGACGCAAAAAAAAAATAACAATACGATAAAAAAGTATGGTAAAGAAAAAGAAATATAAGACAAGTTGATATGATTGAAAAGGTGAGAAAGAGACAGAGATACAACAACAACAATAAACTTAAATTATTTATAACCAACTTTTTGATCGCATAATTTGCGGTGTATAACCACTGTAGTAAAGTCGATTAAGTAACCGAAAGCATAAACTCATTGTTATTAGTTATATCTTTTTTTTATTATTATTTTTTATTCCAAACCATTTTGGTTGAATGAAAAAATAATAATGATTCGAATATAAAAATTATGTCTTCGGATCGAGATAAAAATAGAAGTAGCACAAAGCGGCAATAAAGCAAAATGCGGTGATTAGGTCGGAAGGAGTAGATAGATGGATTGGATAGCAAGGGAGGGCACATTTTTGAATTTTCATTCAGAGACACACACGGTCTGGACCGGTGTGCCAGATGGTTTATGGAGCTCTCAGAAGTGATGACATATTAACAGAGGGACAGGCTGTTGTGGGTTGCAGTTTGTACGAGTATGATGTAGGCGGTTTAAGGGTCATCTTCCGGTTCATATTAATAAATGTTTAACAGGGAAACAAAATAGCTTAGCTAATTCGAATAGCGATTTATTAATATTTTCCCTTGTTTCGAACCAAACAAGGGTGGAGGACTGCATCACATGCATTTTGGTTTTATTAATTTAGTATACGGTTTTCCAATAAGGGCGGGTAGATGTTGAAGTGGATTAAAATATGACATTGTTCAAATGCGCACCTCGGCTTCTTCAGGTGGCACAGATCCAGGTCCAAGTGGTCCAATTTTCAATGACTCTTCCTCATAGACCCGACTGAATTTGAACGTTGTTCTGCGTTTTGTTCTCTTTAAGGGCAGCGGTCAATTATAGTTTATTCGAATAGATCTATGACTTCAGGAAACACAACATCAAGTCGCATGAGCTTCGTGGACACCTATCCGAGAGATAACCTTTTCCTTAAAGCGTTAATGCAGAATATCAATCGTGGCGGCGGCTGTTTGATACATAGCGCCGTTCTGTAGGAACCACATGTCGTCTAGGTCCACATGGTACCATTTCGGACACACGAAATTGGTTACAAACGTTCTATACGGCCCGCTATGGACGTTGACCTCCTCACCAACGTCGGTCGTTTCGGCTGGCATAAAATCCACACTAAATAGTAACTTTTTGAGGATGCCTTGTCACCTGGTTAACATCGTTTGGGTTGGTGTCGTCCGATATACGGCAATTTAGCCGAAATGCGCCTCGTCGCAAAAGATGATTTTTGGCAAAAATTGGGTTTCTCTTCCTAAACGCCCCGAAGCCCAGTCAGCGAACGAATGGTCATGAATTTTGAGTTCCTGGCTAAGTTGGATATTGTACAAGTATACCCTAAGAACTTACGCAAAATTTGCCAAGTTAAAGTTCTGATTGGACGGTATTTGGCCAAAAAACGTTATAGAGTCGACTGTAAAGCGCCAGATGAGCGTAAGATAAGCGCAGCGCGTGCAACGTATGCACTAACGAACAATCATTTTGTTATCGTCTAACCTTCAATTGTGATTTGGGATCAGTAACTAAATTAATAATAAACAATAGATTTGACAGACGTCACCAAAACAACATGGCCACCACAGGCCGCCAAATACCCGCTTCATTTGAAAAATCCTTTGCAAATGTCATGGGAGCAAAAAATGTAAATTTACCTTTTTGAAGACCAATTAAGCAGGTCTTTAATTTGATAGCATTTTTTTTATTTATGCTTTTGGAAGTACTGCCGAAGTGGACTTAAGGACGAGCTAATTCCTTAATTAATGGATTTTTCAATTTTCTTGGGACGGTGCTATCTTGACGGAATTAATATTTTCCATTTCTTACACTCACCAAAAATGTTTATTATTTTTTAAAATTTTTGAAGAACTCAAACTCAAAATCTTAAAATTCATTTTTCTTGTTAATAAAAAGAGAACTTAGAAGAAGTAACCAAAACTATAGTTTCTCCATTCAACGGCTTGGAAAAAACTTGTTACTGTACTTCTAGAAATTAATGTGGAGGCATAAAGTTGTTATGTTATTATACTCTGTCCAACAAAAATTGTCAGTACAGGGAAGATAGGACGTTTGTCTCTCATTCTGGTTGCATTGCCATGCATAAGTGTGTCGCCTTTTAAAGCTCTCATAGGGATTCAGTAGTTTAAGTTATAAATCGCCGCAAATGAAAGTAAAAAACGCGTAGGGCTACCGTCTGCCGATTCAAAACGACTGAAAACAATATTCAATTTACCTTTTCCCACAACGCCAAGCGGTAAGATAATAGGCGCGTTTTCTTTTTAAGTTGAAAAGCAATACGACAACACTCAACATACTCATCTTCTTAAAATGTGTTCTCAAAAGCTTCAAATCCCAAAAGCTCCTTAATCAAAACCACTGAAAAAGCTCTTTGCTTGCCATTGAGAATGATAATGGTAACTCTGTTTTGATGTAGATAAAGAGCGCACGATCGTATTGAGTGTCACTTGACACTCTTGTCTTGATCTTGACAGCATCTCATCAGCAGTGGGATACGACGGTCGTGTTGGGGTGTACAACTTTTTGCAAAGAATTACAACAACAATTCCTTAAGAAAAGTCAGTGGCTTGCTCTTTTTTTAGTGGTATTTTTCCTAACGCATTGTAGTGAGGGTGCATCAGGCGCCACTGCTTTAGAAAAAGCTCTCCCATAAGGCCTGTACTGACAATTTTTGTTGGACAGAGTATAGTATCTAATATCTCATTGACAAGGGAAAATTAAAAAAAAAAAATCCAGAAGCACTACTAAGTTAATGGGTTCTCTGAATTTGTCTTCTTAAAAAAAGTATTCGCGTTGGAAAATTTGGGAACTCTGTAAATTAAAATGTACGGAAATAATCACAAATAAATACAATTTGCTCAAAAAATGTCAAAATCCTATGAAGCTGAAGATCGCTGCATCAAAATTTATGTTTTCATAATTTTTTTGTGTTTTTTTACATTTCATAGTTAAAAAAGTTTAATAAAAAAAATTAAAAAAAGTAAGAAACATCGCCCCTAGAGAAAGGTATTTTCTACATAGAGTCATTTTTATTTTATTTGTAAAAAAATTATTGTGGTCTATATCCTCTCCTAAACAAATTTTAGTCTTAAAAGTTTTAAAACTTACTAAAATAAAATATACCGGGATCCAATTTAAAAAAAAGTAACGGATATCGTCCCCCCATGCGCCCAACATTTTGGCGTTTAAAATGTTCCAATATCTTTGATACTTATCGAGATATGCTATCCTAAATGAAAACATAAATTTGGATGCAGCGATCTTCAGCTTCATAATCCTCTAATTTTGTTATTCGTTTTTTTTTTGTATTTAATAATTCATACGCGCTCAAGGGTTTATCGTGGGACCCTCTTAATGTTCACCATAAACATAGCACGAGTGATGTGGAAATTACCAGATGATATTGATTAACATTGAAAGTAGAGCCGTTTCGTTCTTAACCGCTCCAAGTGAACCAAAACATATTACATAATTAAGTTCAGATTTCCTCTAGGAAAAAAAATTCTCTATCAAATTGGAAACTCTAAAGAGCCATGTGCTTACGATGGACATATATGTTAGCTAGACGCATATGAAAATACTTTTTTATAATATCTCGAAAACCTCCCACGTTGTTTTAAGTTTTCACAAAACTTCGATGTTTTCCTACACAAAACCAATACTTACGTTGTAGTGCAAGTAAAAAGAAGCCAAGGAAACTTTCGTTACAAACATGTACAGTTAGTTTTAAGTTTTACGAAAATAAGTGTGAATATGTAAGCGTCTTCTGAAATTAAAGTTAAAACGAAATATTGTCAATTTATACTAACATCAGAAATAATAGTAAGGTACTTATTTACTTTCTAAATATAACACTACCATTGAGTGTGGAACTGATCCTCAACATAAAACCTGCTCCAGTCAGTTCGATCCCAAGCTAGCTGTCTACAATATTGTACAAGTCAAGTTGGTTAAGGTCCTTTTCACCTGAGTTACAGCTATCTTATCCTGCACCTTTCCTCGGGGTTGGGCGCAAGGATTCTCTGGGTCGGAACATTGCATCACTCTATATCACCCAGCCGCTTCAGTTGTCATCCATATAGAATGGACCAAAAATCACTCGTAGAATTTTTCTTCAAAAGCAGTCTTGAGTGTTTTCATACTCATTCGACAAAATAAATCATCCATGTTCCGGGGTGATTAGTGTGTTATAAGGGAACACTTAAGTTTGTCAATGGAAGGCTTAGCTCTTCCATTGCGCAGCAGATAATCTTTTGTTTATTAAAATGAAAACTTCGGGACTGAAATGAGTTCCATGCGGAACACTAGAGGTTGTAACGAAAAGGTAAGAGTTAGATTCATAACCTCTAAAGGGGAATTTGTTTTTTTTTTTGTTTTTTTTTTTTTTTTTTTTTTTTTATAATCTACCCGCGCTCAAAGGATTATGAATACCCTTTAAATGTTTCAACACAGCGCGGGCGTGAAGTTAATGAAGAGAAAGAAGGAAAGGAAAGATGTGTGGCACGATGTTCTGAGACTGAAGGTGGTTGTCTCAGATTTTTTTATCTCCAGGGATGGCGGCTGAACTAAAGCCGAGAAATACCGTGTCTTATTTCCATGTCACTTATAATTCACATTATTTTATTGGTATTCATCCTTGTTGGGTATACTAGTTTAACTCAATTACATGTTGTTAGTGTTATGCCTGAACAACATGTAATGAGTAAGCCAGCAACCCATTGATGACAATTTTTAGAAGGTTTTAATGGAATTAAAGCGACATAGACGACGGCAGGGATCGAACCTGTGATCATGAGGTTGACAGGCGAGCACACAACCATCGCTCCACGGCCACCCCCAACATAGTTTAATTTTACACGCTCATACTCGTATCTTATCGCTCATACTAGAATTCGAAAAACTATTTTACGCATAATTTAAGTGGGTTACTATTATAGTCGTCATACTTTTAATTAATTAAAAATGAATGGTATACTATCTTGACACTTTTTTGGAAGAAATAAGTGGCCGAATGAATTCTCATTGGTGTGTGATGCCATCTTTTACCCATGACCGGGTGAATCATAATCAAAACATTTGAATCACAATGGTAACCTTATTTGAAAAGTGAAAGTTGGTGTTTCAGATACATACATTAAATGACTTCTTACACGAATAAAGTTGTATTTCATCACGTTGTTCAATTTTAAATGAAACAGAAATAATGTTAGTTTATGAGCATAAATGGGAACAATAACAAAAATAATATTTATATGAAGTTTAACCGTTTAATGATAAACTCTAGTTGACCAACACAATAAAATATCATAAAATTCCCAACTCTAGGTTGCAAGTGTCCCTTTAAAATGTCGGTGTTGTGTCTTTTGTAACGCCCGCTTTCAAAAAAAAAAAGAACCTTTTTTATCTTATTGTGTCAATTATGCCGGTTAGAATTTATCTTTGTCGATTATTCGTTACATAGTTACATTTAGGTTCATTTTTTTTTGTAATTGGGAAAGGTAACGAATTTTATGGTCACCTCGAAACTTATTGTAGAAAACACTTTTACAACGGAAATTTACAAAGTTTTCGAAAATATAACACACGACTTGGTCGCAATTATTTTATTTTACGAGTAGATGTTCAAGTAAGCTAAAGCTTCTGTCCAAACCAGTTCTTAAACATAGCAGTAGTACTCGTAATAAAAATATAACAAATGAAAAGAAAATTTTTAAGAACATATATGATTTAGATTTACTAAGTTCTTTTAAGTTATCATAACATTTATTTTTATTTAAATTTACATAAAATCCCAAATGCGTCGCTATGGAATAAAAAAGGACTAGTCTGCCGGTGGTCTCTATTCCTACCTACCTACATACCTACCTACCTATCTTGGTTTCTAGTTGTTAGCTATAGTATTTGCTTGAAATTATTGTTTGTTTAACCTTGAACAGGAAAAAAATATTTAAGCTTTATAAGAAAGGAAACCTATTCAGTTAAAAATATTTAAATTTTTTGACAGTCTCAATAATTGCAGAGAGAATAAAGGTTGGTTCAAAGGCTAAAGACCAAATATAAAACTTTTTTGAAATCAGCTATAAAATTCTTATACTAACATGTCACACCTTAGAGCCATAAATCGTCCACTTTAAGCTCGTAAGTAATTTAAATCTGCAGCTAGGTTACCAACCAAAACAAAAACAAAATGTACCTTATGCGAAAATATCTGACTGTGTGCACGATAGTGATAAACAAGTCAAGCGCGAATATTTGCAGTCATATCTAAAGCTATACACATGCTTTCGGGATAATAGAGCCCATCTATGCGGGCTACTGATTATTTGCACCCTCAGCGCACTGTTACCATATTTGTAGTTTCCCGCAACAATTTGTAGATATTTTCAATTTCAGTAAAATTTTCAAGATATAAAGTTGCAAAGTTTTCCTTGGATCTTGTCAAGTTCATTAAAAAGCCAAATACAACCCTGAAAATATGAAAAAATAAAAAAAAAACTTTCTCAAGAACCACATTGACAATATTTAACTCTTGCTCAATTCTTCTTTTGGAGGATAACAGGGAGGATAGCGTTGTGATGAGAGACTCAGACGCAATCATCTTTACTGATGGCCCGGAGTTTGTCAGTGTCTTTCAAGCTGAATTACTGACTATAAGTTAAGAATGCCAAATACTTAAAGTAGATCCAAATCGAAATGGGAATCCCATCCCTTCTCTTACAGATAGCCAACGGGTACTTAAGCCTTTAATTCGGCTTTTGCATCATCCAATTTGATCCAGCAAAGCAGGGATGAGCTTGCGAGCCCGAACATTAACCTAAATGTTACTATTATCTGTGTTCCGGGTCACAGTGGAATAGAGATAAATGAACGGGTTGACGAGGTAGCCAGGCAATTATCAGCCCTTGGTAGCTCACTTGGAGTTAACATTCCTTTTGGTGTTATAAAGGGCAAAATCTTCACAACTTATTTCACAGAATTCAACCGCATGGTGATGTTTAATAAGTCCAAAACAACTGATCTAATCATCTAATCTAATCTGTAGACCCAGGCATTACATAGCCAGGGTAGTTGCAACATGCCCTGGACACTGGCCAACAGGGGAACATGCAGTGAATTTGAGCATTCCTTGCAATACATTCCTCAATGTGGAGTTGTTGGATTAGCAGCAAAAGGAAACAGTTAGGCATATACTCTGTAAATGTCTTGTTCTATCCAGAATGAGACCCCAACTATTGACGACCTTAACGAACTATCTGAGCTGAAGATAAGAGACTTGATCTTTTTTCTCCACGCCTTCTGTAACGGGTATACTTCTCGATCTTAGACTGCAAGCTAGCGCCCCTCAAGTAAAGGAGAGCTCATAGATCAATCATTATATCCCATTAAATCCATAGGTCAAAACGAGTGTATGCCTACCGCTACAAAAACAGCAAAAACTGCTAATTTATTATCAAAATGTAAATGGACTACGAACTAAAACTAATCAGATTTATAAAAATGTAAATAACTTACCTCACGACGCGACGTTATTGTGTTAACTGAAATCTGGCTATGTAACTCAATTGCTGACACAGAACTTTTTGACTTGAATTATCATGTTTTCCGGCGTGATCGACATTCAAATGACGAATCTACAAGAGTTGGAGGAGGATTAATAATAGCTGCTAAAAACTCTTTCATAAGCTCCTTGGTAAATGACTTCAAAAAATTTGACCTAGAAATAGAAATGTTATGCATAAAAATAAAAATGGACTTCGGCAATCTTTATATAGTTATCGTCTACATACCGCCAAGTTCTAACTATAATACATATCACAAAATCTATGAAAGTTTGGACAATTTATTTGAAAATATAAATCCTGAGGATGAAATTTGCGTAATTGGTGACTTCAATCTACCTAATCTTGAATGGTCGAAGAATGAAAATAAAGAAGAATATTTTGCGATTAACCCATTCAATGATATTGAATTTTGTACCATCGACACAATGGCCTCACTAGGACTCATTCAACTTAACTCAATCAAAAACCAAAACAACAAAATACTTGACCTTGTTTATATTTCTGACATCGTAAATGCTGACACTGCTGTTATTCAAAGCAACATAATACTTTTAAGAGAAGATCGACATCATCCTGCATTGACAATTTCCCCAAACTTAAATTTATGTAATCTTGATATGACCTGTGATAATCAAATTGAATTTGACTTCAAAAAATTTAATTTCACTCAACTTTTTACCAATTTAAATGATTTGGACTGGGATACAATATTTTTAAATTTAAACTTAGATGATATGGTTTTGAAATTTTTATTTAACTGTGTTTTAGAAAATATACCTCTCCGTAAAATTAAACTTAAAGATAACAATCCACCATGGTTTGATCGGCATCTTAAAAGCTTAAAAAATAAAAGGAATAAGGCTTGGGTAAAATATAGCCAGTCACTTAGTGATGTTGATTATGGTCTCTATCTAGATATCAGAAATGAATTTGTAATCTATTCAAATTGTGTTTATGACGAGTTTGTTGCAAATACTGAACGTGAACTTAAGGTGAATCCACGAAATTTTTGGAAGTGTGTTGACTGTAAACGAAAATTTGACGGGTACCCTCCATAAATGATACTCGTATATAAAGAAGAAACAAGTCACAATCCTAAAGTGTTGTCCAAAATGTTTGCTGATTTCTTTAAAAGTGCCTATGAAGACTCTTTTCAAACTAATCATAGCTCAACAGTTATTACTAATACTGATCAGTTTCCCCACTTAGCTCATATAAACCTAAGAATCTCTGAATCTACTATACTTGACAAAATTCTAAAACTTGACGAAAACCTGAATCCTGGTCCTGATGGCTTGCCATCATTTATGCTAAAAAAATGTGCAAAACAACTCTCATACCCATTGTTTATTCTGTTTAACCAATCGTTTAAATGTTCTCGTTTCCCCCTCTTATGGAAATATGCGTTCCTCAAACCAACCCACAAAAAAGGTCCCAAACATTTTATCTGTAACTATCGTCCTAAGTTAAGCTATCTGTTATCCCAAAATTGTTTGAATCTCTTGTTTGTGACGTTCTTTCCTTTAATTGTTCCTCGGTTTTCTGTGATAATCAACATGGATTTGTAAAAAGAAAATCTACTGTTACAAATCTACTCGCATTTACAACATTTTGTTTTGACGCTTTCGAGAAAAAACAGCAAGTTGATTGTGTATTTACAGACTTTAGCAAAAGCATTTGACAAACTAAACCATAAAGTACTTTTGAGTAAATTAGAGCAAAACGGACCACATGACAAATTAATAGAGTGGATTTCATCTTATCTTACCGATAGACATTATAGTGTTGTCTTCAAAAATGACTATTCTAATTCGTTTATTGTTAATTCTGGAGTACTTCAAGGTAGCCACCTTGGTCCGTTGTTATTTTTTCTGTTTATAAACGACCTCCGCTCTATCTTAAATAATTCAATGATATTAATATACGCTGATGACGTGAAAATATTTCGAACAGTTGACACCTTAACGGACTGTGAATTATTACAAGATGATCTACATCGACAAAGGGAATGGTGCAATACAAACCGTTTAACGTAAAATATTGACAAGTGTAAAACAATGAGTTTTACACGCAAACATAATGTTCTTAACTATGACTATTTGTTAAACTCTTCGTACCTTGAAAAATTGTCTATCTTTTCAGACCTAGGTATCATTTTGGATTCAAAATTATCTTTTACTGAAAATTGTCAGTACTACATTCTACATTGTAAAAAAAGCTAATAAGACACTAGGCTTTATAAAAAGATAAAAGGAAGGGAATTCCAAGATCCTTATGTCCTTAAAACTCTATATGTATCATTTGTCAGATCAGTCCTTGAATACGGTTGTATAATTTGGGCCCCTTAAGGTTTACACTGCGTTTTCTCCCATGGCCACATGAATTAGCTTTGCTTTCTTATTCTGATAGGTTACAACTTATAAGTCTTCCAACGCTTACTAATCACCGTAAGTATTTGCAACTTTGCTTTATTGTTGGAATTCTAAATGGATCCATTTCATCACCATCAGTTTTGTGTCGTTTTCATTTTAATGTTAGCCTAAATAAAATTTAAGAAATCGAGTGCCGATTCGAACAAACTTTAGCCGATCAAACTATGGTTGTAGCAGTCCAATTAACCAGTTAATAAACATATTTAATGATAATAATTTTCTTTTAAATTCTGTAAATCAAAATGTCAAATCCAATAGTTTCAAAAT
Organism: Philhelius festivus; assembly: GCA_963931855.1. Taxonomy (NCBI): domain Eukaryota; kingdom Metazoa; phylum Arthropoda; class Insecta; order Diptera; family Syrphidae; genus Philhelius; species Philhelius festivus. Next base: position 32,709,129 of record OZ007557.1, on the reverse strand, counting down.
TAGTTTTTTCTCACATTATTTAAATTCTTAATTTTGTGTTTATTGTTGTATCACTAATGTTTAACTTATGTATCTTTATAAATTTGAATGTATTACATAAATCATTTATTTAGTTTGTTAACTAAGCAATAGTATTTAGCGTAGATAAATAAATAAATAAATAAATAAATAAATTCAATTTTTCAAAATTAAACAAACTGATGATAGGTTTAAGATGTTTTTAAGAAAAATTGACAGAAAAAACAATCAAAATCATAATGCTCATACTCGTAGTTACAAAGTGTATACAACATTCTGGAAATGCTAAGACCAAAAATGGTACTTCATCAATAGGGATCTAAACATACATCCGTCAGATAGTAGTGATGAAATTAACTTTTTTGGAACCATTTTGAATCATGCTGGAATCTATTTTTTCCAAGTGGCAACCATAAATCAGCGTACGGGTGGCATTAGTGCCCCACAGCCAGAGTATAAAGGTAAGCCACGAAAACCTTAACTTCGCACATTTTCTTCCTTTCACTTTCTGGATTTGGATTCAGAGCTGAAAAATTTGTCAAGCGTGACTCTGTCTTCAACGAAATAAATTTGATGATATTTTTCATGATTTTCATTCCACCACACATGTGGTGTGGGGCCAATACTTCAGGCATAAAAATACGAAATTCATAATGATATCTGTATCCTTGCTATTAAAATTCCACATGATGCACCTGTCAACATCACCCGAAGCGAATTCGTCTTACCTCCGAAACGGGACAGAGGAGATGCTGGCGGTCCTAAATCACACCTCAATTTTCACCATAAATCCATTCAATTTGTCCATTTGTCATTTCGCGCCAACAACAACAGCCACCAGTTGGACACTTTAATTATTTTAGTGTTAATTACTAATTTTATTATTTATTGCAGAGATGGGATGAGTCTGTCCGAAAATACTTGGCAACGTTATGCGATGTTCGGTGTAGAGTATTCTGTAATACTGTACGGTTGGCCTTTTTTCTGTCCGATCAGAATATGAACGATCTCTGAAGGTTTGCCCGTTTCGATGCAGATCGTATTTTCTTCTCACGTGGATCGCCTTTTGTTTGGGCAAACAGAGAGCAAAGGAAATTATTTAATCGTGCTTTGTTTTTTTTTTGTTTAATTTTATTTTCATTTCAATTTTGTTATGTTTCGAATTAAATTGTGAATGTTAGGAAAATGCTGCTTAGACGCTTGTTAATCTTGTTTATTTATTAGTTTACGTTGACAAATTTGCAATTGAAATTTGAAGAATGTTCTCAGCGGTGAATTGTGACAGAAGGATGACATTTGAATTTATGCTGAGATTTCGGATGAATTCTGTTTGGCATTCTTAGGTGATGATATTGTAAGTGGACATAAAAGAAGCATGCTATAAATTATAACTTCATCTTACAAGTCGTCTCGAAAAGAAAATGCAACATTGTAGAAGGTAAGGTTTGTGAAATTGATTCCAATAATTTTATTTATATGTTCAAACAAGTAGTACCCCTTAGAATAATGGTAAGTGCGTTGGACTGCCATGCAGAAGGTCTTGGGTTCGATTCTCAGCCGCTGCAAGGATGCACTACCTCTGGGGAGCAACTTGCTAGCCTGTCTGCTTATCAATAACTAAAAACTAACTTACTGGCCCTATTCGGTTATATTTGAATTCTTATTCGCCCTGAAAACTATAAACTCTGTGTAGTTGCCCTTTTTACCTGCGACATACATATAGCCTAAGTGGCTCGACCAGTTTTCTTTAAGCTTTGTACACATCATTTTAAAATATTCTCCGCCCACACCCCTGTATACATATATCCTGATTTATCCCTATGACGTAGACTTCATTTGGGAGACTTCTACTACAATGATCTTGGTGTTCTGGCAGATATAGATATAGGCAATCTCGCTCGTTCCATAAGGAGCTATAATTGGTGTCACGAATAGGAAGAAAGTCTCCAGGATTCAATGTTGTTTCACAATGGACAGGCTCATGGTCTAAATGTGTCAGCTCTCCTGCTGGCAGCCGGGTCAACCTAGCCTAAGAACCCCTTTTTTTAAATTTAAGAAACAACAGAACCATTTTCTAGGTTTTAGATTTCCTTAAAAATCGTTAAATAGATTTGTTTATTATAAAGCTAGATTTTTTGAAACTTAAAAATTGATAGTTTTAAGCACTATCTTTCAAGATAGGAAAAAATAAAATGCACGACTGGGTCGGACGAACTTGCTCTTATGTAAACGATTAAGAATTTCAAAAATTAATGTTATTAGAGAAAAACTGTTCATAAGGATAAAATTCATTTTTTAATAGACTAAAACAACTTCTTTAGTAGTTGGAGCTAAAAACAGGATGTCATGTGATTCAAATTCAAGCAAATATTATCTTATGCAAGAACAAAAATTATAAGTCTGGGGTGGAATCGCGTAAGGTGATAGTTGACTATCAATTCGTTGATTGTCGTTTTTGGCTATAGCTGTCTCTATCATATCAATTAAGAATTATAGAGAGAGCGATGGTCAAAACGACAATCAACAAATTGATAATCAACTATCACCTTACGCGATTCCACCCCTGTACTGGTTTATTAAAAAAATAAGCTTTTATATACAAAATTTTTAAAACGTTTATAAGAAAAATATTTGCTACGCCAATTTAAAGTTTTTATTATTTTCCAAATAAAAATTTTTTTTTTTCAAAAACTCAAAAATATTTTTTTTTTAAGTTTTGAAATGGAATGTTTTTCAAACTTTTTGGAAGCTTTTCTATAAGAAATTTCATTAAAATCCGTATTTTCGATAATGAGAAATTCTAAATTTGAAAAAATGGTTCTATGGTACTATGGTCAGTAATACTTGATTTCAATTTTTTTTATTTGATTATAGATCGTAAGAATTAATCAAACGAAAAAAATTGAAGCAAAATTCTCGGAACCGTTTTCGAGAAAAATACGATTTTGGAAAACCATTTTTTAACATTTGTATGGAGGGCTTTATTTGTAGGTATATAATTTTTTTTACATCTTATAATTTGTATTAAAAAACTTTTATTTATCAAGCTTTAAAAAAATCAAGGATGAGGTTTTCGAAATATTGAGGTTTCAAAAATCAATTTTAAAATTTTCCCTAAAAATCCAAAAAAAATTTTGAAAATTTGAATGCACAATATTGGTTGTACCGTTTTTGAGAAAATCAAAAACAAAAAAAGAGGGCAACCAAAAATAACCATTTTTTGAAAAAAAAAACTTTTCAACCATTACCTAGCCTTAACTAAATCAAAACCCATATCTACCAAGTTTGAAGAAAATCGGCAGACAGACAGACAGAATTGCGAGACACACTTTTTTAGTCTTCGCTATCACCGTAATGTCAACTTTGATCAAAATCGAGTTCGATTTTTTTTCCGAATGCTTAACTTGCCTTATAGAACCTTTTATTCGCAAGTAAAAATTGGTTTCATTTTAAAATAACAATAGCCACAGGACAAATGTTAATTCAAGCACAACTCGCTCAAAATTTTAGTTGAATTAGTACGATATTAGAGCTGTATGAGTATGAAACTAGGTTAAAACGACGAATTTGCAAATTTTAATCCTTATACTTTCTCTACCCTTTTATTAAAGTTAAAACCCTCGAATACCTATTTTATTTTTTGTAGTATCGTGCTATTTACAAACGCCACAAAAGGTTTGTTTACTTAGTACATTGCACGAACTGTCATTATCTTAGGTGTGTTAAGAAGCAATTTATTAAGGAAATTGTTTTAGAAAATGTTTTAAATTAAGAATGAGTTAGTAAACTTCATTAAAGTTAGCAAATTGTTAAGTAGTATCATACTTATACTTTAATACTAAGCTGTTTAAAATTTTGCGCCAATGTTACGAGTATCAGCGGAAAATTTGCATAACTATAAAAATCGTGACTAAAACAACTCCTTTAGTAGTTGGAGATACATAATATAAGGATGCCATGTGATTTTTCTATCAAATATTAGTTTGTACTGTTTTCTAGAAAAATACGATTTTCGAAAACCATTAATAAAATACAATAAAATTTCCTACACCTTGTATATATAATATCAAGAAAATGTTAACTGTCAAGTTTAAAAAAATTCAGCACGGAGTTTTCAAAACATTAAATTAAAAAAAAATGAGGTTTTGAATTTAAAAAAAAAAAAGTTTATAAGAATTTAAATACACAATACCTTGCAAACTTTTGGGGAGCCTTAGCATAAGCAAAATCATAATATTTTCTTGTTCGTATTTGAGAAAATGTAAAACAAACGAAATGGTTCTAAGGGGGTACAATTAATAAATATTTTTCGGAAATTAAATTTTAAGAATTTTGTATTTTAAATCTGTGGACAAGTTTATAAGAATTTTACTATGGTCCCAATTGGACACTATCACATTGAACTCAAGGCGTCCTGCGTGGCAGACGTGGTAGTTTGGTGGACTAGCGGAACTTCTATTTTATTCTAGATCAGCACTGTCTAAGTAGAAGAATGCATCAAAACTTACATGTTCTCTTTATGTTTGCTTCTTTGTATAAAACCTGCTTGAAATAATAACATTTTAACTACAACTCTGGTGTTCAATTTAATCGAAGGCAATATGTAAGACACTGCCTCTCGGGCACATAAATCCTTTCCATTTAAGATGGGGCAATGTTGAACTACACCGGGCACACATAGGCCAACATCGGCTGGATGAGGCCATATAGCAAATCACCAGAGCAAAGTCTCCTGTAGTCCTAGTCAGAGCAGCATTTGTATGCCTTTGGAAAAAGAAATATTGATCCAACCAGATGCCAAGGTACTTTACTAAATTTTTACTCTCACTGGCTGTTAATTTGGCTAGATCATTCACATTTTTTTTTAGGCTTCACGCAACGGAGTCCTAAACAGAACTGTTTCTAATTTCTGAAAATTCATTTTCAACTTTAATTCATGGCAAAATCGCCGAATATATATGAATATGAAACATTTGTGTTTCTTAATCTGAAATATTCGAAAATAGAAATTTCGTAGGTTTCTTCAAATTAACGTCACCACATATATGTACATGAAATGATCATAAGATATTATACGAAGTTATACCAAATGCTAACTTGGAGGGTTATCAATCCACAACTGTGCGTCTTTTCTGCTCGAAGATCTGTCAGTAGAGGTATTCCTCGAGGCGGTATTCTTTATCCCCTTCTGTAGAACTGGGCAGTAAATGAGCTATTGACATGCCTAGAAGCGGAGAGCTACAGAGTGGTTACTTATGCCGACAATGTTGTTATTGTATTTATATGGAAAGTATCCTTCCATCGTAAAAGAACTCCTATACAAAAAGTTTTAAACTTGTAGAGTGTTCCGAGCGGAACATAATGACGATTAAAGAATTCCTGCCTTGACTCAAATCAACATTAATATCTGAATCTTTTCGAATAGTCAACGGGCTACTATATCTATGGAATCGATCTCTGTTTACAGCTTGTCGTTTATCTCTTATGGAGACGGGCCAGCAGTTCAATTTGCACGTCTGTTCAATGTCAGGGAATAGGGGTATTTCAGGGAACACTAAGGCTGACGAAATCGCCTATTTCATCTGAAAAGCCAAATATAGTTATACTGTTTATGCCGGCACAAGATGCCATAGAGAGGACAGACCTAAGATGGAATAATATAACCAGCTGTTTGATGACAAAGATCTGGCTTGATCTGAAACCCTCTAAGTGTTTGATATCGTTAAGCAGATTGCACAACAACTCCGTAATTGGTGTCATAACTGGACATGGTCTTACAGATAAGCTCGTAACGAGGATTGGCGTTTATTCAAACGATCTATGTATATGGACGAGGAAGAAGTAGAATCAATTCCTTGCTGTTTGCCCAATACTTAGTCTTAATCCTGGAGAATTCTCCTTCGAGGAACCTTGCGATCTAATGAATATACCTATAGGCATTTTCAATCTCTCTAGCTGCTTCATAAGGTGCTGCAAATGGTTCAGCGAGAGAAAATCTCTAGACTCATGGACCAACTCTGGTCTAAGTGTGTCAGCTGCTAACTAAAAAAAAAAAAACAAATAAAATAAACTTCTTTTGAAAATTTCTTAAACTTTTCTTAGCTTTTAATATTTTTCAAAAATTTCGAAAAAAAAGGAAAATAAATACACTCACAGGAAAAATTATCCGACCACCTGCATTTTTCGTCACCCTTACGATTTTTTTTCGCATTGCTAATATGCTTGGTGTACCTAAAACGACATTTCGGGAAACTGGCTCATACACGAGGAAGCCAGGTCAAGGTCGTCATCGATATACACTTCAGCTCAGGATGATCACTTGTCGTCAGCAGCATACTGACAAATCTGTTTTGCACCGCTACTAAAGCTCGTATCTACACGTCTTTTAGAGGTGAGGAATGTTTATGTGAGTTAACGCACAATCAGAAGAAGGGTGGCAGAATTGAACATCAGAGCTTTCCGACCAGCGCGAACCCTCGAATTTCTCCCACAGCACCTTACAGCAAGACTTCGTTTTCCCCGATAATATGTTAACTGGACTGCAGAGGAATGGAGGGACGTCCTATTCTAAGACGAAAGCAAAATAGGTCTACGAGGTCCAGATGGACGCAGCGTGTCTACAGGCCAAAAAACGAAAGGCTTGCTCGAAACAGTGGGTTACCAAGGAGGGTCTATAATGGTTTGGGGAGGTATCAGTTATGAAGCTCGCACAGACCTTGTTGTGTTCGATAGAGGCAGTGGTGAATGCTCAGATATACGTGGAAATCGTTTTATAAGACAATATGATGCCTTTCGAACCATTTATTGGTGACAACTTTCGGTAAATGCATGACAACGCACGCTGCCATACCGCAAATTCTGTAACTAACTACCTAAATAAGGTCGGGCTTCCAGTTTTGTCATGGTCATCACATAGTTCAGATCTCAACCCTATCGAACATATTTGGGACAACTTCAAAAGACGTGTCCGAGCGAGAACATATGCCCCTTCCACTCTATAAGAGCTTAAGACAGTTGCAGTAGTGGCACAATATCCCTCAGTCGGATATTTAGGACATCATTGACGGATTATCAAACCGACTTAACGAAGTAATTAAAGCCCGCGGCGCGAACACACATTATTAATAATTTAGTTTTTTAATAATTTTACCACATTTTTACCACCAAAAAATATAACATCTTTTTCAGTATTTTTTTTTTCAAAAACTTTGTTTTTTTTGGGTTAATTCTTTAATAAACGTGGTTTATTCTCAAAATTTTTTTTTGTTTACTTTCTCAAAGTCTGCTTTCAACATGGCTTACATCCAATGTGGCCTAAGCTTGACGGTTTCGTTAAATTAACAGAAATACCAGGTGGTCGGTTAAAAAAATTCTATGCTATAGTGTTTAAAAAATTATAAAAAAATGTTTGGGTTCCAGAGAAAATCATTTTTTTTTTTGAAAATTTAATATACATATTTCGAATTTTTTAAAATTTGAAAGTTACAGTTACTTAACCCTATACAACCAATTTGAATAAAATGCACGACTGGATCGCACGAACTTGCTCTTATGTAAAAGTACTTTGGAATTTAAGATACATTTTATATAGGTATATAAAACATGGATTTAATGAGATAATAATGTTCAAATGCATAAAATTGCCATCTGATTTCTAGAAAAGTATGAATTTATGCAAACAAACTTTAAAAAATCGTTTTATTATTAAATAAATTTTTTATACAAGAAATTTCTTTAAAAATTTTCAAGAAAAAATGTGAGATGCGAATTTTAAGTATTCAATAATATTGATTTTAGGAAATAATTTCCAAAAATAATCGTTCATAGGTTTTAAAGACATTGATTTTTCAAAAAATAATTTTTTTCAAAAAAACCCAACAAATAATTTTTCGAACATTTTTATGTACAATATTATTTTAAACTTAAGGAGCCTCCTGCTGAAAATTTTTGGTTAAAATCCTTAGAGCCGTTAATGAGAAAGTCGAAGATCAAAAAACGATTCTATGACAGGTACCATTAATAACATTTTGCCCCGAAATTTTTTTGACCAAAATGTAGTCCATGTCTATAATATCACACCTAATTTTTTTTTTATCAAGATCGTTAGAGCCGTTTTTGAGATAAATAAGATTTTGCGTTACGGGTGTATGGGGTTACCTTTAGTTTTGGAGCTAAAAAAAAAATTTCAATTTCGCCTCTAGGCAATCACAGAAGACCCTTAACTACCGAGATTGAAAGAGAGGTGAGAGGTACAGACATACAGACAGACAGACATACAGACATACAGACATACAGACAGACAGACGGAATTGCCGGACCCACTTTTTTCGTCTTCGCTATCATCGTAATGTCAACTTTGATCAAAATCTCGAGTTCGATTTTGTTTCCAAATGCAGAACTTGCCCTATAGTACCTATATTGCAAGTAAAAAGTGTTTCTAAAATTACACGGCTGCTTCGATTTTGATAAGACTTTCTATGTGGCCTCTATTTATTTCCACACTTTATCATTGAATAAGAAACAGTTTCAAATAAAGCCATCATAAATGTATCTATATATCTACGATAGAAAAATTTAGTTGACTATGACTTTCCAGTAATTAAATTTAAATAGATAAATTGTTTTGTTTTTTTAAAGCTTCTCAAAAGTCTCCATTTCCAAGCTGAAAACAATATTGAATTAAAAAAAACCTTTTAGTTTTTTGTTTTAAATTAAATTTTATTTATTGCATCATAGATGAAAAAATCATCTTTTATTTTTTCTATAGAAAATAAATTTCACTAAATAAAAAAAGAATTAAATACATTTATAGAGTTTCATAAAAAAATATACACAACTTTACATTTCTTTGAATGATTTTTACAGTTTTATTTTACACAAACAGTATATAGCTTATTTTCCACATTTTCAACGAAATCAACAAAAATGTTATCGATGAAATTTGCTACCTTATGAATAAATATTTAAACATTATAATATTTTTTTTTCTTGTAAAAAAAAAACTATTTTTAAAATTAAAACTTTGCACATTTTTGTTTTGTTTTATTTTGTCGTAAGCTTTGATTTCTACATAATTTTTCTATTAAATATTATATTTCTTTGGCTTATCTTACAATCTTTTATTTATTTATATTTCTTTTAATATCCCATAAAAATATACAATTTACATCTACATAACATTTTTTTTATTTTAAGTACGAATTTAATGAATACCTGACAAAATAAAAGAATTTTATATTTGTTTTTTTTTTTTTTAATTTAATGAATATACAAAACAAATATTTATGAAAATAATTTACGAGAACAAACATATTTACAAAAACTAATTAACTGTTTTTAAGTGTGAAAATGATTTTTTTAACTGTCACCATGAATTTTAATTCACAATTGTTTTTTTAAGGAAACATGGACATATTTTTTTTTTGCTTTTTTGTACACAAATAAAATTGAAAATGAGGATTTTTGGATGAGGAATAAATATCCTGAGACCAGCAGTGTGCATCGGAATTAACTATTAGAAAAAGTCTTCTAGCTCTAGAGGCCATGATCGCTCATGTTGAGGAAACTTCTGCATATTCGACTTACTTCCGGATTGGCATGATTCATCAGTTGCATGTAGATTTGTTTGTGTAGCTGAATTTCATTGGTCATTTCTTCGAGACGTCGGAGGAGGGCGTCCTTTTCCTTGAGCAGAGTCTTGACGCGTTCTTCGACTTCACGCGATCGCACTTTGGCCTTTTCTCTGCTCTTACGAACCGCAATATTATTCCGTTCGCGGCGACGACGATATTCATCTGTACCTTTGTCAATGTTCTTTTGTGATTGCTTCCGCTGCGGTAGCATCTGCTTGTTGTTGGAAAGGTGATGTGATTTGAGGAGATGGGCTCCAGCGGTGAGATGTGGGAGATTGGCGTGATGCAGGCCATTGGCAGGGGTAAGTGTGGTAAAGGCATTGTTGCCATTAGTTCCACCGTTTGTAGCCTGATACGGTATATTTCCACTCGCACCTGTCAAATTATACAGTCCATTCGTTGTTCCATTGGCAGCACCTATGAAAGCTGCCGCTGCGGCATTGCCATCCTGAAGCTGTCTTCGGTACTCCTGGGGATCAATTGGTTCCTCTTTGATTGTAGAAGCCTCTGAACCAACCGAGCTGTTCTCATCGCCACTCGAGTTGTTGCTATAGGTTGCCCCCGAGTGAACCGCCTGAGGCATATAAGCCAAGGCATTCCGACTGTATCCATGGTTCTGGGCTGATCTTAATGTCTGCTGCTGCAGTTGGTGTTGTTGAAGAACTTTGGCCGCTGCACTCACCACCCCGTTTGTGTTTAAACCTCCTCCACCAAAGCCCCCAGGACTAGCAACCATGTCGCTGAATATTCCCAAAGCTTCTTGCTCACGGAACTGATCATCGATAAGGTGCTGGAGGTCGAGGGTTATTTCCTGAGTGGTTAACTCGTCCAGGTCACTTTGTGAATATTGCTGCATCATTTGTTTTTGCAACATGCTAGTTGTAACGTTATTGTTCTGTTGTTGCTGTTGCTGAGGTGTATTGCCGTTCGTGGTGTTGTTGTTGTTATTGTTGTTCACAGCTGCCGCTTGTTGCATGTGATGGACAGAATGTTTATTCACCACTAAACCGTTATTGTGATTGTTATTTGCATCTGCAGAGCTATTGCCACCATTAGCCATCGCCGTCAGAGTTATCTGGCCAATGATGGCTTGGGCGGGCTGTTTTTTGAGGTCCAGTTGTGACAGAGTCTGCACGGTGTCGTACATTTGGGGTGACTCCATGTTAAGCATTACAAGGGAGTTATTTTTTATTTCTCTTTTTTTTCAGAATTTTTTGGGACTATTTTTTGTATTATTTTAAAACTTTTTATTCTTTAAGTCAAGAACATTTTCTGACTGTGTTTTGTATCTATTTTCTAGAAATCACTATTTGAAAGCCTTAAAGGTAATCCACAGGTAAGGCTTGAGTTCACTTTTAAAATTTTTGTTTGTATCACAATTTAAAAAAAAAAGTTTTGTTTTTTAATCCAGAAACACAAAGCTTTGAAAGATCAAATATTTTTTTTGTAGAATCTTCGAGATCCGTATCCAAAACCGTTTCGTAAATTTTTTTTTTAAGTATAGCTTCGCTCAACAACCTTCGATCGACTGAAGTGTTCAGACAGTGATGCAACGGATTATATATTTTCCCGATATTTTTTTTCTCTAAGAAGCTCTATACGACCCGGATACGAGGAGAAGGTATTGGCCCCTGCACGTATGGGGCACAACTGACGGTCTTAACAAAATGCACAGAACACCGAAAGAGCATGAGATACAACATAGATTATCTCAGGAAGTGTAAGTAAGTATGGAGCTAAAGAAGAAGCTTTGCTTCCTTCCAAGACAATAAAACAACAACCGAAGTCTCTTCAAACTACAAGACTCAATAATTAGTGGACGCGTTTCCGTTAACGTCCGCTCAAGGCAGTTGGTAGATGGTAACTGAAGCTTCCAAAAAAGAAATTTCGTTCGTTTAGTCTTTGGGGGCTATAGAGTCAGTCGCATTATGTATCCACGCAGTGCACTCGCGCGCAGATACTTTTATTTCTCTCTGTCTTTTTTTGGGGGACTCTCTTTCAAGACTTATAAGCCTCAGCTACATCTACAGGTAGTATGTACGTTCGATTCGGGTACGGGTAGACCGAAGCGTCATCTCATAAAGCACAAATGGGCTTACGCTTACGTCGAAAAGCAACGTTCTCATCGCCGTCGTTGTCTTTTCGACGTTCTCAGTAGTGGTGTTGATGTAACAAGACGCTGTACAAGAAAACCTAAGAATCAAAAAATCAAGAAAATGCAGACAAACTCAAAAAAAGAAATAGAAAGATGGAGCCGTACTATCAATGTAATTATGGAAACAAGACCAACGAAACTATACGACGAACGACGAAAGACGAAAAGAAACGAGCACGACACAATATACAGAAACACTTTTACTCTTGCTTGGAATGCATCACGATGACGACGCCATTACTACAGCGCTCCCCAATTGGAGCTTTTTTGCTGGGTATCTTAAATTTGTTTCGTGGGTTTGGTATTAGATGTAAGACAGCAGACATACGCAAGAAGCACGCCAATCCACAGCGAACCGGCAAGAAAGCTTTTCTTAAACAAAGTTGCGTTTTGTTGATGTTGTTGTTGTTGTTGTTTCGAATTAACATCCGCAACTTATGCACTCTGCGATTACCGAGTCTATGAGAAGTGTGGTACTTCCTCCAGTTTGATGATTAATAGTGACGTCACGTCACTTAACGGCACTTAAGTGGGTTGGATAATTTTTTCGTGTGGTTGACTTGTATTTGTGAGATTAGTTTTGGCTCTCTTCGTTTTGGGGTTTTGAGACTCTGCTGAGTGGGCTGTTTCTCTTTTATTTATTTGGTTTGAGAAGTGGTCACTTGACGATATCGCAGAACAAAAATAGTGAAATGTTTTATAGAGTGAAGGAGGTGCGGAAAAGCTTTGTTGATTTCAAAGTGTAAACAAAAGAATGGAACTTCAAGTTAAGTTGGGCATCTCATGGGGGTGATAAGGAAAGTTTTTGAAGATTTTGAGATCAACGATTTTTGGGACTATGCACTTCAATCTGTAATTTTGTTCAGTGCACCACTGGACAGGTTAGTTTCGTTTTTTTATTAAACTGTTACGTGCGATTTATCCATGTTAATTCTATTCTCTTGTAGCTTAGTTGAACAAATATGGCTTCATAAACGTATCTGCCGCTCGAGGTGTGGTACAGTTATTATTTATTTAAACTTGGCAATTACCATTATAGTACCTAGATATTTATTAATTTGTTCAATTGACCAAACTTTTCTTTAAGACGGGAAATATCGGGGACCTTATTCGGAATTCCCCTCCACCAAAATGACCTTTTTTGTAACGAATCGATAAAAAAGTGTTTGCTGTTGATAAAAAATATCAAATTATGGAGGAGAAACGTCCGGCATAAATCCTCGTATCAAACCCTCCTAGTGGGTGCCGGGCGGTAATGATCACCACAGAAATCTTGTGCGTTGTCAAGATGGGGATCAGCTAAGGTCAGGTCGCAATGTTGTAAGGTTCCTTTACTCCTCAATAGTTCAACCCTCAACAATGCGATTTTACCATAGATACAGGTCCCTAATTTTCAGTGGTGGTGTGAGCGATTATTCATAATCCGTGCCGAAGAAATGGAAGGCTGGGGGGAAAACCAGTCACTAACGAGCTCATTCGGATGCCCTGGCCGGGTCCGTCTTAATACTTGCCTTACCCCGGTATATCGGCTCTGCCGGGGCTGACCTTTCTTTTCCGACCTACTCGTGGGACCAACATTTTTAAAACTATATAATGAACAAACAAACTACACAAACTATCGACACAACTGACAACGAAGACGAACTCTTGGCCTCTAGCCAAGAGACACTGACCGGAAGCTCTCACGGCACAGAAACCTGTGCCGATGAGATAACTTTTAAACCTTCAGGGAGCATAGCGAGTACCAGCCATAGTACTCCTGTGCTCCCTAAACCGAAAAATACTGCCAAGCCATCGGGTAGCAATGCCAGCCATAGCAATGCTAACCGTAGTAAAAAGAAATCTTCTGGCGTTCTTCGAAAGAACCAGTTCCTGCATGCCTCATTTATTCTTAGCAAGATTGCCAAGAATGAGGCAGAGGGAACTTGTCACGAGAGGGACGCCGAGGATAAAATCAAGTACCAGAAGGTTATTGATGAATACAATAACCTTCAGACAAAAAAAGAAAAAGCCGTCAAGCGAGACAGATCTCAGGAAGAGACTTTACCTTCCCAAAAGAAGAGTAAACTTGATGGAAACATAAAGAAGAGAAAAACTACATCTCTCAGAGCGGCGCAACCGCCTACTCTAAGCGAGGTCGTCAGGGATGACCTCCAGGTAGCGGTTGTAGATGAACTCTCCACCAACAGCAAGGGTCTGCTGTCGGTGTGGAGCTCAATCGAAGCCAAGCTCTCTGAGATGGTATTTACTTACACCCTGTCGACAAGTGAGGGACCCTACCCCAGCTTCGACTCTGGGGAGATGCTCAGGGGATACAGGGTGATCAAATGCGAGGACGCGTTTTCAAGGGACTTCCTTAGAGACAGCATTGCTAAGGTCAGCAATGACTGGGAGGGCTTGAAGCTCAAGCTTATCCCAGCTAAGGAGATCCCTAGACAACCAAAGGCCCGCATCTGGTTGCCCCTCATGGGCATTAAACCAAGCGGACTGGAGCTGATCCGGGGTCTTCAGAGGTTGAACCCGCTGGTCCCCATGCACGACTGGGTCGTCATCAAGGCTGAAGAACCGCAAAAGACCAGCTCTTTATACCTTCTGAGGATCACGGAAGAAAGCAAAGGGGCTCTCGAGAAGGCTGACTATAAACTTCGTTTTGGCATCAGGCATGCTAAAATCAAAATCCTGCAGGATCAGGGACCAGATACTGATAAAGTGGATGAGAGCGCTAAGATCAGCGCTGTTGTCGACGGTTCGGTTGTCCTTGGCGCCGCAGGACCCTCAACCAATTAAAACGCGCTCAAGGTCATTCAGATTAATCTGAAGCACTCTAAATGTGCCTCAGATAATCTAAGAGTTTTCCTCAGTGAGGAAAACATTGATATTGGCGTAATTCAAGAACCATGGGTTAATGGCCTCAATGTAAAAGGCCTCCAAGACAACCAATACGACCTATTATACAAAACAGTAACCCAAGAACAAGGTAATCCCAGAACTTGTATTTTAGCTAAAAAACACTTAAAAGCTTTTTTGTGTCCCAATTTTAGCACTCCGGATTTGACAGTCGTCAGGCTGGAAGACAAAGATGCAAAGGGACTACTGGTGGCATCTGGCCACTACGGTCACAACCGGCAATCACCGCCTGAGGAGGTGAAGAAATTGGTTGAAGCGGCTAATCAGCAAAAAACGAACCTCCTGATTGGATGCGATGCGAACCATCTCTCTGGGGTAGTTCTGAAATCAACGAACGAGGTGAGTCTCTTTTTGATTTTATTATTGAAAATAACCTAATTGTTTGTAACAGAGGTGACTCACCCACCTTCGTTTTTCCAAGATCGGAAAACTACGACGGGTGGGAAGAGGTACTTGACATCACTGTTGCAAACAACTGTAATGTGGTGGTGGAAAACTGGAGAGTTTCCTCTTTAAATTCCTTCTCGGATCATAGATGGATCCTCTTCAACATGGGTTTCAAGGTAGAAACCCCCCCTCCATATAGAAATCCCAAAAGAACTGACTGGAAGAAATTCAGTCAGATCGCAAAATCCAAACTAGGCAATTTACCATTAATTAGTGTAGAATCTGTGGAAGTTCTTGAATCTAAGGTAAAGACTTTCGAGGCAGCGATTAACACTGCCTTTAAGGTCTCCTGTCCAGTTAAATATAGCCGCAAAAAATTCCCTCCTTGGTGGAATGAAGATCTTTCTGCACTTAGAAAAATGACCAGAAAGATTTTCAACATATGTCAGAAGGAGAAATTCTATCAACCATATAAAGACTGCCTAAAAGTGTACAAGCGAGCCATAGCAGCAGCTAAGAAGCTTGGCTGGAGAGAATACTGTCACTCAATAGAAAATATTAAGGATTCTGCAAGGCTAAGTAAAGTTCTGTCAAAGGAACATTGCAGCCCTTCATTTCTGAGGAAAAGTGACGGTATCTGGACAGCCTCTCCAGCTGAGTCCTTGGAACTGCTTATGACAACACATTTCCCGGGTTGTGAGAATAACTACCCCGAAACGCTTAGCACTACAAATACCATTATAGCTCATAGGGAGCAAATTAATTCTGTTATAACAGGAGATAGTATTTCATGTGCGATTAATACTTTCTCCCCTTACAAATCACCTGGCCCTGATGGCATAATCCCAGTTATGCTGCAGAAACTGCAAGACTTGGCAGTACCATGGCTAGAAATGATCTTCAAAGGTTGTCTCTATCTCAATCATGTACCTGAGTCATGGAGACATGTAAGAGTGGTCTTTATTCCGAAGGTCGGCAAACGAGGTCACGAATCCGCGAAGGACTTTAGGCCTATTAGTCTGACATCTTTTGTTCTAAAGACACTAGAGCGCATCCTTGATACTCACATCAGAGTTTTACTAGAGGGTCGTCCTCTTGATGAATCGCAACATGCATACCTAAAAGGCAAGTCTACGGAGACTGCCCTGCATGAAGTAGTGCGTACAATAGAGAAGACGATTCACTACAAAGAATATACCCTAGCAACCTTCCTAGACGTGGAGGGTGCTTTTAATAACGTCCTAACTGAATCCATTCGCGAATCACTTGCTCACTTTGGTGTAGAAAGTTTCATATCCAAATGGATTGTATCTATGCTCAGTGACAGAAGGATCCAAGCAACGTTAGGAAACACAATTTCTACTAAACATGTTAGTAGGGGAACTCCCCAGGGTGGTGTTCTCTCCCCTCTTCTATGGCTCTTAGTCATGGACAAAATTCTCGTCAAGCTCAGAGGTAGTGGTGTAAAAACTGTAGCGTATGCTGACGATCTGGTTTTATTGGTATCAGGTAAGTTTACCACTGTGATTAGTGAAATCACTGAATTGGCTCTGAAAAGAGTTAGCAACTGGGCCACTAGTAGTGGACTAGGAGTTAATCAGAGCAAGACGGAACTGATGCTCTTTACTACCAGGACTAAAATACCTACATTCACCCTACCTCGACTTAACGGTCAAACTCTTTCCTTATCTTCCAAAGCTAAATACCTTGGAGTTATTCTCGACCCCAAATTGAATTGGAAGGTAAATATTGAAGAACGGGTTAAGAAAGCCTGTATAGCTTTCTATGCCTGCAGAAAAACCTTTGGTAAGAAGTGGGGCCTTCAGTCGAAGATGATTTTGTGGACGTACACTGCAGTGGTACGGCCAATTTTGTCTTACGGATCGATTGTTTGGTGGCCTGCACTTAACAAGCAATATAACGTCGCAAAACTTAAAAGGGTTCAAAGAACGGCTAGCGTCGGCACTACGGGGGCTCTCAGATCATGCCCAACAGATGCCCTGAGCGTTATCCTGAACCTTTTACCACTCGACCTTCATATAAAATACCTAGCGGCATGCAGTGCTGTAAGACTTAAAGAATCTAACTGTTGGTTCTCCAAACCCTATGGTCATGGAAACATAACAAAATTGATACCTCCGGATATTTTCTTATCGAACACCGACTACTGCGTAGCTCCTCTTGGCCCAAGCGGGGATTTCAAAGCCATTTTTCCCACCAGAGAGGATTGGAAAAATGACGTTGTCACAAAGGATTTCGATTCGATAATCTTTACTGATGGATCTAAGATGGAGTGCGGTGTTGGTTCAGGAATTTTTTCCGAGTCCTTTAACATCTCCAGGTCCCTCAGACTACCAGACTTTGCGAGTGTATTTCAAGCTGAAATACTAGCAATCAAGGAGGCATGCAAGTTGCTCCAATCTAACCAAAACCAGTTCAGAAATATAGCTATCTGCTCAGATAGCCAGGCGGCCATTAAGGCCATTAAATCATCTACATCTACCTCAGTACTTGTCCAGGAATGTCGGGACGAACTGGCGAGTCTGAACATTGACCTCCAGGTGACTCTCATTTGGGTTCCAGGTCACAGTGACATAGAGGGTAATGAACAGGCTGACGCTTTAGCTCGGCAAGGCTCGGCCTTACATAGCTCACTAGCGGAAAAAGTTAATATTCCTCTTGGTGCTATGAAGAGAAAAATCTTCTCGATTTTTCTCAATGAATCCAACCGTAGGTGGAGCAGTCTCACAAACTGTGTCATATCAAGAAAGATATGGCCTACTTACAACAACTCACGTTCCAACGATCTAATATGCAGACCCAGGCGCGACATAGCCAGGATCACAGCAATATGCACCGGGCACTGGCCCATAGGTGAACATGCACGAAAGCTAGGCATCCCCTTCAACCCACACTGCCGTAGTTGTGGAGATCCACAAGAAAAAGAAACTGTGGTTCATTTTCTTTGCGATTGCCCCGCCTTAGCAAATTACAGGATGGCTTCCTTTGGGAAAGCCTTCCTCGATGACCCCAGCGAACTCTCGGAGAAGAAAATCAAAGATCTGATTATCTTTCTGAATGCGACAAAATGGCTTTAGTAATGCTCCGCTAAAGTATATAAAAGCCATTTTCTTCCGTACTAAATCTTTATTAGGTTGACACGAGTTTAATGGTATCAAAACGGCGCACCCCAGCGCTAATTGAGTTGCGGGCCCAGTTGGCTGGCGACTACCATCTCTACCTACCTACCTACCTATGGAGGAGAAACACTTTTTTATGGTAAAAAAGTGAATTATACTACTTTTTTATGGGATATTTGCTTTTTTGCTTGCTTATACGCATTACGGCGTATAAACAAGCAACCCCCCTGCTTGGCACACTATAGGATTTGGGGTAGGTGCGAGGTTGGGTGTATGCAAGGTTTCTTTTGCATTTACAGAATCTGGATTTAAGGAAAATTTGAATTTACCCTATGGCCTATATTCATTTTTTTATACTTCACTTTTTTACCATAAAAAAGTGTTTCTCCTCCATAATTTGATGTTTTTTATCAACAGCACACTTTTTTTATCGATTCATTAAAATGGTCCAAAGGGGGCTACCAAAACTACTCATTTATTGGAAATTTTTTTTCAACCATTACCTAGGTTACCTAAAAATCGTTGGAACAGTTTTTGAGAAAAAAAAATATTTATAAAATTTCAAAAAAAATCGTATGGCAGGTACCGTTATTTTTGGTCTTAAAAAATCAAATCAAAAAAACATCCGGGGGTAAAAAATTAAAACCCATATCTACCAAGTTTGAAGAAAATCAGACAGACAGAAAGAATTGCCAGACCCACTTTTTTCGTCTTCGATATCATCGTAATGTCAACTTTGATCAAAATCTCGAGTTAGATTTTTTTACGAATACATAACTTGCCTTATAGTACCTTTAAGTCGCAAGTAAAAAATTATAAATTTTTTAAAATACTAAATTTAATGTTTTTTGAAACACCACTTTTTAGGCACTTTTTCAACTTTACAATAAGTAGAAAAAAAGTTTTTAAAAGTTGTCAAGCCAAACTGAACGGATAATGAATAATAATAATAATAATAATAATAATAATAATAATAATAATAATAATAATAATAATAATAATAATAATAATAATAATAATAATAATAATAATAATAATAATAATAATAATAATAATAATAATAATAATAATAATAATAATAATAATAATAATAATAATAATAATAATAATAATAATAATAATAATAATAATAATAATAATAATAATAATAATAATAATAATAATAATAATAATAATAATAATAATAATAATAATAATAATAATAATAATAATAATAATAATAATAATAATAATAATAATAATAATAATAATAATAATAATAATAATAATAATAATAATAATAATAATAATAATAATAATAATAATAATAATAATAATAATAATAATAATAATAATAATAATAATAATAATAATAATAATAATAATAATAATAATAATAATAATAATAATAATAATAATAATAATAATAATAATAATAATAATAATAATAATAATAATAATAATAATAATAATAATAATAATAATAATAATAATAATAATAATAATAATAATAATAATAATAATAATAATAATAATAATAATAATAATAATAATAATAATAATAATAATAATAATAATAATAATAATAATAATAATAATAATAATAATAATAATAATAATAATAATAATAATAATAATAATAATAATAATAATAATAATAATAATAATAATAATAATAATAATAATAATAATAATAATAATAATAATAATAATAATAATAATAATAATAATAATAATAATAATAATAATAATAATAATAATAATAATAATAATAATAATAATAATAATAATAATAATAATAATAATAATAATAATAATAATAATAATAATAATAATAATAATAATAATAATAATAATAATAATAATAATAATAATAATAATAATAATAATAATAATAATAATAATAATAATAATAATAATAATAATAATAATAATAATAATAATAATAATAATAATAATAATAATAATAATAATAATAATAATAATAATAATAATAATAATAATAATAATAATAATAATAATAATAATAATAATAATAATAATAATAATAATAATAATAATAATAATAATAATAATAATAATAATAATAATAATAATAATAATAATAATAATAATAATAATAATAATAATAATAATAATAATAATAATAATAATAATAATAATAATAATAATAATAATAATAATAATAATAATAATAATAATAATAATAATAATAATAATAATAATAATAATAATAATAATAATAATAATAATAATAATAATAATAATAATAATAATAATAATAATAATAATAATAATAATAATAATAATAATAATAATAATAATAATAATAATAATAATAATAATAATAATAATAATAATAATAATAATAATAATAATAATAATAATAATAATAATAATAATAATAATAATAATAATAATAATAATAATAATAATAATAATAATAATAATAATAATAATAATAATAATAATAATAATAATAATAATAATAATAATAATAATAATAATAATAATAATAATAATAATAATAATAATAATAATAATAATAATAATAATAATAATAATAATAATAATAATAATAATAATAATAATAATAATAATAATAATAATAATAATAATAATAATAATAATAATAATAATAATAATAATAATAATAATAATAATAATAATAATAATAATAATAATAATAATAATAATAATAATAATAATAATAATAATAATAATAATAATAATAATAATAATAATAATAATAATAATAATAATAATAATAATAATAATAATAATAATAATAATAATAATAATAATAATAATAATAATAATAATAATAATAATAATAATAATAATAATAATAATAATAATAATAATAATAATAATAATAATAATAATAATAATAATAATAATAATAATAATAATAATAATAATAATAATAATAATAATAATAATAATAATAATAATAATAATAATAATAATAATAATAATAATAATAATAATAATAATAATAATAATAATAATAATAATAATAATAATAATAATAATAATAATAATAATAATAATAATAATAATAATAATAATAATAATAATAATAATAATAATAATAATAATAATAATAATAATAATAATAATAATAATAATAATAATAATAATAATAATAATAATAATAATAATAATAATAATAATAATAATAATAATAATAATAATAATAATAATAATAATAATAATAATAATAATAATAATAATAATAATAATAATAATAATAATAATAATAATAATAATAATAATAATAATAATAATAATAATAATAATAATAATAATAATAATAATAATAATAATAATAATAATAATAATAATAATAATAATAATAATAATAATAATAATAATAATAATAATAATAATAATAATAATAATAATAATAATAATAATAATAATAATAATAATAACAATAATAATAATAATAATAATAATTTTTTTTTTTTTTTTTTTTTTTTTTTTTCCTTTAAGGGAAGTGGGAGAAATGCTTGATGCACCATAAGGAGGCCTTTTTGGCGTTGACCCATTGACCATCCCCGTGTGTCGGACTCGTCCAAACCGACTAAAACTCCTCTAAAAACCCTTATTGGCGTCTGACCTACCCCCCCGGGACCGCTTTGTGCATTACTTCAGGGGGGTTGTCATGTTTCCCTTTCAGGATCAACTTACGGGCTCAACTGTTTCCCGATCATTTTCTTCTTCTCTTTTTTTACTTCTGAGAATGTGTTCTATGTATCTGCCGATATTTTGCCAGTTTTGTTGGCTTTCTAGCATCTTCTCTACTATGTTGTCTGGAGTGATAACACCCACGTTGTTTTGCAAGTTTAGGCGGGAGGAATTCCATCTACTACAGGAAAAGAAGGTATGGTTTACGTCATCTTCTGCAGAATCCCCGTACTGGCAAGCTGGACTTTCCTTTTTGCCGATCTTATGGAGGAAGGCGTTGAAATAACCGTGTCCGGTGAGTAGCTGGGTGATGTAGTAATTAACCTCCCCGTGTTTCCGGTCATTCCACTCAGCCACGTTCCTGATCAGCCTTGCTGTCCATCTTCCTCTAGTTTCCGAGTTCCAGCGTTCTTGCCACTTCTGATTTGTAAGCTCTTTTGCTTCCTTAGATGCCGCTTCCGTTCCAATTTCCGTCTTTTTGTCGTGTACGTACTTCCTTTCAGCCGCTAGAAGATCGATGGGAGTCACTCCTGCGATTAAAAGGACGGCTGGTTCCGACACCGTTCGGTAAGAACTTGCTACTCGTAGAGCTCCTCGCTTCTGTACAGCTGCCATCTGCTTTCGATATTTCTCCTGCCGAAGTGCATCTGCCCAAATCTCGCATCCATAGAGAAGAATGGCATGCGTGATTGACATCAGAAGCCTACGCTTGCTAGCTGTTGGACCTCCTACATTCGCCATTAGTCTACTCAGTGACGTTGTAACTTTTGAAGCCTTTTCTGTTGCTGACTTTATCTGTTGCCAGAAAGTGAGTTTCGTATTTAATGTTATTCCCAGATACTTGACTGCCTCCTTGCTTTTTATGACTTCAGAGCCGATTTGGAAGTCGATTAAAGTTGGGATCCTCTTCTGTGTCAGAAGGACAATCTCGGTTTTTTCGGTAGCCAGGCTCAGACAATGTTCTTTCATCCAGAAATTTACTCGTCTCATGACCTGGTTCAGCTTCCGTTGCGCGTTTTCGCTGTCTTTTGCCGTTATTACCGCGGCAATATCATCTGCATACCCTACCAAGAAAGTATCTTCCGGCAATTCCATGCGAAGGATTCCATCGTAGGAGATGTTCCAGAGATCAGGCCCGAGGATTGAACCCTGCGCTGCTCCGGATGTGATTTGCTTCCTTCGTGGGCCTTCTGTGGTCTCATAGATCAGCTCGCAATCCCGAAGATAGTTCTTCACTATTTTTAAGAGATAAGCTGGAATTTTGAAAGTATTTTCAAGAGCATTCAGCATATCACTCCACTTAGCTGAGTTAAAGGCATTTTTGACATCCAGAGTTGCTAGCAATACGATCTGTCTTGAGTAGTGGTTTCCCTGTTGGGCGGTTTGGGTAGCCTTTATTACTTCCTCAATAGCTCCGATCGTTGAGCGGCCTTTTCTGAAGCCATATTGCCTTTCTGATAAGTCTCCAGCTGCTTGTACTGCAGCGGTGAGTCTCGGTCTTAACATTTTCTCCAGAAGTTTTCCTGTCGTGTCTAGCATACACAGCGGTCTATACGCGGATGGGGAATCTGGGTCTCCTTTTCCCTTGCTGATTAGTACCAAACGTTGTGTTTTCCAGTTTTTGAGGAAAACTCCTTCCTCCAGACAGCTATTGTACATGTTTAGCAGGAGCTGAGGGCATACTCGAGCGGTCACTTTCAGTGCTTCCGTAGGAATTCCATCAGGTCCAGGGGCTCTTTTGTTTTGAAGGGATTTCACAGCTAGAAACAACTCTTCTTCACTAAAAGGCAGTATTTCCTGTCGTTGGGCCAGTATGGTGTCGGGGGGCCGGACAGGGTGAGTTGGGAAGAGTGTGTCCACTATGTGCTTCATCTTTTCATCGTTTAGCATAGGAGTGGTCATCTTGGCTCCAAGTTTCCTCATGACAATCTTGTAACCTAGTCCCCAGGGGTCGCTGTTGACTTCGCGGCGAAGATCCTCCCATTTCTGTTTTTTGCTCAGATTTATGGCCTTTTTGAGCTCGGATTTTTTGCTTCGGAACTCCGCTAGATCTCCTTCGGTTTGCGTGGTATGTCTTCTTCTTCCCCTAGTGACTTTACGTCTAAGTTGCAGGCATCTTTTTCGGAGCTCGGCTATCTCTTCTGTCCACCAGTAGACAGGGTCCCTGTTCCTATTTCGGTTGGAATTTCGGGGCATCGAGACATCACATGCGAGTCGGATGAGTTGAATGGTGGCTTCAGCCTTTATTTCCGCAGATCCTTCTACTCCTAAAACAGCTGCTTTTTCTTCTTCGATCACAGAGGTGAAAAGCTCTTCGTTGAGTCTATTCACATTCCATCTAGGGGTATACACCTGGTTCCGATAGGGAGATCGTTGTGTACTCTGTAGTTCAAAGAAGATGTACTGGTGGTCACTGCCTGTGTAGTCTTCTATGACTCTCCAATTTTGAATTTTAGCGGATGTAGATGCTGTCGCCAGGGTTATATCCGGGATAGTTCCTTCGCAGCCAGGTCTCCTGAAAGTGCACGAGTCTCCTACATTGGCTACGATTAAGCCACGTCGTGCCGCCATTTCGAGTATTTGCTTTCCTCGTGAATCTGTGGTTCGCATTCCCCACTCCTGGGCTCTGGCATTAAAATCTCCTGCTACCAGGATCTCGCCGTCAATATTTGCCATAAAGTCCTCCAGGTCTTCCAATTTTTTTCTAAACTCATCGATTCGATCGTTTGGACTAAGATAAGTGCTTATTATAGTGAGCCCTTCGCATTTAACCCACACAAAACCTTGTTCTGCTCCATGACTTTTGATGGGGACTTTCTTCATGTCTGGGATCCATATAGCAGCAGTTCCTAACAAGTCGGCAATCCAGTTGGGTCCTTCTTTGCCCTTGTATTGTTCACTGATGATAAATACATCAGCTTGTAGGTCTCCTTTGATTTTGGCCAGTAGATTATCGGCTGTTTGACTTCTGTGGAGGTTTCCTTGTAGTATTCTGGTCATTGTGATATACTCTTCTTCGCTTTTTCAAGTGCTTCTCGAAACACTTGACATTTACCGGATCCGGGCACATGGTCCAGAGCTGCTTGTGAGGATTTTAGGTCCGCACAGATGCAACACTTTGGTGGATTTTGACACTCGCTTTTCCTATGGCTATTTTCGCCGCAGTTGAAGCATAGTCCTTGTCCTTTCCTATCTACACCATTACATGTTGCCTGAAAGTGTCCGTATCCAAAGCATTTGAAGCATCGTTTGACTTCTGCCCTTCGTCGGATTCGGCATTGGATCCATCCAATTTTTATCCGAGCGGACTTAAGGAGCTCTCTAGCTGAGCTTGCACTCATTTGGAGTATAGCCATCTTCAGTGAACTTTTGTTCTTTCCTGTGATCGTGACCTGAAACTCAGTTGTGATAATAATAATAATAATAATAATAATAATAATAATAATAATAATAATAATAATAATAATAATGATAATAATAATAATAGTAATAATAATAATAATAATAATAATAATAATAATAATAATAATAATAATAATAATAATAATAATAATAATAATAATAATAATAATAATAATAATAATAATAATAATAATAATAATAATAATAATAATAATAATAATAATAATAATAATAATAATAATAATAATAATAATAATAATAATAATAATAATAATAATAATAATAATAATAATTTGATATTTTTTATCAACAGCAAACTTTTTTTTTATCGATTCATTAAAAATAAAATGCACGACTGGGTCGCACGAACTTGCTCCTATGTAATAGACTAGGAATTTTAAAAATGGATGTTATTAAAGAAAACTGTTCATAAGGATAAAATGATTTTTTTTGAATTCTTTTAGTAGTAAGAGATAAAAACAGAATGCTATGCAAATATGAATTTATGCAGGAACAAAAATTATAAGTCGTTGTAGTGGTTCCTTAAAAAATAAGCTTTTATGTACAAAATTTTTAAAACATTTTTAAGAAAAAAATTTTGTACGAAAACCTTAAGTTTTTATTATTGTACGAATAAAAGTCTAATTTCCAAAAAAAATACTAAGCCTTTCTTGAGATATCGAATTTTTCAAAAAAAAAAAAAATGACTGTACCGTTTTCGAGAAAATCTTTTATTTTCTAAAATACTGTTCCACACAATCAAAGAAATCAAAAAATTTAATTTAGTAAGATTAAGCTAATGAATGGTTGAAAAAAATTTCAGAAAATTCGTTATTAATGGTCATAGAACTAGTTTTTTTTTTGTTTTCGATTTTCTCAAAAACGGTTTAACTGATTTTGGTAAATATTTGTACACCAAAGTTCCTTAAGAAATTGAATAATATTCAAATATAAATTTTTTTATTAGATTTTAGTGAAATTTGTTATACAAAAGTTCCTTAAAAATTTGAAAATAATTTTTTTTTTTTCAATATCTCAAAAATATGTTGATATTTTTTCGGAATTTAAATATTTATTTGAACATGCATTTCATTTTTATCGTATCATAGATTTTAAAACAACAATCCCAAATGATTTTTGAAATCTGATTTCCATTACTAAAATTAATTAAAAAAAATACGATTTTTAAGAACTCCGTCACCGTGTTGGCAAGCCTCTATTAATTGAGCATTAGCATAAAGGAGTTTCGGATTTGCCTTAAATTTATGACAGAGTAGCTTTATGTAGGTAATTCCCCAAAGAAGATTTTCGAATCTTTGTTGAGTTCAATTTTTAAAAAAACAGCTGAAACGGTTTTGATTTAAGTTCTTTAGTTTTAAATAAAAACAATATTATAATATTTTGTTTTTTTTGTTGTTGGTAAAATTCTTCAAAAGACAATAATTAATAATATTAAATACCTAGTTACATAGTAAAGGATTCTAACTGCACGAAAACTACCGACACCAGGACCAATCTTTAAAAATTCTTGATTCGCTATTTATTGGGAGCGGTTTAAATTTTAATTAATTTTCCATATCTTCTAAACCATCCTTTCATGAGGCCTGGTTCTTCATTTACGAAGAACTTT
This sequence comes from Philhelius festivus, assembly GCA_963931855.1. Lineage (NCBI taxonomy): Eukaryota > Metazoa > Arthropoda > Insecta > Diptera > Syrphidae > Philhelius > Philhelius festivus. The sequence continues at coordinate 32,682,186 of OZ007557.1, read as the reverse complement.
GTTTTCAGAATTTTTGGGTGGGTTCAGCATTTGTACAGCAATATAGTTGGATACAATAAGTCCAACCGGGTAATACTGCATAACAACATTTTCAACAAGAAATAAATAAATCTTTTTTCTACATTTCTACTTTTGAAGTATTTTTTAACCATTACCTCAATTCCAAACCATTAGGTCACTTTAGAACAGCCTTAAGCCACAAAGCTCATTCCGTGGGATAATTTGGCGCACTTTATACTTGTGATACAGTTACTGAAGTTCAAGTTTTGCATTCGGAAATAAAATCGAACTTGAGGTTTTTATCAAACTTGACAATACGATGATGGAGAAGACGAAAAATGTGGGTCCCGCTATTCCGTGTGTCTGCATGTTTATTATGTCTGTTCCTCGAACTATAGCCTATTGAGCTAGTCACATCGAAAATGAAAACGGATCAGGAAAAATTGGAACAGTGAAAAATTGAATATGTTCCCTGATGGCCATTATCAGCAATCAGAACAATTATTCCAGTTAAAATGCTGTTCACTAGTTGTGGCGTTTAATTTGACTGCCACATGTTTTTACTTGCGACTCAAAGGTACTATAAGACAAGTTATGCATTCGTAAAAAAAATAGAACTCGAGATTTTGAACAAAGTTGACATTATGATGATAGCGAAGACCAAAAAAGTGGGTCTCGCAATTCTGTCTGTCTGTCTGTTCGACTACAGCTAAACGGCTCGGCCGATTTTATTCAAACTTGGTAGAAATCATTTTTAATTTTTTCCCCCCGGATGTTTTTTTCTGTTTTTTTTTTTAACACCAAAAATAACTGCACCTGCCATACGAATTTTTTTCACAGATTAAAAAAATTTCATTTTGTTAAAGCTAGGGGTTGAAAAAATGTTTCCAAAAAATTTCTTCTTTAGGTACCCCCTTGGAACCATTTTTTGTTTTTGATTTTCTCAAAATCGGTGCAACCGATTTGTTTTTTTTTTAGTTTTGGGATTTAAAAAAAAAAGTTTCAATTTTTTTTTTAATCACTACATATTTCGAAAAAGCCCCATGCTCGATTTTGATGAATAAAAGATTTTTAAAATAATCTACAAGATGTGAGAAAAAAATTATTTTATTTTTAATAACGGTACCCACCATACAAATGTTAAAAATGGTTTTCGAAAACCGTATTTTTCTCAAAAATGGCTCATAGAATTTTGATAATTTTGTTTCGATTAATTCTTACGAAATATAATTTAATAAAAAAAATTGAAATTGAAATATTAGCCACTGTACCTACCGTAAAACCATTTTTTCAAATTTTGAATTTCTCATCATCGGCAAAACGTATTTTAATGGAATTTCTAAAAAAGTTTGAAAAACGTTGCATTTCAAAACTAACAAAAATTTTTTTTTTGAGTTTTTGAAAAAAAAAATTATTTTTATTTGTGCAATATTAAAAACTTAAAGTTGGCGTACCAATTTTTTTTTCTTTTGAACGACATGGCATGTTTTTACCTCCAACTACTAAAGGAGTTGTTTTATTCATTTAAAAAAAGGTTTTTTATGTTTTATGAACAGTTTTTCTCTAATAACATTCATTTTTGAAATTCTTAGTCTTTTACATAACAGCAAGTTCCGGCGACCCTTGCATTTTATTTTGCAAGTTCTTCCAACAATCGATAATAAGTAACTGAACAATCTAATCAAAAAAATTCTAGTCTCAGAGTTTTTTACGACAGAGTGAGAATTTTTACATATAACTTACTATTTCCGAGATCACTGAGATTATTTCGTACTAGATTATTTCGGTATAGCTAATTAAATGTTGTGCCTACTTGCTTTTAAATTTTCAATATTTTTCATTTATTTCAGTTCATTTTATTTGGATTTAAACTTACATTTATGTTTCGCAACCGATCAGTTCATCTTCAATAATTAATCCGTCCTTTATTTTGTTTTAAAAAAGAGAGAATCAATTTGAGAAGTTGGCAAAACTATTGATCGCTACGCTTTTCTGACTTTTAATACAGGTTTTTCTCCCTATATTGATAAGATTTTGAAATGAAAATATTTTAAGTTAAATGTGGCTCTTAAATTGTTTCCTTCTACTTAAAGTTTGAGGATTAAATTGCTTCTAAAATATATTCAAATTAGTCAAAAAATCAACACAAGAACATTTGCTGAATAGGCATACTAAGGGATTAACGTCTGACAATTTGTCGTGAAGATGAAACAGTTTATTTGGGTATATTTTTCAGTGAGATCACTTTTCTAAAAAAATCTAAGTTTCAAATTCACCTAAACCTTGTTATTATTCCTTCAATCGAAAATTTAGCTAAGAAAAACGTTCTCACAGTTCACCGAACTGGGTTTGTTAGAGAATTATCTACATACATTTATGACTCATTTATCAGATTCTTGAATAATATTCAAAGAAAGAACCAGAGTACATTGGCATCAATTTTCCCGAAACCACAACTCAAGAATTTGTCAATCTGATCTAGAAAAACATCATTGCAATCGTGGGTAGTGGAGAACTTAGCAAACTTCCATCGAAAATCAATTTCCTCCGAACTAAGTGCACCACCTCCACTTGAATACCACATAATTGTCTACGGGTCATATTGTCTTCACTATGCTGGTGGAAACGTGCAGCATGACTCTTGAAGTCAAAACGCTTGCTTGCATTAGCACCTCTCCAACTCGAATGCACCTTAATTAGTGTAAATTGTAATTTTGCAATGTGTGCTCCAATTTGCCGATTCGCCTTTTATTCGCCTCTTTCTTTATTCTGACAACTGACCGAACTAGTACCCATGACATGGGTTTGGAAAATTTTTGATTTCGATCCTCAAGCAATTAACCACGAACCTGCAGAGGTCGTTCTTAAATTGCTTTTGGGGAAGGTGTGAACAATATTGATGGCCTAAGCGCAAAATTATTTGTCAGGTGCGGCGGGCCCTTTTAGTCGAAGCGGTGGCACAGATATTTTATGTTAGTTGTTTTCGAATGGAATCACATTACCTCAGCAACTTGGTTATGGAAATATTAAATTAATTGGACTTTGCTTTAATATTTTTTTTTCTTCATTCATGTAGAGCTATTTGAATATCGGAAACACACGTGGGAAGGAAATTAGGTGTCGACTTTTAATGGATCAATTAAGTCAGTTTACATTCTGTATGGTTTAAAATGTTGGCAGATATATTCGAGAGCAGCATACCGCATTATTATTGCTTGTCTTAATTGTTTCGAAAAATTAACTGTTTCTCTAAATAAAAAATTTTGCAGATTAAAAGCTAAACAAAACTTAAATCAAAACCATTTTGATTGTCGTCTTTTACCAAAACTAGATGTTTCTTCTTAGGAAAGTTTTTCATATATTGAATTCAAATTAATAATTTTTGAAATATTGTAATCCGAAACTTCTAAAACAAAGATTTTCACTTTAATGTGGTTAAGTTACGGTACCAATAAAATGGTCTTTCGAACATCGATATGACATCTGAAAGAGTTTCCACTCCCTTAAAAATCCATTTGGAGTTTTTGTTTGATTTGTAAAACTAATTTCGGGAAAATACCTGCTTGAAACTTTTAAATGAAGCTCGTGCCGAAAAGTCTTATAATATTGTGGTAGTTGTATTGGAAACAAACTGGCGTCAGCTGAAACTTATAACTTATCAATAATTTTTTGAAAAGAAGAAAAGTAGGTCTTGATAGCCTAGCAAAAGGTACGGTTTTTGTTTTAAATTCATTAAATAATATTTATATATTCAAAACCCTGAGCCCTTCGCACGATATTGAGGTCTGAAAGAAACTTTTGCAGAAGTTAAAGCTTCTGATCTTCACCGTTCTTGTCTTATTCGCAAGTTTAAAACCCAAGGTTTAATACGAATACAATTTAAAAAAAAAACATATATATGTATTGTATATATAAATATTTTATAGTGTATTTGAAAATGACCCTTTTTATTTGCGATAGACGTACGTAATTCAGGGCAAGATTTTGCATTTGGAGAAAACAAAAGAACTTGAGGTTTTGATCAAACTTGACATTACGATGATTTCTGTCTATTTTTTTTTTTATATTTTGCTTGCACCATTTTTACTACCATTAAAAAGTATCAGCACATTGAAAGTGCTTAGGAAAGTTGGGGAGGATTTGAAAGGAGATGCCATATGCCGATGAAATGTCTTAAATGTCTGAATATCGTAATGGGAGGGAAATTTAATGAAGAGTCGGGCAAAGCATTCCACATTCGTGTAGTACGGCTAAAGAAAGAATATCTGGATTTAACAGTACGTCCGTAATTCGGCTCAAGGGTAAACTGATGGGCACTTGCTGAAGCGCGAGTATAACGGTTGAATTGCTTAAGGGGATGAATGCAACTGTTTATTTTACTGGAACACTGTTTATAAAAATAAAGGTAAAAAAATAGCTCTGGACGATTAAAGGCGTTATAAGTAAGTGATGTATTTATTTATTAACAAAATATTAGAAATTTTTTTACAACGTCGAAGGAAACCTAAGCACTTATCAGTGTTTTTGGCTACGTCGAATATGTGGTCATTCCACACAAGGTCGTTTACGATGCACGCACACATCGAGAACTCAGATCTTTTCGGTTTTCTCAATTCAAATGCCGCTCATTGATACTCGTAGGTTACGACAGAACGTAGCATTGCGTTTTTGAAACATTAAATTCTACGCAGCTTATGGTTACATATTTGGCAATGCTATCGAGATGAGAATTTAATGAGATTATCAATACGCTGCCGTTCTAGATCCACATCCGAAGAACAAACAAGGACATGCATCTGGAAACGAATATGAGAAGCTGAGAGAACTATCGTCAGCAATGAAATTTAATGGATTAGACGTTTCAGACTTTGATATGAGAGAGTCGGATAAAAAACGTAGCTCTATGGAACATCAGCGTTTATTTTATGAATCACGGGCTTAAAAAAAACCCAATACATGTATTGAGAGTTTGGAAGTAGTTTCTAATCAAATGAAAAATATATTGATCAATATTAATACCGTATGACTGTACTTTGACCAAGAGCCCAAGCTGCTGAAGCGATTTTCTTCAAACTTGGTACTTATATATTATTATAATGGTCTCAGTTGATATTTTTAAGGAACGTTATGAAAAGTTGTACTTATTTATTTCAAAAACGACTCTAACGATTTTGATAAAAAAAAGTTATGTTCAATATTGTATGTTGTATATAAGATCCACATTTTGGTGAAAAACATATTACATACGACAAAAATTTACTGATTTTCAGATTTTTTATTAACGGTTCTACCGATTTCGATCAAAATTTATACTATACAAGAGCGTCTTCAAATTTGAAATAATATTGTGTCTAAAATATTTCAAAAAAGAAATATTCAAACTTGGTTTGGAAAATTCAATATTCAAAATTTTAATAGAACGATTTTTAAAATTTTTATATATTAATTTTATAAAAGTAAGTTTGACCCTGGTGTGCATTTTATTTAATTTTTAAATTAATATATCTTTCCTTTTTATTTTTATGTAAATAAATTCAGATATTCCATAAATCAATATCACTTTTATTACTTTAAATTACTTTATTACTTTAAATTAGAAAAAAAAAGATCTTGAATAAAAATTCTCTTTCATCCACTTACTACTGAGTTAAAAATAAAATGCACGACTGGGTCGTACAAATTTGCTATTACGTAAAATTTCAAAAATTAATGTTATTAGAGAAAAACTCTTCACAAGCATAATTATAACTCAAAAACAGGATGCCATGTAATCCAACCAAATATTAGTTTATGAAAGAATAAAAATTATAAGCCTTTGTAGTGGTTTCTTAAGAAATAAGCTTTTATATAAAAAATCTTTAACACATTTTGGTACGCCACCTTAAAGTTTTTACTATTGTACGAAAAAAAAATGTCTTCTCTTTTAAGAATTTCATGAAAATCCGTTATGCCGATAATGAGAAATTCAAAATTTAAAAAAAAAAATTGGTTCTATGGTAGGTACAGTCAATACGAGTAATATCTTAATTTCATTTTTTTTATTAAATTATAGATTGTAGAAATTGGCCGCAAAAATTTGTATCAAAATTCTTGGTACATCTTGTAAAATGCATTAAGAAGCTCTTATGTGTCAAGCATGTGGTTTTCGAAATATTGAGGTTTGAAAAAAATAAAAACAAAATTTTTTTGAAAATTTAAATATAGCTACAATACTTTTCAAATGTTTGGGAAAATCAAAAACAAAAAAATGGTTCCATTAATAACCATTTTTCGGAACATTTTTTTCAATATTTACCTAGCTTTAAATAAATAAAATTTTGTGATTTTATTTTAATCCGGCGAAAAGTTTTTAGGAAAAGAATATTTATAAAATTTTGAAAAAAAAAAATCGTATGGCAGGTACCTTTACCTTTCTTAAAAAGAAAAGAAAAAAATTTGTGGGGGGAAAAATTTAAAAACGATATCTACCATGCCGCTTAGGCTGTCGTCGAACAGACAGAATTGCGAGACCCACTTTTCGTGTTCTTTTTCATCGTAATATCCACTTTTGATCAGAATATCGAGTTCGATTTTTTTTACGAATGCATAACTTGCCTTAAAACTGGTACCTATAAGTCACAAGTAAAAAGTATGTAGTAGGTTTTTATGTGGCTTATTGTATGTTTGCTTTTGCACAATCATTCGGTACGGATCACTCACTCAACCGGAGCACCACACGCATCCGATACACTCTTCATTGTGTCACACTAAGCAGATTGTTAACTGATGCTGAAGCTGTCACTTAGCCCCAGACTCTTAGCTCGCGAAATAAGGAATAAAACAGGGGGCACGGAAAGGAAAAGAAATAACCAAAGTTCGTTGAGAAAAGAGATCAAGTCTTAGATCTTCTTTTCCAAAAATTCATTAATGTCGACAAAAAATGACCTTCCTAATGATTGTGCTCTAAATTTGGGCAAAACAGGGCATTTTCTGAAGAAATGAATGACTATTTTTCCTTTTCCCGCTGATCCCCACAGCTACGACAACGACTCTAAGTGTTGTGAAGAATGCCTACTTCGCTGCATGCTCATCTATTGGCATCGTATAAACTACATGCAGCAATGATCCTGGCTGTGCCTTGCCTGGGTCTGCATATCAGATCAAGGCCACATATTCCTAGATATAACGCAGTTAGTTAAACTTCGTTAAAAAAGTTGATAGAATTTTGCTCTTCATAACTCCGAGCGGAATGTAAACTCTTTATATTCAGGCAAGCAAGTTCACTCCGGCATTGCTGGATGAATTTGGAGGATAATGTACTATAATAAATGGCTTAAACGGTCACCTTACTGCCTTTTTCCGCTTCTAACCTAAATACCTCAAATGGTGCGCTCAAAAAACACTAGCAAAATCGGTTAGCTTAAAATACGTAGTCTCAGATTAGATTCCTTAACACTACATCTTTGGGCCAACAATAAGGATAGTTGTGTCGAAATCTTTCACCATGCAGTCATCATTCCAGTCCTTTCTGGATGGGAACATTTCCTTAAGATCTTTAGTGATGCTCAAATTACCAGTAATCAGTGCTAGTTGAAAACATCTTTATAGGAATCAACTTAGTAATATTGAGGTGAGCATAGGGTTTGGTGAATCAAGATTCCGATTCCTTAATGCGCTGGAAGACACTAAATACCTAATTTCTCAAGTGGCAGAAGAAAAACGTTTAAAGCACCAGTTGGTGAAGATATTAGAACCCTTGTAGTGCCAGCTCTAGCACTTCTTTGTACCTCCTTGAGTTCATCGGTGTAATATTCTATGTACATAAAGCACGGGCCATCACACAATCGAACCATACGTGAGGATCGGTTGTATCACGGCTGTGTACGCCCACAAGATTATCTAAGATTAGCAACCCCACAGGAGTATAGAAGACCTTCTTAATCCTTTATTCAAAATTTAGTTTTAAGTTCAACTTAGGGTCAAGAATCACATCTAGATACATTAAACTGGAAAAGAGAAAGATTTGTCGGCCTTTGAATGGGGGTAGAGCGAGATGGTGTAAATTAACTAAAGTTGAATCTAGTTCTGCACAAGACATCTCCATTAAAATACTTGAAATATGTAGGATTGATTTAGAATTTACGATCGATTGAAAAATGCTTTGATTTTCTATAATTCTGCAGAATCATGAGAACGTATTCGTTTTAGAATGCCCTTTCGTACAAATCTTTGTACTTGTTAGCAATAAATTTTGCTAATGTTGTTTTTTCAGAATCATTGCTTTGTGATGTGACCCACTCAGATTCAGCGTTTACTTAAATCAAATATTTCCAAACTTACCTTAACGCAATTTTCATAAGTATTTTTCCGATTAATCATTCATCAATCCGTTATCAAAATCTCAAAGCAAAATAAAGTCCCTGCAACGCAATACACTCGTAGTTTCATAATTGGATTTGTAACTTTTATTCCAACGATGTCACATAAAAATTTCAACAATTTTGCAAGAACTTACACAAAAGAACGTTTTATTTGTGAAACCAAATCAATCATGGCATCATGTAAATTACACAAAAACCCGTATCGACTCACCAACTAGGCTTGCCAGGATCAATGCAATACTTTTCTTTATCAGGAAAACAAAACGCCTTAAAAACAAACTTATAGCTTATTTCGTTATCCTCTACGAAATCCAAAGGTGTGCTTGATTGGGTTATTCGAGGTTATTGTGTATAAAGCAATTGCTTCAATATTTCGCTAAATAATACAAATAATATTAGTGATTCATTCGTTTTGATCAGGAAGCAAAGTCTGACAAGACACTACCGAGTTTGAGAGGCTAGCTGACCGATAAGAAGCCCACAGGTGATTTTTAATGAATTAACAATGTATGTTTGGTGGTTCATTAAACTTAATCATCATAATAGGCAGGGTGTTGTTTTTTTTAATTGTGATAGAATTGTTGGTGAAAAATAAGAGCCCAGTTCTATTCTTCTATACATAATGTATGTATGGAAAATTGAATTAGAATTAGACGGCCGTTTGAGGGGTTTCATATTTTTATTATAAATTAATATTTTTTAAACAATGAAATTACTAAAAGGTATGGAAATTCACTAATTAGAGTTGCAAAGTTTTAGACTGCACTATAACTATCGATCTAATAATTTTCATTTCTGACATACGTCGCACTATTAAAGATGTTTGCACTTATGTACATATTTACGTTTTTACCTTTTGTTATCCTGGCATTCCAAACTGTAAAAGCCTTTAATTGACTCCACTCCGTAATTCCAAATTAAAAATTAACACCCTTTACATAGAGAGTAAAATATTTAATTTCGGGTAATCTAAAAAACAAACACACTCCCCATCTGAAATCGGTAATTTGTGATGACGACGAAGATAAGGTTGTACGAACTTCTTATCGGTTGTTCTGATAAAATGCGAATAATTTTGAGTGTTATTATATTATAACCTATACGGTAGGTGAGGGTTCTTCCTATAGTACAATGGCATTCGAATGTTTTGGTTCAATCAACTCATATGGCATGTGCCATCGCACCATCTCAGATTTCAAGAAAAATTAAGTGGAGGCTTAAAATCATCAGCCAACTAAGTCAATTAGTATGTCTTTAGTATATCGAACCTCAAATTTGAAGTTCTTAGAAGTTGTTGAAGTTTGTTCTGGTGACTTCAACATTGAATTTATGCGGAGCTTTGATAAGATTCTTCCAATTGCTTCCGTAATGGCTAGGCAGAAAGGTTCGTTTATGCTTGCGATATAGGTACTATAGGGCAAGTTTTTCATTTGTAAAAAATTGAACTCGGGATTTTGATTAAATTTGACATTACGATGGAGAGCACGAAAATAGTGGGTCAATCTATTCCGTCTCCCTACCTTTCTGTATGTCTGCATGTCTGTTTGTCTACTGAATTCCACTTGTAAAATGGTTTGCTTATAAGTTTTTCAAAAACACAATCACGACGGTTTTTAATAACAACTTTTTCACTACTTGATGCCAATTTCTAGTTAAATTTTACTCGCAAATTATAAAAGCATTGCTTTAATAAACAAAAACGACTTCCAAATTTTTATTTACAGTTTAAAGAAAATTCGTTTTCTCACCTCCACTAAAAAAAAAAAAACTCTATTCAGTGCAAAAATTCCAAACGAATTTCCCAATATTTTTCATATTCTTCCAGCACGAATAGAACAAAACAAAGTCAAGATACAACACTATTCACATCTGAGCATACTTCCAGTGGATACATTTCGCTCTCAAATGGGATTGAGAACGAGAACGAGTTGATGTTGAAAGTTAAAAGTTGCTTTGCCATTGCTAGCAGTGTTTGTTTTTGTTGAGTGCATGAAAAGGTTAATTGATGAATTTGCCGAAAACAAATGTAGAAAACGACATGTTTAAAATGTAGATAGTAATTTTATTGATATTATTACATTGTGACAATAAAATTTTTATGAAAGATATAAGTTTGTATTTTTTAATCGAAAAAAGAAGGGAACGGACGTTCTCTTCAAATTGATGGTTGCCTAGAGCCCCGTTGAGGGTTAATCCGGCCCTGCTTAGAGGAGACATTTTCAAAAACGACTCTTACGATTTTGATAAAAAAAAGTTAAGTTTATTACTATAGCTTTAGTTAGTTTAGTTTTAGTTGAGCTTTTGACCTTGAACATTAACCCAATTGCCATTCTTATCCGGGTTTCAGGTCACAGTTGACTAAGGGGAAATAAACGGGCTGACGAGCTAGCCAGGCAAGGATAAGCCCTTAGTAGCTCAATTGCGGAAAAAGTTAATATTACTCTTGGGTGTTATGAAGAGCAAAATCTCCACAACTTTTCTCACAGAATCAAACCTTAGTTGGAGCAGTTTAACCAACTGCATTATATCTAGAAAGATGTGGGCCACCCATAATAAATCCCATACAAATTAATTAATATAGAGAGCCAGGAAATACATATTCAGGGTATTTGGAACATGCCCTGATGGGCATTTCCAATAGAAGAACATGCAGTGAAACTAGGCATTGATTACAAGACTCATTGTCGTAGTTGTGTGGATCAGCAGAAAAAAGAAAAATTTATTCATTTCTTTTGTAAGTATCCTGTTTATTGAATGAGAGCCCAAATATTCGGAGAGTTATTCTTTGACGACATTAACGAACTATCTGACCTAAAGATAAAAGACTTGATCTCATTTTTGCAACACCACGAAGTGGCTCTTCAATACACCTCGAGGACAGAAATACCGGCAACAAGCCGGGAAAAAAGAAGCTCATTAATCCCTCATCATATCCCATTAAATCCATATAGGCGAAAGGAGATTAGAGGATCAAAACGGTGGAGCCCGGTGCTCTTTGGGATACTGAGCAAGACTGCTTACGGCCACCGTATCAACCTGCTTACGTTCAAAATTCTTGCATTTACAAAATGCCTTAGTACCACCATACTTATCCATTGAAAATAAAACAATACGGATCTTACTGACAGCAGTGTTATAAGCCCCTCTCTTTTTATCCTTGGGTTTGGAAATTTTAAATTATGTCTTGCCCTTTTTCTTTACACTATAGCTTACACTACCTTACCATAAAAAGCCATCTACTCGCCAGTGTAATAACTAATTTTTGGATCTTTGAAATAGATCTCGATAGAAAACAGGATCCAAAATTGTTTTTGTAATACATGTTAAAACTTAATCCAGATCCGGATCCAGATAGATTTGTGAATATAAAACGCACCTTTTAACATAAATAGCCATCTACTCGCCAGAGTAAAAACTATTTTTTGATCTTTTGCAAAAGATCTAGATAGAGAGCAGTATCCCAAATTGTTTTTCTCATACCTGTTAAAAATTAATCCAGATATAAACCCATTATTGGTCCGAAGATAATATAAAGCACTTATATTTCCGTAGATAGTTAAATACACATTTTTTGTCGACAACATGTACACAGGAATGGATAAAAGTTACAAGACACAAGGCTCTAGTTCTGCACCAAAAAAATAGAATTAAGAGGCGCTCGACCACCCTGTAGTTATAATACAGACCCAAAATAATTTAGATAATGGAGAAACCTCAAAAATATTAATTCATAAAGATTATTATTTGTGAAAAATTCTACGCTATGTACAGCATATTCCAGCATAGTCCCGAATGCATAATTCCGTTCAAAGATGGCGCAAGTTGAATGTTTAACAAATTGAAGTATTTATATTGCACACGACACATAATATAAGGGTCCATTTTAATGCTGGGGACGATAACCATGTGTTAGCGAAAACTCTGAAAATATTTACTCAATCAATACTTCAGGCTACAGTTGTAACAGAAATTTCAACAGAGGAGAGGAAACAATAAATATGGTTTTGACTGTAAAATCTAATTCGGAAAGATGTATACATTACAGAAAAAGAAACATAAATCACGTACGATCTAAATTAATATCGTATTTCCGTATGAGAAAACTAGTTAATACAACAACCATATTTTGTACAAAAGCTTCAAAAGGTGCTTTTTCGTCAAGTTTTAGAGTAAACCTAAAAGCTTTAATTTTTGTAACCGTTATATTTAAAAATAAAGGCGCAAAATCTTAAACGTTGCTCGTTTAAGGAATAAAACCGAATCTTCTTAAAGCAGTCGTTTAACTTGGAGACTTTGACTAACTTTTTTATAATTTTAAACACGTTATACAATTCTTCTAACTAACGTGGGTTTTACAACAGAACCTAAGCGAATTTTCGTTGAACAAGCCTTAATTTGACAGATACATAACTCAAACAAAACAAAAAAAAAAAAATAAAAAAAAAACAGACAATAATTTTTCGTCGAAAAAAGTGCATTTCATATACTATGTACTTCGGTACAGATTTTGATTGCTTTTTCGTATAAGTTATTTACAATATCTTAGATGGAAATGAAGTATGTATGTATGTATACATCACTAATTCACAACATAAAATCATAATTTTGTTGTCGCAAGGGGCAAATTCATTTAGCTATGCTCGTGTCGGCATGCATACATAACTATGTACATTTGTATGTACAGATCTGCATGTCCATCACCCGCCGCAATATTACGAAATTAAAGATCGTAGAGTACTTTTGAACGATTGTTTCGAATTTTTTTATTTAGTGATTCAGTCTATTTCAAAAGCAAATCATTTAAAAATTCGAATAAAATAGTAAATAAATAAATAAATAATAAAATAAAAGTATGAAATGACCATTGTCAATATGGATAATGTATAATTTTAAAAGATAAAGTACCTAGCTATTTGATCATGTTAAAGTTAGAAGAGCTCTTTAACTTTAAAATATGGTTTATGTCCTTCAAAATTAACAAAAAGTCGATTCTCCTTTTATTCATAATGTTAAAAATCGACTCCCATTTTAAAAATGATTTAGAGCAGGTTTTAAATGTTTAAAATTTTGCGCCAAAGTAATCCTGTATATCAGCATTTTTTTGTTGTTGATTCTTAAAGCGAGCTTTTACTTTTCTGAAAAGAAATGCTTTAAGATTTGCGAACACAAATTTCGAAACACGAGCTACCAGCGTTAGATAAGCCTAAAGTTCTAAACGGGCTTGGGAAAGAAAATTTTGAGTTGTGGTATGATTTCTCCTCCTTCTCGATTAGTAACCCAAGATTTGGAAAAGTTCGTGTTTCGTGAAAGCTCTGAAAACAGATCTAAATGCATTTTCTCTCCTTTTTATAAGTAAAAAATTGATATCGCTTTCAGAGTCAATAAAAAACCACTGAATCTATTCTCGTTTTTTCTTAATTTTTTTTATAGTACACTCGCGCTCAAGGGTATGTTACGAGACCCTTATAATGTTTAAACACAGCACGGGCGAGGGGGAAATTAGGAGGGGAGAGAAAGGAGGTCTCGATGAACATTGGTTTTGAATGTTTGCAAATTGAAATGGCAAGGGAAAACTGTGCCGGGTAAGTTATTCCATAATCGTGTTGTGCGACTAAAAAACAAATCTCTATATTTAATTAATTCGATTATTATTTCTCCGCCATGCTAAAAGACCAAAGTTTATCGTTCTAACTTAAATTGAGATCGCGTTTGATAATTTCACAACAATGTTAGAAAACTAGCATGAAATAAAACTATCATGCGAGGAAACTATCATGCGCAAAAACTATGCAAGTTTGAGAAAGTTTAAGTTGAGAACCTCTTACAGTTTGAGTATATCTTACAGACCGTGGATCCCCTAACAGTTTAAGAACCTCTCAAAGTCGGTAAATATCGTTTGATCGTTTGAAAAAAAAAATTTCAGTTTTTCTTGGGTTTTAGTTTCTCAATCTATAGTAAACAAGTAGAAAAGGAATTCTCCAAGTTGCGCAAAAATAATTTCAAATATTTTTCATTTTACGAGTATTTTTCGATAAAAATTAAAATTGAAAATTTCGAATGTATTAAAAATGTTCTTTTCTGGCATAAAATAACAATAATCCACAAAATAAATAGTAACAATAAATAGTTGAAATTTTGTGGAAAGCAAATAAATTTAATAGGATAATTAATAAAAAAGTTGTTTGTTTACGAAATGATTTTGTTTAAAAGCATGAAAGAGTCAAAAAATTTTTTTTAAATAACGGCACATAACTTTCTTGGAACTTTTGCGGTATTAATACTGTAAGGAATGATGAAATTCAGTATATTTATCTACAATATGAAAAAATTAATAATAATATGAGCCATTATAAACTAAAAGAACAGTTATTAAAAAACAAATACGAAAATGGCCACGGAGATTACAGGCCACGGAGATTACAAAATCGACTATTTCTTAATTTTAATATAGTCAATGTAATTCAATGTCATCCAAATTATATTAGGTTCAAGTATGATTAAATACCTTTCTTTTGGCGGTGGTTAGACTAAAAAATATTAATATGGTACAAAGATAACTGGTACTCGGATGAAAAAATTATTTTCTATGTAAATTTTAAAGGAATTAACTGCAATAATTAAATTATAATAAAACATGAAATTGAAGGTTTTTTGACGTACTATAAGATGATGCATCGTAAAAAATTATTAAAAATTGTTTAGTTGTGTGAAAAAGCGAAAATGTTTAATAATGTCTTTTTTTCAAAATCTTGTCACACTCACTCAACTAAGTATTGGGACAACAAAAAAAATTGTTTTTTTTTTGCATATCATAAAATTGAAGTGTTTAAGAGAAGGACTTTCAAACGACAAGGCCCAAAATTAAAACAAAATCATTTTCATCATTAAAAATATTAATAAAACTGATTAAGCATCAAAATCACATCCCAAAAAGGCCACGGAGATTACACATTATTAATTACCATAGCTATTCGTTACCATCAATCGATCTGAAAATTTTTTCTTATAATGCTGACATATAAATACAGTTCCATGCCAAATTCCAAGTTTTTTAATTTAAATGCAAAAAAAATAGAAGCTATAACGCTAAAAATGTAATTTTTTTAAAACGACCCATAGGTTAGGTTAGGTTAGGTAAGTGGGCTGACAGTTGATCTTGTTTTGTCACACTTAGATCAATGTAGATCCATTGTGATACCCTAGGGTTAGATGACCCCTTTTATTGAAACCTATGATAATCCTATGTCGATCAAGCCCGTTAAGGGTATGGTTGGGTTACAGCAAGCTTTAGCCTGAAATGTACTTGTCGAGGGTATTCCTTTCCTTTACCTTCACTTGAGAAATCATTCCCCCCACCAGACCCGTAGGAGCATGTGGCTCCTTGCAACGCCAGTTTTGGTGTATATGTTCGTTTGTTTGTTCGTTAGTTAAGTCGAAGAGGTTGCTTCCAAACCAAAGAGGATTTTACCAATCTTAGGTAGATGTGGCCCCATCGACCCACTGATGCTCATGCTTAACGTAGGAGTGGCAACCGCAGGTGTATAGGCGAGGTGCCCATTCTCCGTTGGTGCCGCTCTCACAAGAAACACGTGCGTCGTTGTCATTTACTTTCGTACTACACTGTCGTATTGTAGTTGAAGGCGGTTTTCATAGATCAGGAATTCTCAAGCCATTTGGTATCATTAACGAATTTTAATATGATTTTGCTTGGAATGTCAGAGAGCTCCTCTAAGTCGTTGAAGAAGTGCCTCCCTAGATGTCTGTTTCTTAGATGATATAGCGCAGGGCAGTGACACAGGTAGTGAGGAGTGTCCTCATGTATCTCTTCGTCACCGCATCCTCTGCATAAGTCGTCCATACTGAGTTTCATCTTTTTCTTGTGATAACCGAGTTGGTTGTGACCTGTGATAATGCTCACGAGAAGAGAGAGAGACTTTTTATTCAGTTGGGTGATAATTTCGGTCTTTTGTTTACTGAAACTAGGCCATAATTTTTTGGTTGTAAGACAGGAATCGAGAGACATCCATCTCTTGTTTGCTAAGGCTAGAATTTTACTCTTGATTAGCTGTTTAAGATTGCAGGGTGGGATTTGAACTGTTTTGTCTGCTTGATTAGGATAAAGTGTTGATCCTATTCTTGCCAGCTCGTCAGCGCTTTCATTTCCTGGGACACCACTGTGACCAGGAACCCAGCAGAGTCTAATGTCTGTCTTCGCGACAGCAAGTTACAAGCTTCGATTTGATTTCAATGGCAGAAATCACTTTTATTGCCGCTTGGCTATCAATGAAAAAGGTGATATCAGCTTGTGGTATTGCCATCATTGAGACTTGTTTTGCAGCTTTCGTCACTGCCAGGGCCTCAGCTTGAAAGACACTGCTGTAGTCAGGAAGTCTGAATGAGCTGGATAGTCCAAGGGTTTCTGAAAAGAATCCTGCATCAACACCAGTTTCCATCTTCGAACCGTCGGTATATACAGATATCATCGATTCGCAGATGAATGGCTCGTTGATTTTCCAGTCCTCTCTGCTAGGAAAGACGGTCTTGAACGGTTTGTAAAAGTCTAAACGGGGTGTTATGTAGTCAGTACATACCCTATTTCCTATGTATTTCTGTAAAATCTGCGCATGACCTATCGCACTATGTCGCCAGTTACACGTCTGGCTAAGTCGAAGTGCTCTATTGGCTGCCGATTCTTGTGTAAATAGATCTAGGGGTTTTAGATTGAGTATGGCTTCCAGCCCCGCTGTCGGGGTGGACCTCATTCCCCAGTAATTCTAATACATGCCATTCTTTGTACCTTGGTCATAATTTTAAGGTTGGTAGGTTTGTCTAGTGCATTCCACCAGACTACGTTACCGTATGTCAGTACAGGTCTGACTATGACCGTATACATCCACTTGATAATTTTAGGGCTTGGTCCCCAAGTTTTACCAAATATTCTCTTGCAGGAGTATAAAGCGAACATGGCTTTATTTGTTCTATCCTTAATGTTGAGACTCCAGTTTAATTTCTTATCCAGGATCACGCCGAGATATTTAGCGTGATCGGAGATTTTGAGTTGAGTCCCTTCAATTATGGGAATTTTAAAAGTCGGTAGTTTCCTTTTGTTCGTAAAAAGAACCAGTTCGGTTTTTTGCGGATTAACCGCTAGACCGCAGTTTTTAGTCCATGCATTCACTATACATAAGGCATTCTCTAACTGTTCGCTAATTGTGGAGGGAAATTTACCTGTCGCTAGTAATGCTAGGTCGTCAGCATAAGCAAAACGACCCATATACATAACTAGATCTCAGCGACCTCAGAATGCTGCTAACATTCATATGACTCCTTGGCATTTCCAAATATCAAAAAGGTCTGTTTATTTAGTCTTTTGTACGAACTTTCATATTTTCAGGTGTGTACTAAACAATTTTTTTCTAAACATTATAAAATAATTATTTTTCTCAAAAACCAAGACTATCTAGTTGGAAAATGTTTAAAATTAAACTTAGCAAGATGTTAAATAGTATCATACATACTTAGCACTAGGCTATGTAAATTTGTCCGCATTGTTTCGTTTCTGCATATAAAACCATATTTACAATTAACGAGATATTCAATATATTTTCTTCTTCGGAAACTGTGACAGATAAATTTAACGAACTTACAGTCGGCTCTCGATTATACGCCTGTGTGTCAATTCATCTTAGGACATCTTAGTTCTACAACTTATAAATTAAACATTCGTTGATCCAGTTTCCATATTTTTACTCGATAAAACAAAGACTAAGTTTTCACTTAGTGAAGTGGACTTAGCTCCAATTTAATTTGGAAACGAACGCCACTTTTTTTCTGCATATTCAGAAATATGAAAATTAACTTAAATTCGTAAACTGCTGAACCGATATGGCATTATTTCACTTATGAAAAGATACTTACATATTGATGAAGTAATTGATGACCAGAATGAATTCGTTTAACATTTTCTTAAAAGTTGTGAAATGAAAAAATATTCAGAATATTCACTTATCCAATGTGAAATTAAGCCGAACCATGATTATTTTGCATTCAGTTATATTTGTTGATATCCCTTTGTTAAGGCCATTTGAATTTCAAAAGTCGGCTGTATTTCGTGCGGCGATATTTCAGGTCATCATGTAATTTTATTTCATTTATAAAATTTAAAAAACAATGAAGATTTTATTTTTTTTTCTTTTGGTGTTTTTCTTAATTCCAACTCATAAAACTTTGTATTAAATTATAGAGTAACTTTATTTAAATTAAAAAAAGAAACTAAAATTGAACATCATTCTTAAAATCTAACAAGGTATTTAAATATACAGAATTGAGTTGATTTCTTTGTTAAATAAATTACACAAAAATAAAAAACAATAACAATAAATCAAACAAAAACATTACTAAAAACAATATTAAGGAAAATAATCTTAATTTAAATGTTTTGTTTCAACAGTATTCATACAACGTATATTTTTTAATTATAAACATGCTTTGTTTAATATTAATTATTATTTAAAAAAAAACTTTTATCACATTTGCAAGGCATTCTTGCATCCTGAAAGGTTTCCATTCATCCTTATTTTAACTGGAAGTTTAGCAAGGTTTCCATTCACACTACTTGCCTTTGTATCGCTCACTCATTTCGCTTAGTTGTCGACGTTGTCGTATTAATTATTTAGAGTTGTTCATTGCTGAATAACTTGACAGCTGAGAACTGTCAATAAATTCATTTACATATTTTGTATTTCTTATAACTTAAATTAGTTATGGCAGTTGACTGTTTTCAATGGTATGTTAGTTGATCGTGGTTTAATTTGTGTTTTTATTCAATTCATTGCTCTTTGGGTTGCCATGTTGCATTCGTGCAGTTGAGATTAACCAAGATTCATCACGTATTTGGGCAGACTAGTTATTGATGTTATAACATTTAATCTGTTTTTTTTTTATTTTGTTTATCATGAAAATTGTGAAAAGATATGGATGATCGTCAGTTTGTTTCTTAAAAAGTTAGTTTTGCTGAGTAATGATTAAGAAATTTGCAGAAATATTTTGTTTATTTGATTTGTGCTGTTGTTTGTATTTACAGAAATTAGTAGTGTACCTATGCCAAATACTAACTTGCCAACACCAAAAAAAAAAAGAAATAAAAGTAAGTTAATTATTTATTTGTTTAAAATAGTGTTGTTTATTTTTTAATATCGAGCAGAAACCAGCTAACCTTATTTTTATTTTTAGACAAGCTTAAAATTACCAAACTCCAAATATAGTTTTGTTTAATGTAAAAAAACAAAAATAATAATTTAGCCGTTCTCGGCATGAAGGAATCTTCACAAAATTGCTAATTTTTACCAATTTTATTTTTTGTTGTATATTAAGTTTGACAGAATTTGGGCTAGAAACTTTAAGCTTTAGGCAAGTAAACGAATCGACTTAATATCAGTTTATCGGGTCTTCAACAATGTTTTGAAAACCAAAATCTTGAATCACAAAAATCTCGAAAACCAAAATACCGAATGGACATAATCTAAAACAACAAAAATCTCCACAAACCATTTACTTTTCATCTCATTTTTCGAAACATATTTAGCTAATGTGTTCACATTCTTAAAATATAAACAGATAACCAAAGAAACTTCGTTGACTATCTTAAGGGTTTTACTCTGAACTAAAACTTTTTTTCTTAAATGAAATACTGTAGTTATATTGTCTTTATTTGATTAGATTAGATTTAGATTAGATTAGATTTATTCATTCTTTTGTTTTGTATATTTTACATTGTTATTTACAAAATCAGTTTTGCATGGCTTTGCCGTCTGCCTGATTGACATTTCACTATACAATTTTTAACATAATTTTTTTTTTAAGTTTTAGATAAATTCAATGAACATTAGATATAATGGATTTATTTATTCAAGAAATTTATATATTCAGGATTTTTTTTTTTAGAAAGTATCTAATATGTATTTAACTAATTGCTTGTTATATTTTAGAACTCCTCGTTTATAATTCTCTTCCGGTACATTATGGCTGTTTTATAGAATTCAAATAATTGATGAATATTCCTTTCACAGTTAAGCAGTGCTATAACTTCTGAGGCGTTTTTGGCATCGCTGCCCAGACAATTTCTTCGAATTTCTTTGAGCACCGGACATCTTCCAATAAAGTGGATAATATCTTCACGTTCTGCGAGGTTGCAAAGGTTGCAGTAGATTTGTAGATCAGGTCGATGAGGTATATAATTAAGCGTAACAAGCTCTCCTCTCATTTTGAATATCGATGAAATTAGTTCTTGGCTGTTATCATTTTGGAAGTAGTTTTTCTCACATAAATTATGGTTTAAAATGCTATAGACACTTCTATGCACGGATGAAGTTGCTCTGTCTATACAATCCCTTCTATATTGTTCATCCACTTTCGAGATAAGATCATAGAGCACTTCTTTTGAATATCCTCCAAATTCTGTCACAAAACGTAGCTCCATTCCACAGTAGTTGGCAAGATCCTCCAGTTTTTTGTACCATAAGATTTTATTTTCAATTGCCCTCCTCGCAATTATTTTAGGAAGCCTTTCCTCCGACATCTCTAGAACTTTTATGACATAATCAACGTGAAGTTTTAACGTTCTTATAAATAATGGAGATAGTCCCGTTTCAATATTTATCATATAATTTGGCGTTGTGCTAGGTAAACCAAAACATCTTTTGATATAGTACCTTTGCAGTTTTTCCACAGTTTCGAATTGCTGGTATCCCCAAGATTGTGCCGCATACATCATGATTGACTCCGCTACCGCGTTAAAAACTTTGTGCTTTACACTATGGTGAACCAATTTGTTAGAAAAACATTTTTTCCATGTTGCGCTTATAGCGCTTTTAGCTTTAACCAACTTTTCTTTTAGGTGGGGTTCCATATTGAGATTACTTGTTATGGTCATTCCCAAATATTTGTATTTGTTTGCTAATTCAATAGGTTCTCCGTTGAAATACCACTTTTCGTTTCGGCAGGTTCTCCCAGATCCTTTTTTAAAAATCATAACTTTTGATTTGGTAAGATTGACTGTTAGATTCCATAACTGGCAATATGAATAAAGACGATTTATCATCAACTGTAACGTTTCCGGTGAATACGCGAAGATGACCACATCGTCAGCGAAGAGCATAGCCTTTATCAAGGTACCATCAATTTGTATTCCACCAGGTAAAAAATCAATGAGATCGTTGATATATAGAGCAAATAGATTCGGACTCAAAGTGCATCCTTGTCGTACACCCATTGTGGTTTCAAACCAATCCAACCTGTGCTCTCCACTCCAAACAGCTGATTGAGTTTCTTTGTAAATGTTTTCCAGAACTCTTCCAAGTTTATGACTTAACCCAGCGTTGTATAGCTTGAAGAATAAAGCCTTTCGGTCGATCGTATCAAAGGCTGCTTTAAAATCAACGAAAAAGCTGTATAATTTCTTTTTTTGTTCGATAAAAGTACCAGCGATGTTTTGCAGCACAAATATGTTATCAACGGTTGAATAACCATTACGAAATCCAGCTTGGAACTCATTAATAAGTTTTTGGCTTTTTATCCACTGTCCAATTCTATTATTTATTATCTTTGTAAATATTTTATATGATGAATTAAGGAAGGATATTCCTCGATAATTTGATGGGTCAGATATATTACCTTTTTTGTGTATAGGAAATATAATAGCTTCCTTAAAATGATTTGGAATATCACCTGTTTCTAAAATTTGGTTAAACACGGTCGTTGTTTTAAGAATAAGTTGTTCTGTTGCGTATTTAAAAAACTCTACAGGTATACCATCTACTCCAGCTGCCTTTCCATCCTTAAGACTTTTCAAGGCCATCAAAACTTCTTCATGTGCGATCGGATCGTCCAATATTTCATTGGTATGCCATGGTGTTGCATAATGCATAGGTATTTGGTTTGATATTGGGTTCAAAAGGTTTCGAAAATGATCAGTCAATACTCCTGCATTTAGATGGATCCCGATTTTTGTTTTTTTGCCATTGAACTTATTGATCGCCAACCAGAATTGTTTTGGATCTTTGCAGCATATTAGATTTTTAGCTTCATCTTCAAAATATCTTTTTCGTTTTTCTTTGCAAATTTTTTTAAATGAAGAATTTGCTTGAATATACAAATTTTTTAAAGCCATACTACCAAACTTTCGAAATGCTTTTAGCCATCCAAAAGATTTGTTCCTTGCTGTTTCGCATTCTTTGTCGAACCATTTTTCTTTATACGCTAGAGTTTTATGTTGAGGTTGTATATTATACGGAGATGATCTTTTTATTATATCCTCAATATCGCTCAAGCTCATCTGTATACCTGAGTTCAAATTATTTTCTAGGTTGTTTCTATATTCGATTGCTTTATTTTCTTTCCACTGGAGCTGAGTACGAGTTTGCAAAATTCTCGTTTCATTGCACTCTGTTGGCACCGTTTCAAATTCTGCTACAATTGGAAGATGGTCGGAATATTGTTGTACCACGACGCTGAATGTTGTCATTAAAGAAATCCATTCACCTCTAATCAAACAATAGTCCACGACTGAGCAACCTTGTTGTCCTACAAAGGTAAATTCTCCATTCTTGTCTAATTTGCTCGTGCCATTTAGTATACGAAAACCAAGTGAATCACAAAGCTCCAACAGTTTGATTCCTCTTGAATTTTTAATATGGTCTTTTGATTTTCTCACTTTACCTGCTAATAGATTTTCTCTCCCTTCTTCTTGTCCTATTCTGGCGTTAAGATCACCGATTATCATTATATTGTCGTAATTGCTGTGTTCAAGAAATGTACATAATGTAGCAAAGTCCCTTTCCCAATAATTGCAATTAATGTATGTTGGCAATATAATAATGTTCGCTGAGTCCAACTTGATTTTCAAAATTTTAACTTTATCTATTATTTCAAATTCATATGTACTGCTGCATAATGTTTTTTTGTAACCAAAAAAGCACCCACCACTTGCTCTTCCTCTCATACTTTGCTTAATAGCGGGAACCCATATAAAGTTCTTAAAACGATCAAAATAATATTTATAATCATCTTCTACTATAAATGTTTCATACATAAACACAATATCATAATTATTAATGAATTCATAAAACTTTACTTTACATTTAAAGTCCTGCAATGTTATAACTTAAGATTTTAATTTTTTTAATTTCTATTATTTTTACTTTATTTTGACAGACGGCAACTCTATCCTAAGCCATATTATAAGAATAAGAATTGGTTGATGTCCCTGCTCCTACGTAGTTTCCCGTGGAACATGTAGATGACGCACTTGTGCTAACATTATTTCTGACAATTGGTGTCATCTGGTCTTCACGATCAAAACACAGCTGTTTACTTAAATCGGTCTGGTAGATGTCATTTAGCACTGTGATTCCATTGATGTTGTTTTGTAATAAACCCAGAGTAGAGTTCCAGTGAAACATCTTTTTTTCCACATACATCCTATCATCACGCACCAATACATTAATTCGCGGATTAATTCCTTTCAAGCAGCTTCTTATTTTCAGCAGTTTGTTTCTCTTCTGTCGCACTGCTGGCGGAAGATCTTTGGAAATTGAAACACCTGTGTTCCGTAGTTGCCTTGAAGATCTAAGTACTGTCAACACTTGTTCTCTTGATTGAAGTTTAACAATAAAATTCTTCACATTTGCATTGTTCGATCTTATTTCATTAATTATTAAGTTATCAGTGGAAGGTGTTGGCTGAATAATACTCGTGCAGATTTCTTTAACATAATCTTTGCCATCTTGTCCTTCATGTGGTGCAATTCGTATCATAAGATTATTTTCTGTTTGTTTTTTCTGGATATTTTCCATCTGACTCTCAAGAAGATCATTTTTTTTTTTCTAAGAGGTTAACTTTCGATGTCAATTGGACGTTCAGCTCCATAATTTGTTTGTTGGCAGCCATAATTGCTTCAACGTCGCTTTTACTGGCTGTATCTTTCATTTTTTTGTCGAATAGATCGCAAAACCAATTATAAAGCTCTGATTTTTTCATAGATCCTACTAAATCCTCGGACATTTTATCAAAGGCTTGTAATTTTTTATGTGCGTTAGAACTTTCGGGGGATATTTCACAAAGTTTTCTTTTGATCTTGGTCATATAGTGAGGTTATGTGCGCAACTGTGCATACACTTAGACTAAAAAGAACAATTGCACTTTTTATTAGCTCTAGAACTCACTTGTCTTTATAAATGATGGAAGATAAATTAATTAATTTTATTAATTAATTAATTAATGGTTACAAATGAAAAAAAAAATAAACTTTTATTTTACCTTTCTGTATAACCAACATTTTTCTGAAATTATTCTAAATAGCTAAAAAAAAGCAAATATCAGAACAAAAAATTCTAGATTTTTTCGAGATTTTATTTTAAACTTTTCGAGATTATTTGATTCGAGATTTTTTACATCCGAGATTTTTGTCATTTTATATTTTTGCATTAGAGATATTTTTTTTTATTATACGACCTTCTCTTTTATTTTTTATAACTTTCTAAATACTAAAAAAAGACCACATTTTCAAATAATTTTTTAAAGGAATTTTTGTATGTAGATTCTAGAAAAAACATTGAACAACGTTAAGGGTGCTTTAATAATGGCGGGTGGATGTTGAAAAGGAATAAATCAATTCTTACATTATTTGAATGTGCTTTTCAAATAAAATAAGAATTGATTTACTCCATTTGCCATTATGTATAGAATACGAAATCATTGCAATGCCCGCCGCCTCGGCTTTTTACGGTGGCACCGATCAGAATGGTCCAATTTGCAATGAGTGAGGGCCTGTGTTACGCTCCGAAGCCAAATCAGCGAACAAAATGATACTGTTATTCAAACTTGCCATAGTTATTTGGCATCAGTCATTGATTTATAGATAACAGATTAGACATTTATACTCGTACATAATATGTCATCAAAACAACATGGCCGCCAAAATCTACCAGACTTCTAAGTCCCACAGCTTATTTCATCATTAAGGAAGGGCTCCTTATAATTTTTAAGAATTTTTAGAAATTGAGTGGATTCCACTGTGTGTGAAATTTCCGTTTTCGAGAAGATCCAAACATCTTCAACCAAAGCTCCCGTGGTACAACAAGCAAATATTTACTAAGAAAAATCTAAAACGTAAAGCTTTCAACAAATTTAAGCGAACTAATGATAATTTATAC
Organism: Philhelius festivus; assembly: GCA_963931855.1. Classification (NCBI taxonomy): domain Eukaryota; kingdom Metazoa; phylum Arthropoda; class Insecta; order Diptera; family Syrphidae; genus Philhelius; species Philhelius festivus. The sequence goes on along the minus strand of OZ007557.1, from coordinate 32,656,616 downwards.
TACGCTAATTTTAGCAAACTGCGCCAAGATTTTTTTAGTCTTAATAAATTCCCTCACAAGTGTTATATAATGAATATTGAGACTACCATTAAGTCAAATACTTCTTCGTTTTGGACATACATATATAAATGTGAAAAGAAATATGTCAGGCTACTCAAAGCAAATGACATTTAGGGACATTGAAGCATCAGACACATCATCAATACTTTGTCTATTTGCTGACTTTTTTCAATCCGTTTATTCACCTGTTAGAAATAACAGTTATAGTACACTCTTGGTTAATTCAACCTCTAGCATTGATATCGGAGGATTACAACTCAGTTTACAGGAAATATGTTCAGGGCTCCAGTCTATAAAACCCAAAACTGTACCTGGAGCTGATGGTATACCCGCTTTTTTCTTAAAAAATTGTGCTAAGTCCCTATGCTATCCTTTTGAGAATTATCGTGGCATTTCCAAGTTATCTGCCATCCCTAAATTGTTTGAGAGCCTGGTAAAAACTAAATTGGAATTCATAACCCGAGAGCAAATTTCTGACCGACAACATGGCTTTCTACAACAACTAATTTGGCTCTTTTCTAAAATTATGTGTTAAATTTGTTTGAAAGTAAGGATCAAATAGATGCGATATATGTATACCGATTTCAGTAAAGCTTTTGATTCGGTGGATCATTCCACTTTAATACACAAATTAAAACTTTATGGTTTACATTCTACTCTTCTTGATTGGCTGTCATCTTATCTAATGGAAAGATCTCAAAAAGTCGTAATAAATAATACTTTTTCGAGATCTATACAATGCAGCTCAGATGTTCCTCAAGGAAGTCATTTGGGTCCGCTCCTCTTTAATATTTTTATAAATGATATAAGTACAGTGATAAAATAGATATTCTCAATGTCTCCTTTACGCCGATGATTTGAAACTCTTCTTAAAAATTAATTGCCTCCATGATTGCAAGCTGCTGTAGGACGACCTTAATCATGTCTCCGAATGGTGTAAATAAAATTGTCTAAAATTGAATATAAAAAATAAAAAAATGCAATGCTATCTCCTTCTATAGGTCCTATCCTATCCATCACATTAGCTTTGACTACACGATCGACTTCAATGTATTATATTGTTTAGAAAACATAAAAGATTTAGGTGTTATATTGGAAAAAAATTATTCGTTTAAAAGTCACATGGATTATGTAATTGGAAGAGTTAAATCAGTTGTAGGATTTATAAAACGGAATTGTATTGATTTCAGTGATCCTTACGCATAACTATGCCTATATCTCTTCTCTCTTGTGAGATCTATATTGGAATATGCAGATGTCATTTGGGATCCGGGTTTTAAAACGTGCTCTGATCGTTTTGAAAAGGTACAAAGACGGTTCACTAGATTCATATTTTATTAGACGAAGTGGACTTCAATCCAAGATTATAAAGCAAGATGTCTTTTTTAGATATTAAGTCTCTTGAATCAAGAAGAAAAAATCAGACCAAAAACATAAATGTTAAAAAAAGAGCCAAGTTCTTCTGTACAAAAACATTTGTCAAACAAGTCAGCCGTGAAAAGTACTGAGATCTAAAAGTACGCCAAGTTCTTACTTCATGAAAGTTTAATACCGAATATTTAAAGTAGAATAATATTGAAACAGCTAGAATGTAATAGAGAAATTTTATTATTTAATGATTACTGACTAAAATTTGATGGGTTCACTGGTCAAGTTTTTAAAATCTTTCGAATTGGGCATAAAAAAAAACTTGCCAAGTAAGCCCATCAAATTTTAGTCGTGTTTTCTATGCCTGAATATATGCAGACTTGATGTTGAGGAGGTAGGATCATTCTTTAGTTCTTATGACATTTAAAGAAATTTGCAGAAGAAACACAATAGAGAACTACGATGGAACGTCCATGCAGCTATTTGTTATTGAAGGAAAAATTAAGAAATTAGTTGTTATTATAGATTGGATACGAAGGAGGAATAAATTCCTATTGTCTCCGTTAACTTAGTCAAACTAAACTTGTGTCTTATTTTGGCTTCCTATTCACTGTATCCTGTTCCAAGTGGAACTTTTAGCGACTAAGAAAGTCTTATCTTGGCTTAGAGAAACCTTAATACATACGTATTTGCTCAGACAGCTAAGCTGCTATAAAATTTCTAAAACAGCAGTTCAACATTCACCTCTGCTGGGTGTTGAGCCATAGGGACATTCTAGGGAACTGAAAAGCTGAGGAACTTGCTAATAGTGGGTCAACATTGAATATTCTAAAAAAATAGGACACATTTTGGTTTGCCCATCGCTTCTACAAGTATTTTATGCTCAGGCAAGATGGTGTTAAGACTGCAAGCCGATGTGATACAACATTGCCATTTCTGGGAGACAAAACAGATATGGTTAACGTTAGATCTCAGGCGCTGTAACCACATCTTATATCTTTAAGCAGACTACACATAAGCTCTTTAATAGGTGACATAACCGGATACTGCATAATAGTAGGCCCGCTACGCGACTGTGCGTCCACTCAAACAATTTTCGCACAAGTTTTCTCGAGCATATAACTTCTTTTGCTTTTTTGAGACGGTGAACTCTAAATTGGCCTCATTATTATTTTCTGTGACAGTTGATTTGAAAGAGTTCTCATTTTTTTAGGTTAAATTTGTATGACAATTCAGAACGAACGGACTTATGCCGGACCAATGTTTGCAAATTGTTCAAATTTATTTTGTAACACAGCTATTCCTATATTGATCTACAACTTCATTTAAAAATGTTGTTCAGTGATAATAATTGGTTATAGGTCAATAAACAGAAGTACAACACTTGGAGCGATGATAATCCACAAGCAGTTGTCAAAACACAAAACATTACATCCACAAAAAATTTGGTGCGCTTTATGACCCGGTGGAATGATTCGTCCATATGTCGTCAAATATGATGATGGTCAAAACGTTACACTCAACACAGAGTGTTAAAAAAACATTCAATTCGATGGCCTTGATATTTCAAACATATTAAATTACTTTCTTTGGAGAGATGTAAGATCGGATGTCTACGCCGAAAAACCAGAAACAATTAAGCATTTGGAAGCCAACTTTCGACACTGTATTTCTTAAAATGGGTAGCAGCTCGTCTGAGCTATTCCAGACATGTACAGGGTTCAGACAAGGAGATGCGCTATCATGTGATTTCTTCAACCTAGTCCTGGAGCAGATAGTGCTCCAGGCTTTGCGGACGACATCGACATCATCGGCCGCTCCAAACGAGCTGTGCTAGAAGTGTTCACAGCTATTGATGAACAGGCGAAACGCGTTGGTCTTGAAGTGAATGAGGACAAAACAAAGTACATATGTATATGTATATGCTATCAACAAACAAATCCTCAGCTATCCGTTGCCTAGGACAAAACGTCACTGTTGGTAGCAGTGATTTTGAGGTAGTCATGGAGTTCACCTATACCTCGGAACAAACATCAATCCCACGAATGACATTTTAGTGGAAATCCGACGAAGAATCACCCTAGCGAACCGCTGCTACTTCGGTTTGGCCAAACAAATGGGTTCAAAACTTCTTTCTCGAAAGACTTAGTGCAAGCTATACAAAACCCTAATTTTGCCAGCCCTACTCTACCGCGCCTAGTGCTGGACGATAAGTAAAAAAGGGGAATTGATATTGGGCAATTTCGAAAGAAAAATTCTTGGGCGGATATTCGATCCTATATGCGAAGAGGGCGAATATGGAGGAGAAGATTCAATAGTGAATTATACGATCTGTACCAAGATGCGGCTCGGTCACATTGAGCGAATGGACAACAATGTTCCAGCCAAGAAAATCTTTGAATCCAAGCCCCCAGGTTCGAGGCGACGAGGAAGACCAAACCTCCGCTACAGGGACCAGGCGGTTACAGACGCATAAGCACTTGGTCTCGACGACTGGAGGGAGCTCGCGAGGGATCGCAACCGATGGAAGACCGCATTATCTCAGGCAGTAACCCTCCATGGATCGGGAGCCGGATAAGTAAGTAAGAAAGTATTCCTTAAAATTAGTCAGATTTACTGTGAGAGTGTTTGAAATCATATTCAAACAATAATGACAAAAAATTCTTCTTCGAATAATTTCAATTTTTCTGTGGTTTATTTCAAATTGAAGATCTCTGGCTCTAAAAAAAAAACCTTTGTTACTTTACTCATCCAAAATATACTTTTCTCTTTATTTCCAAAATCGTCTCCTATTTGTTTGTAATTGGTTTTGAAGTACCTTCGAGATTTGTGGAGTAAATTATGGTATAAATAATGTTTATGTAAGTTAGAACCTTCTATAAAAAAGGTTGTCCTTCTTGAAAATGTTCCAATTTTATTTCAATTATTGCGAACTAAGAATTGAAAACAGTTCCCTCAAAAAAGCATGTCCCGGTTTTAGTTTGCGATTGCAACCAGTTTTAGTCATGTGTAGTTTTTTTTGAGTTCTGATCACAATCTTAAAGACTGAAAACGCTAACTACAATCGAGTCCTTATTGTTTAAAAACGCTCTGTTGTTTTCAATCGAGTTCACGAAAAAGTCATTTCAAATACGAGTAATTGATAGCGTCTATATATTTTACGTAATAATGTTATGTTTTATTTCATATGAACATCTTTTAACATTGATTTTTATCTACTTCATAATCTCACATATTTACCCTTGTTAATAAATCTAATAACACACAAAAAAACATTATTTTATATTTAACCAAGTCAAATTACACCGTTAAAGTTATTAACTTTCGACTGAGTTCTTCTGGAGTGGTTATTTATCCACCCATTTGCCCATAAACCCTTACAAGTAGCTTTTGGTATACCCTCAGTAATAAAGCAACAAAAAAAACTTATTTAATAAATTCTACATAATCAACCCATAAAAAATGCCTTTATTTTTTGCAAGGTTTTCATCGTCCTTATGGCACCGCTATGTGGGAAGTTTTAGGCCAGTATACTTATTCTATATATGTACAGCTTTTTTATTGCCTTCCACCACCCACATAAATCACTTCCGGAATTCTTTCAGTTGTTCCAATAATATTATGATTTGCATCCGTGTTGTCCTTTTCCACGTTATTGCTGGTGAGTAAATTATTCTCAAGGCCTTCATCTTCGGAAGAACTGTTTTGGTTTTTTTTTTTGTTGATCGAGGTTGTTTGTGTTGTTGTTGTGCGAATGGTGTGTTGTTTATTTTTAATGTTAAATACATTTTTATTAATATTTTTTGTTAACCATGACCCAGAAGCAGGGAATTATATATATGTGTATATAAAAAAAAAACAAAATTAAATTAGTTAGAAGCTTAACGAATGATGAATACTTAAAAATGTATTAGATGAGGAACAAACACCAATAGATAATGACGAATAGACAACACTGAAAATAATGCTAGTTAAGAAGATTTTCAACATACGATGCGGAGAATCCTTTGAAAATCCAATCTTTCCATCCCTTGGATGTGCCAACGTCAATTTTGGCCTCGACATCCTGACAGAAGTGCTTGCGATCATGACTTCGCCCGCTTTTGCAATCGCAGAGCATGCGTTTTCGACATTCGTGGTCACATGAAGGCTTCACAGGGGAGTTCTTCCAGTAGTTTCTGTAGGAAATTTTTGTAAAAAATCGTTTTATGTCTAAGTTTATACTTTAATATAATGGATTATTTCTTAAAGAAATATAAAATCAAATGGACGACTGGATCGTATGAAATTGCTCTTATGTTCAAAAGATTTACCCCCCGTTTCACAGTGTGAATTTTAAACCCACTTCTGGTTTAAACTTTAGTTCAACAACAAATTTGGTTTCACAGTGTCTCATATATAAACCTTGAACAGAGGTAATTTTGTAGTTTAAGTTATTTTCATTTTTTAATTTTTTTCCTATCAGAGGAAACAAAGCAAACTTTTCTTGATTGTTTTTCAGAGAGATTCAGATAGAACGAGAAAAAAATTTAGTACGTTCAATAGAACTGAAGTTCAGATAAGACTGTGAAACCGGAAGAGTTGAACTTCAAATTTAAACTCCAGTTCAGGTTCATCTGAACTTAAGTTTAAACTTCCACTGTGGAACTGGGTGTTAGAGTTTTAAAATCGATTTACATAAAAACATGGATATCATTAGAGGAAATTGTTATGAAGCGTACCTAAACATTTATTTTCATTTTCGAAATAAAGGAACATTTTGGTTCTTACATTTAGTAATATCAGATAGTTAATCAGATAAATAAACAGAAAATCGAGTAGGAGGTCCCCAAAAAACATATTAAATTTTTCAAACAAAAATTTGAACGCTCTTCTTTTTAAAGCCCCTTTTAGACGATCATTTCAGTTTTAGTTTCAGTTTAGCTATCAGTTAAACTGATGTCCAAATGCAAAAACTGAAGCGTTTAACTGAAACTGAAACAGATGAAATTCCCATAAGTTTTCAGTTCAGTTATCCGTTAAACTGATGTGTAAATACTTTTCAGTTCAGTTGTCAGCTAACTCGTCATTTCAATTTCAGTTGGCGGTGAATCAACATTTACGAGTTCCTGTTTTTTTTTTTTTCAATATGTCGAAACGGAATGATAATTTGGTCTATTTCATTGAAATTTATCGCGCGTGTCCAAGTTTGTGGAAGAAAAGTGACCCTTTTTATCACAATTCAGTTAAAAGAGAAGCAGCATAAATACATACACTGCCTATTTTAACTTAACTAACAACTGAACTGATAACTGAAGGAACAACTGATCGTCTAAAAGGGGCTTAAATCTAACAAAATATTTAAAAATTTAAAGCACACAACTATTAAAAATTACTTTAGCTTTAGCATACAAAAATTATCCAAGAAATTTCCACCGTGTTTGAGAAAATCGGTGGTACCATTAAACACCATTTTTTGGAAAAGATTTTTAACCAAAAAGAACGTAACCTGCCATACAATTATCTATTTTTCGAATTTTTGGAAAGTATTTTTTTTTTCTCATAAACTGTTTCAAAGATTAAATTTGAGAAAAATGCTCATATGCATCAAATTGCCGTCTGATTTCTGCAAAACTATGAATTTATGCTGACAAAATTTGAAAAAGCCGTTTTATTATTGAATTAATTTTTTATACCTATAGAAACTTCTTTAAAATTTGTCTACAAAATATCTGGGATGTTAATTTTAAGTAGTTAATTATATGAATTTTAGAATATATTTTCAAAAACTAACTGTTTAATCGATTACAAGATATCTATAGATTTTCAAACAAAAATAATTTTTTTTATTAAAATCCAAGAAACGTTTTTTTCGAAAAAAAATTTTACATGATATTATTTTCAACTAAAAGGAGCTCCTGAATGAAAATCTTGATCCAAATCGCTAGATCCATTAAAGAGAAAGTCGAAAATTGAAAGGTTCTATGACAACTACCATTAAAAAATTTTGTTATTAAATTTTTATTTGAGAAAATGTTGTCAATGCCCAAAGTAGCACATCTAATATCAAAATCATTAGAGAGTTGTTTTTGGAGATAAGTAAGGTCGAGGTACTGACATACAGGCATACAGACAGACACATGGAATTGCAGTTCCAACTTTGTTCATGTTCTCTATCATCAAATGTCAACTTTGATCAAAATAATAATAAATCAGACCAAAAAACATAAATGTTAAAAAAGATCCAAGTTCTTCTATACAAAAACCTTTGTGCAACAAGTCATCTGTGAAAAGTACTGAGATCTAAAAGTACGCCAAGTTCTTACTTCATGAAGATTTAATACCGAATATTTAAAGTAGAATAATATTGAAACAGCTTCAATGTAATAGAGAAATTTTATTATTTAATGATTACTGACTAAGATTTGATGGGTTCACTGGTCAAGTTTTTAAAACCTTTCGAATTGGGCATAAAAAAAAACTTGCCAAGTAAGCCCATCAAATTTTGGTAATCATAAAATAATAAAATTTCTCTATTACATTAAAGCTGTTTCAATATTATTCTACTTTAAATATTCGGTATTAAACCTTCATGAAGTAAGAACTTGGCGTACTTTTAGATATCAGTACTTTTCGAGGCTGACTTGTTACACAAATGTTTTTGTATAGAAGAACTTGGCTCTTTTTTAACATTTATGTTTTTGGTCTGATCTCAGTCCTTATTGCAAAGATTTTAATATTTTTCCATGTCAAAATCTCGAAAGATACGGAAAAATAGAAGAGTGGACTCTACCATCTAAAATCAACTTAGTCTATAGCTTCCTATTTCTTTTGGTATATTTTCTTTTTGTTATTGGTTGTTTTGATTTGCGCTTCAATTATTTCTTCTTATCCTGGCAAGATACCTAACACTAACATACCTACCTTAATTACAGCATATAAATTAAACATTTTCTCAGAAAGTGGGCGGATACCACGCCCTCTGAATGGAAAACCTCAATTTTTATTTTTGGTCCTTTATATGCAATTTGATGCATTTATATATATGTATGTATATATTTATTTATTTATTTATTTAGTTAGCTTATTGCAAGCGAATTACTTAAATTATATTATACAAACTTAAATTAAAAATAATATACTTAACGCTAATAAGAAAATAAAAAGAAAATAATACGGTGGAGTGAGGTTAGGGAGAGAAGGTGTATAGAGTTCTTCTAAGGGAAGGGGAACTAGTGGAGAAATCGAAAATATCTTGTGCTGTATTGGCTAATCGAAGCATTCTGCTCATTGGATTAAAATGGCCGTAGTTGGTGCGGTGAATGGGGAGGCGGAAGAAGGGGACAGCTCTTAGGTTACGTGGATTGGTATTAATTTTAATCCATTCGAGCAAATCAGGAGAGTCTATGGCTCCAATGATGAGCTGATGGACGAATATTATGTCAGCGATACGGCGACGTTGAGAAAGGGTGTGCAAGCCAATTAGTTGCAAACGGTCTTCATAAGGGGGTAAAATAACGGGATCAGACCAAGGTAGACTGCGCAAAGCGAATCTGAGAAATCTCCTCTGAACAGCTTCAATTCTAAGAGATTGAGTGATTTGGAAGGGAGACCAAACCTGACTAGCATATTCAAGGATAGGCCTGACGTATGTGGTGTATAAAGATTTGGTAACATGGGGGTTGGAAAATTCTTTAGACCATCGTTTAACAAATCCGAGGGTAGAATTCGCTTTCCCGATGATATGATCAATGTGAGAGCGAAAATTTAACTCCTTATCACATATAACCCCGAGATCACGAATAGATGAAACGATAGGGACAGGTATCTTACAGAAGTTATAGATTCGAGGATTTGAAGGTATACGTTTACGGGAAAAGGTCATAGATTGGCATTTACTAATATTAAGCTCAAGAAAGTTTTTGTTGCACCAAGTAAGAAAAGAATTTAGATCAAGTTGAAGCAGCGAAGAATCATGAGAACACGAGATTACTTTAATTATTTTAATGTCGTCTGCATAAATAGAAAGGTCTGAGAAGGAGATGATTCTACCGACATCGTTTATAGCAAGCACAAATAGAAGTGGACCGAGATGGCTACCCTGGGGAACGCCAGAGGAGGCGAGGAAGGGATCGGACACTTCATTTCTGAAAACAACCCTGTATAAACGGTTCTCGAGATAAGATTTGACCCACTTGATGAACGATGGTGGAAAGCCAAAGGCTTGAAGCTTAACGTAGATAATTTGGTGACTGATTTTATCGAACGCCTTGCTGAAATCAGTGGTGATAACATCAACATCGTAGCCTTTTTCCATTGCCGAGAGTGTCGTGGAGACAAACTGGATAAGATTAGTCGTAGTGGATCTTCCCTTTAAAAATCCGTGTTGAAGTGGAGAGACAATTGATTTACAATGGAAATAAAGCGAATCATACACTATACTTTCAAAGAGCTTGGGGATAACGGAGAGTTTAGCAATCGGACGATAGTTAGAGATTTCGTTCTTACAACCCTTTTTAAAAATTGGGAAAATAAAGGATTCCTTCCAAAGAGAGGGAAAAACTGACTGTGAAAGCGAGAGTTGAAAAAGATTAGTGAGGGGTTCATAGAGTGCCGAAGCGCAATTTTTAAGAAAAATTGCTGGAATACAATCAGGACCGGGTGAAAAGTCATCATTCAGTAAACTTAACTTTTCACGGACGGTATGCGAACTAATGTTAAGAGAAGACAGAGAAGTGTGCGGGCTATTTGAAAGAAATTTGTGGTAGTCAAGGTCAGGTTCATTTGAATTATTGCTATAGGATTGACTAAAAAAGGTAGCAAATAGGTTAACAATTACTTTAGCTTCAGAAGAAGATGTGCCGATGAAATTGAATGTTGAAGGGAGCCCTACCGTTCTACCAAATTTCATTGTTCTACTACAATCGGAAGTGCGCCATGTATAATTTACATCAGTTCTGAGGAAGTTGGCGGATACAACACCCTTGAATGGAAAACGGCTAATTTTATATTTTTTTTCTTTGTATGCAATTTAAGCCCTACCACTTTACCAAATTTCATCGTTTTACAGCAGTCGGAAGTGCTCCATTCAACCAACACCAATTCGAAGAAAGTGGGCGGATACCACGCCCCCTGAATTGAAAATTTCAAATTTTCGTTTTTTTCCTGTGCTTGCATGACAAGACCTACCGTTGGGCAAAATAACAAGATTCTACGATGTCGGGAAGTCCATAACTTTGATGATCAGTCAGTCAGTCAGTCAGTCAGTTACGGTTCTTGTGATTTTTGAGGCATTGTATCTCAGGTACCGCTTATGCTAGAAAATTGATGTTTGGTGAGGCGCCTCGCCTGTGCCTGACTAGCTTAGCATATGTTTTGAGTTTAAAGTTTCTGACTTCATTGGTACTGAAGATAGGAAGGGGTCAAAAATCGCCTGAGTTTGTTCCTGTAAAAAGGGTGTAGTGCCAGAACTAGCAATATTGTTTGAAGTTCAAACGAGATCTATTATATTTGATGGTTTGTCAAAAATTTTCGTTCTTTCCATAAAATTGATGCCCCTCACTTTTAAATATAATTTTAAAAACATTGCGTATTTTCAGGACCACACGTGCTTAATATGTAAAGAAGCCAAAATAAAACGAAAATCCGAAACCCAGTATAAGCTCGTACATACTCGCTCTCTAAACCGTTCTAGTTCTTTGAGCAGCTATGTCCGATTAGGTCTTCCAGTATATCTATTTCTATATACTCACTTATAATACACATCGAATAATTCCTGGTTATTTGCCATCTCGTCTATCAGATTGTCCCAATCCTGTGGCCTTAAAGCTGTCATACTGTATGCCGCTCTGGTTGTATATAACTTATACCAAATTGGATAATCGTACAAATTAGCTTCTTTCAAATTCATAATCCAAGATTCATGGTCGATGACCAGTCTCGTCGTCTGATCATGGTCTCCGTCAATATAGTAAATTCTATAGCCAGGATTTAGGTCATAGTATGGTGAGACCGAGGGTCCAACGTAAGCTACACTCGTCGTATGACCTTTAACATGTGAGCCAAAAAGTTTTATTAAATTTGTACTATCAATAGTTGACCAATATCTTACCCAAATCACTAGGATCATAGAAAACCTCAAACTCGTCGAAATGTGTGTGACCATAAAATTGTGAAACTATTGTGTTTTCATATCGAGCAATTATCCTGTAAAAGTTTCTTGACCAGACTTTAAGACAGTCCGAATGTCCTGGGGGAACATGGCCGATCACATGGACTTTTTCATTTGAGAACTCAGCACTTTGGAGTTCGTAGATGAACCATTGAAGCTCGGTTGCAGGATCGGTAGAATTGAGAAGAAGCCACCTTGCGGGAAATGTAAACATAAATTTATATTTTCCTCTCTCAAGAGTTCCTTACCAGTTTTTATTGTTGCAATAGTTCATGTTCAAGGAGATTATTCGAAAACCAGGTCTAACCAAAACCGAATAGAAAGCTCCTCGACGAACTGTATGCGATACACTCGCAGGCAACCATCGCCTCCATTGCACATCAAGTTCGTCATAGAGCCACGAGATGGAGTTGTCTTCTTGATTGACATAAGGTGGCGGAAAACTATTGACCGGTGCACTTTCATGGTTTCCCAGTGCTGGGAATATCGGAACTCCAGGGAATTTTTCGGTCATTTGCTTGACTGTCTCTTTGATTATTTCCAGGTTCTCTCGCTTTGTTTGATTCCAGACATCATGTGGAGGCAAGTCACCTGTCCATAGAATATAATCAATGTCCTGATGAGTATCAGCAATGTGAGCTAATAGGTTGTCAACAGTCCTTTTGGGTGTGTCACATTTTCGATAATCACCCCATTTGCCTGCGGCGGCATTAGGATTTGATGGGCGCCCACTGCTCAGACGACAACAAAGGGGTTCGTTGCACTCGGCGTTGGAACCTTCGACGTAATGTGGATCATAGTGAGTATCGGAGATGTGAAGAACTTTGAAAAATGGAGCACCCTCTTTTGGGATAGGAACGTCCTGAATTGGGGGCTTAGGAACTGGGGGGAATGCAACTTCCCATTCATGATACGGATTATACACATCCCCACAGGCGTCTCCAATCACAAAGCTACATATCTCGTCCGGGCCAAGAGGCGTTCTCTTCAAGACATACACCACCTCACCCTGAGAAAAAAGAATCTTTAGTATTTGAATTTCATAAGTTCTTAAGAGCTCACCCCAAATAACTGGCTAACTCCTTGACAAACTCTGGGGCTTTGGATTTGTAAATTCACACAGAACTCGTAGATCATTTTAATGATTTCAGCCTCAGTCTTTCCCGTTCGAATATAGTGCTGAAGAAGTCCGGCACCTTAAACAAGAACTCTTGAATGGAACTCCTTGGTCAAGTACAAAATATTAACTTACCAGCCTTGCACGCCGTACAGGAGACTTTTGACATAACACTGTTCTCCACTTCATAAGCTACCTGCTTTAGATTCAGAAGTCTCAGGGCCTTATCGAAAAACGGCAAATACGTAAGTCCATCCGATGATGGGGCATCAAACCAGAGCATCCTGGCACTACTGCCGTTCTTCTTGAGCTCTCGTAGGTGATTAAGAAACTCTTCGTCATTGTCATTCGAAGCAGAATTTGTCCGGTTGGGAAATTTCCTAAGCTCTACATGTGGAATAATACTTCTTGGCGCCGATTGTATGTCCCATTTGTCTTCTGGTGCCATCCATCGTATCGCCGGATTTCTATTATTTGGGTACACAAAGGGGAGACCTATGCAAAAACAAAAAAGATCAGCATCGAAACACAAACAATCTTGATTCCAATAAAAACATTACTTACCACTTGCTCCATCAAAGTCTATGCAACTGACAATGGCCAATATGACCAAGGACTTGGTCATATCTAACATTGAATACTCTGTGCACCTCTCCTCAATACCACTCACAACGGTATGAACCTATTGTTTATTTGATTCTTGACCACACCAGGACTGTGGTGGTGATGGAATCTGGGATCTGAAATGAATGAAAACAAGAATCGTTTTAAAATCAATTTGAAGAGCAACCTCAGAGTGAGCATTCCGAATCATCAACATCTTCGTTCAGTATAAATAGAGAGGAAGAAATAATTTCTCCGTTGCATAACCCGCAGTACTCGAGTTTGTAAGTGGGTACTGCATCAAAAGTGCAACTTCATTGTGTACTACAAACCCATCCACACTTCGGAGGATGATAAGTGATGAGCAAAGCAAAGCTGTTCCATTCAATCATGATGTTGATTCGTAACGGATTTTAAAATCTATCAGAATAAGTCTATTGAACTGGTAGGGGTATCTACTTAAACCCTACCCATGATGCCTAATGCGTTTGTGAGTTGTGTTTGTTATAGGTGCACATTGTGCATGCGGCACAGTGAGTAACTGGGAAAATTTTCTGAAGTACACTACTGACCTGGTTTAGATGGATTTTATTGATTTCGAATTTACTGGTTCAGCAGACGGTGATTTGTTTTTACCCATAAACTTGAAAATTTCATGAAGACATAATGCAATAAGATCCTGGTAAATTAGGTATTAGAATCTACAACAGTGCATAGCTCGGACCTAGTTCGTTGAGAATTAATTAAATTTTAAATACTTACAACAAAATTGCGCGGTTTTTTAGTCGCAAAAATAGAACACATGAGTTTAAATGAGAATAAACGCACAAGTCATTCTTTTAAACCATCGTAGATCATATGAAACTAACCGTTAAGTAAACACCACTGGTTTCATTATTATAATCACAACGATTTTTATGTCGCATGTCGTACATTCACATTTAACGCCATGTGTCTTATTACTTGCGGCTAAAAAATCATGCGATTGAAAATCACAATTGCGTGCATGCCAATGTCCAGGGGCGGACGCAAAAAATAATTTCGGAGGGGGTTTTAGAAAAAATATGAGATTCTTATAAATATATTATTTTATAACTATATTGTAGGTACTTGTTAATTACATAATCTTTATTGTTATTAACACAAATATGTTATAACTAAACAATACTAGCTCTTATTCCGAAAAAATTGTTACACATAGACTTTTACTACGGGCCCATCACGGCTATTATTTGGTTCATATAATATCATTAATGCAACAAGAAGAAAATGAGTGTAAGTGATTCCATAAATGTATACCAAAAAAGAGAATTATAAAGTTCTAGGTTCGCCAAGTGGTCCAAATCCATAAAACTAAATCTGAAATATATTAATACGTGAAGTCATAACTTGTTGTACTTTTGCAATCATACGAAAAAGAGTTTTACGAACATATAAGGACACAGCAACACTCAACTGGTACCTACATAATTATATCCACAACGCTCCCAAGCGTGTGCTATGTGCTACTCATCTGTAACTGTAACTTTCATAAAAACGAAATGAGTAACCGGGTCGCACGAAATTATGTAAAAGACTAAGAATTTCAAAATTGAATGTTATTAGAGAAAAACTGTTCAAAATTTTTTAAAAAATTTTAGAGAAAAATTTCATTCAAATCCGTTCTGCCTATAATGAGAAATTCAAAATTCGAAAAAACGATTCCATGGTAGGTACAGTCAGTTATATCTTAATTTTAATATTTTTTTATTAAATTATAAATTGTAAAAATTAATCGAAATAAAAAAAAGTTATCAAAATTTTCGGAGCTGTTTTTGAAAAACATAAGATTTTCGAAAACAATTTTTTTACTTTTGTATGGTGGGTACCTTTATTTTTAAGTGCAAACATTTTGGGGCTTCCATAACAATTATTTTTTTTAACAATTACCGAGATTAAACTCAATAAAATTTTTATTATTTTTTTTTAATTCTGTGGGACAGTTTTTGAGAAAAAAAATATTTATAAAATTTCGAAACAAAATCGTATGGGTAGGCACCGCTATTTTTGGTCTAAGAGAAAATGAAAAACCTGTGGGGGGGATTCAAAACGATTTCTTTGTGACACGGGGGCATAAAAACATTCAATATGGCTGTTTTTTATTTTATTACTTATAGTTACTTATTGTTACTTTATAATTTATTAAATATCCCTGTTTGGGTAAGTACAAGAATTGACCAAAACTTAAAATTTTTGCGAATTTCAAAGAAAATTGCTTCAATTTTTATTGCCAGGAACTTGTATTCTTGAGCTGTAAGTTAATTGAATTATGGAACTTTTTTTTGAAAAGATATAGAAGAATTTATGGCAGGAAATAACACTTGTTTTTTGTTTCCTTTAAGAAAATGAATTCTTATTTTTTATTCCACATGTTTCGAAGGGGGTTTGAACCCCCAAAACCCCCACCTGCGTTCGCCCATGCCAATGTCTCATTCCGACTACGATTTTGTAATCGTAATAATTTAAATCGCAAGTGTGAGCAGAGCATATCCATTTGATTGCATTTGTTTCATTTTAACTTACGACAATCGCATCGTCGGAAAAATAAAACAAATATAGATCTTTAAATTATCTTGATTTCTTGGTATCAAATGCGTTCACTCTCATTTAATCTCATGTGTTCTATTTTGCGACTAAAAAACCGCGCTATTGAAATCCTTGCCTTAAGTGAAAATTTAGAGCCGTTTTCGAGATAAATATATATTTTTTTTAAATTATTATTAATTTTAATTATTATTATTTTAATTTTTAATTATTAAGATTAACTTAATTACCATGTCTGAAGAATATCGCATTAACAGTTTAGAATGTAGGTCGATGTACAGAGGACGGAGGGGCTTTAATAACCTAATTTTTTCGAGTTTTTTTCTTAGGGCCAAGTTTGAACAAAATCTACAGATCGTTTTTTACAAATTCAAAATATCACCATATAATAAAGAAAACTCTTTCTGTTTTATGTTGAAAGCGTTTAAAAAAACTGACCAATGCACAAAGAAAAATGACGCGGTATTTTGACTTGAACCGTGGCCAAAAATCAATTTTGTCAACTTTCCGTTCCAGGATATAGCCTGTGTCCAATTACAGGTAGATAACCAGGATACTCTTTAGTGAAGTCGATCTATAAATTGGTCACCCCCGATGAGTTTAAGTATCGACTTAAGAAATTCGCACTTTTTCGTTGATTTTACCAAATACTCGTACATACTAGTATTTTTAAATATATGCAACACCTCGCACACTAGTCTATCATATATTGTATTTAACTCCTGGATATGTAGAACAATCTTAGATTTCAAAACTATTCACAAGTTTCACCTAAGAAGAAACAAAGCCTTTGAAAAAAACTCCCTTAAAGCGACCCTATAACTAATAAATTATTCCAGATGACTCTATTCCACCTTGTCTATGATCAGAAAACAACTTCTTGAGTTAGTAAGAAGAAGCTCACATAGACTTCTTGCCGGAAAACTTGAAGATTCGGAAAAAAAAACTTATAGATACAACAATGATCAGAGCATTGAAATCGAATTATAAACGGAGATGGCAATTCTGCAATAGCACAGAAAGGCGTTTCTTAGATAAGAATGAAGAGCGGGTTAGCGTAGAAACAACCCTACCTGTTGACTTACTTCCCACAAGGTCTAAAGGTCGCCCAAGCAAAGATTTCGAGGAACAAAGTAATCGAACAAAACGTCGAAAAACAGTAGAACTTCGAAAGAGTGTGTCCGTTAATGAACTGACATACGCGGCACAGATGAGTCAAAGAGCGGCGGGATATACCGATAAGTACTAGAAAATTAAATTAATCTAGGTCGTTTTTTTGCATTACAAGCCTATAAGTTGAGGAAGGAAAAACAAAAAAGATTAATCTGTTTATTGAATAATTGGCATGTAATCATAAAATATATGCAACTAATCCACATCTCAATTTTTTCGAATTTTGGATTTAGTGGGTCGCAGGTGTTTTAGACTGGGAAAAATAGATAGGAATGGAATTTGAACACCCAGATTAAGAAAATTTCGGACTGTAAAATCTCATTAAGAAAAAAAAAAAAAACGAAAAAATGGGTTTTCGAGGAAAAAAGTATATTTCAGTTTTCTTCGGATTTTTCTTAGAAACTATGATATTTATTGGAATGAGGTTTTTGATATTTGAATAAAAATTTTTCAGGTCATTCGATATTGATAAAAAATTTTATAAAAAATCAATCAAAAAACGAAACAAAAAATTTTTTTTCTAAATTTCAACTTTAAAACTTAATTTCTCAAAAACTATTAAATTAAACAACTTGAGTCAAAAAACAAAACGAAGAATAAAATACTAGCTTTACAAAAAGTAATAGAACAGACTTTTACGTGCTATTGTTGATTTTTAATAATTTTTTCTAGCAGTTAATAGGGAGGGTAATTAAATGGGTTTTACTGTACTAAACAAAAGAAAATTTATCCTTCCAAAAACATTTTTAGTTATTTGGTACCTATTTGATGTGAAAAATGTTACCAAATTTTTTTGGCCAGGATTTTGACCAAAATACCGCACTGTGCGAAGTAACTACCAAAATATTTGTAGAAATAATTAAGAAATTATTTTTAATCAAAAAATAGAATCAATTTTATACGTTAAGCCTAGTACTCACCCAGCGTGAAATGAAAAATAAATACGTTCCAAATTACACGTGAAGAATAAAAATGAAAATAGAAAAAACTTTTCCACGTGAATTTTTGATACTCACTTTAAATGAAAAAAAAAATGACAATTATTTTTAAACTGATTCGTCCTTTCTGTTTATAAATTTTCAATTTTTTGTTTTGAAACAAAATATTCAAATCAACTGACAAATGTCCCAGTTTTCCACGTTGCCTTAAACTTTTTCCTGATGGTTGTACATTGAGAAATGAAAATCATAGCGTGGAAATAGTTGTGGAACATATTTGTTTTTCCAATCCACATTTTAAGTCTAGTACTCAGAAATGAAAATTTGGCGTGGAAAAAGTTGTGGAACATAATTGTTTTTCCAATCCACATTTTGGTACTCACCTCTCGTTGGGGATTTCATGCGAGTAAACCAGCCGCCACATTTATATAAAATTTTCATTTTCACTTGAACTGAGTACTAGGCTTTAGTACTCACCTCTCGTTGCGGATTTCATGCCAGTGAACCAGCTGCCACTTTTATATGAAATTTTCATTTTCACTTGAACTGAGTACTAGGTTTTACGCTAAAAAATGAAAAACACATTTATCTGAAAATGTCAAAAAGTAGATAAATGTTCTTGTTCTTCCTTGCGATATATATGTAGGTAAATACTACTCGTATATATTGCAAGTTATATGCATTCGTCAAAAAATCGAACTCAAAATTTCGATCATATCTGACATTACGATAGGGAAGACGAAAAATTCTGGCTGTTTGTCTGCTCGACTAAAGCCTAAACGGTTCAGCCGAGAATATTTTTAAAGTTGTTATATAATATTTTTTTTAATACAAAAACGACAGTAGCTGCCATACATTTTATTCTCAAAAGCCGTTGCACATAATTTGAAAAAAAAAATCTAAAAACTTCATTAGCAAAAGCAGTTTGAGAAAATTTCTAATAAATGGTACTTCCCAAAGAACCATTTTATTTTGTTTTTGAAATTCTCAAAAACGGTACAACCAATTTCGATAGTTGTTTCTGCTAAAGATTTAAAAAACAAATTAAGCAGAAATGTGTATTCAAAAAAAATATTTGGATTTAAAAGAAAATTAGTTTTTTTCTTTGAGCCACAATGTTTCAAAAACCACAAACTTGACCTATTTTAAAACTTGACAAGTACACATTTCTTTGTTTCATTTGAAAACCAATACTTGAATATAGTTGGGAAGTGTTGCCACTATACTACTCCATTCATATAACAAGACTTGAAGCAATTCAGAGAATATTTTCGCGTTTCTGCCTTCGGTTTCTTCCGATGAGCACATGAAAATACAGTTCCCCATTATTCTCGCTTTAATTAGCCTTGATTCACTTACCAATTCAATTTTGTTTTATTTTATTTCAGTTTAAGTCATACAAGTTTTAGCCAATACAGAACTACAGCAACAATTGTGCCATATATTTAGTAGATCAAACTATGGTGCAAATAGCCCCCTCAATTAATTGAGTTCAATATTTTGTAATAAATTTTAATATTGTATAGAGTTTTTAAATGATAGTCTGAAATGCATTAAATTCAAAACTATGTTCTGTAATAGCTTAGAATAATTAATTCAGTTTACAAGTATCATGTATGTTCACGTTCACGTTATTATTTAACGAATTGAAATAAATAAATAAACAATTTCCTGTTTCGTTTAATTCTTACGACCTATGTATAATTCAATAAACAAAATTTGAAACCAAGATATTGCTAATCGTACCTACCAAAGAAACAATTTGTCAATTTTTGAAATGAAATTAATGAAATCTTTAATACATAAAATTCTAAACAGTTTAATAAATCATAATTTTAATAAATTCCAAAGTTAAATAAAATAGGAAAGAAAAATATTTTTCAACAAACAAATAAAATCGTATACTTATGTGCCACCCTATGCAAAGTCTTAACTGCCTTACAGAAAAAATCTCCCCCAATTAAACAAATTGAAGAAAAAATCTCCCCCAATTTAACAAATGAAAAAAATAATTTTGAAATCAAAACTTAACTACGGAAATTTGACCCACCCATAAAGAAGAATTTTTTAATGATAGCTTCTATTTAATTAATTTTGTATACACTAAATTTCAATCTAAAGAGGTGGACGCAGTGTGTACCTACAAAAGTACAACTTCTGATTGAAATCATTTTTGATGTTTTTTTTTCAATATTTTGGAACATAATTTTACATCGAAATCAAAATAAACCGAGAAATGCGGATAGGACCTAAAATGTCTGCTTCAGATTCGTATTAAAAAAAAAAAAAAAAACAAACTGTTGCCAGAAAATCAGTATTCAAGTGATAACATACTTTTAGGACGCGTCGCTCACTTTAAGATCTAATTAAGATCCAAAAAGGCTATCATGCCCCATAAAGATAAATACACTTTTCTCACGAATTGTTCTTGCATAAATAAATAAATTTGAAAGGAACATTTCGCATTTGTATTTGTAGCGTAAAACAATACAACACCTCCCCTGCTTCCAAGTTCAGACCCCATTTCAAAATAAGATTCATGCTTCGAGCTCTATGTAGCATCATTTTCCAGTATTGCCACCACCCCACAATTCCATGCCTCACGAATAAATTTCGTATGCTTTAGGGAAACAAGTTGAGGGGATTGCGAATTATACAAGTATATTCCCGCATCTGATTACTATGCGTGGAGCATAGTAGCAAATAAAATCACAAGATGACGCATAATGCAAAGAATTTCCGGAAGATATATTCTAACAGTGCATAAATTAATCCAGTTCACTATACTAATTGAATTGCTGAATACTCCCAGAATTTTGTTGATGTGTGAATAAAATCGATACGAATAAGTAAAACATGTTGGTCTTTTGTTTTTTTACGACGAAATGACTTTTTTTTTAATGTGAATCAAATAAAAGACTTCGATCTAACTAAACTCGAAAGAACAATTATCTATTGAAATTGGTATTCTAAAAAAGATATACGAGCAAAAAGTGAATGCTTTTAATCAAATCAACACCACCGGACGCAACACATGTATCGATACATCTACAACCTTGCACAACTGTCTAAATTCACAGGTGGACATGTGTCAGAGAAGGGAGAAATCAGATAGGAACTATGCTCATACGAATTGTAGATTTTCATGGACAAAAGACTTGAAAAGAACTGACAACTAACGTGCTAGTAGCATAGGGGGTACTTGGGTATGTTGTAATTTAAAGCAAAATTGAAATAAATGGAAGTAAAAAAGTATTAGTTCTGATCAAATTTTTATCGAGAACGGCTGGACCGATTTCCATGGTTTTTAATTGTTGTATTTGTCTCCGTCCCGAATAGCAGAATAACTATTAAAAAATTGGAAAATTGACGAAAAATAAAATAAAAGAAAAAACATTTTCCCATACAAAAGTTCGTGGGTTTCGTAACTGTCAACTGTGGCCGTGGCGCGATGGTTGTGTGCTCGCCTGTCAACCTCATGATCACAGGTTCGATCTCTGCCGTCGTCTATGTCGTCTTTAATTCCATTAAAACCTTCTAAAAATTTTAATCAATGGGTTACTGGTTTACTCATTACATGTTTTTTCTTTTTTCGTTTACTTATTTACATCAATTAGAGTTAACAATCTCAAATAGACTAATGAAGTATAAACATAATAATATCCTAGTTATATAATTAGAATTAACATAAATTTAATTTGTTAAAAAGTAAAAATTTAACATATTTTTAAATGAGTTTATACTCAAATGAAAATTGAAATCAAAGTTATTTAATATATTATTAATCTCCATAACACTGCGAGTTATAGGTTCATTATACGCGTAATTTACTCTATGAATATTTTCTCGGAATAGGGTACGAATTCTTAGCTCTCGAGAAGGAGCATATAAATCTAAAAGATATAACACTAAAAACATGTGATTGAGTTAAACTATAGTATGCCCAACAAGGATGAAAACGAATAAAATAATGCGAATTATAAGGGACATAGAAATAAGACACAGCAATTCTCCGCTTTAGTTCAGCCGCCATCCCTGATGGAGATAAAAAATCTGAGACAACCACCTTCAGTCTCAGAACATCGTGCCACACATCTTTCCTATCCTTCTTTCTCTTCTGTAACTTCACGCCCGCGCTGTATTAAAAACATTTAAAGTGTAATCATATTTCTTTGAGCGTGAGTTGATTATATAAAAAAAAATGTATGTTAATGTCAAATTTAAGAACGTATTTAAATAAAGGTTTCAAATCAACAACTTATACCCACAATATTCGGATAATGGCGTATTTTAGATTTTAATTGACGCACTGGAAGCCAACATTGAAGCATTTATTCGTGAAATATCGGCCGAAATGTTAGAAAGAGTATGCTAAAATTCGAAAGGACTAGTACACACACTATACTACAAAAATTATCACAAAAGTACTATCATTAACAAGTGCAATAAATACTATCATTAACACCGACAAAATAATGGATCATGGAATCTATGCTGATGACCACATAATCATTGCAAAAATAACTGATACTTACCGTAAATAAGAAGAGTTAGTCAGAATCTTGGACAAAATAAGTGATTGAGAAAAAAGTGAAAAAGTCAACAACTGGACCTCGCCATAGACCTTGGTACCCAAACCTCAGACAGAGTTCTTACACTTAAAATTCTATAATTTACCATTAACAAAACAAACAATTGAAATAAGCCCTAATACCAACTTTAAATATTATAAAACACTTTTGTAGTGAAAAAAGCAGAATCTAACTCAATTCTAAATGCAAAAACCCTACATCACTCAGCACTTTATATTGCTCTTAATGCTTTTTGCACAAAACCAATTATAAATATTCTTGCCGAAACTGTTTTCCTATCCTGTTTTTCAAATGAGAAAAAACTGTATAAAGAGCATGGCATATTGCAAAATGAGCTTGACATTCCATTTTAAATTTTTAACACAAATCTAGGATGCTTACCGCCTTGGACAATGAAGACAAGTAGCATTGATACTCAACTATCATCTTTTATAAAAACAACTCTCGACCATACTCACTTCAAACACATGTTGAACGAAATGTACGATAACCTATAGAAACTTACATAACTTTCTATATACGAAAAGCAAAATGAATAGAAAAATTTAGAAATCTTAAACAGTGGAAGGTCTTCCGCAGAATTTTGGAAAGCTGCAAAAATCATAAATGGTAGAACCAATAGGATCGGTTGCTCTTTGCATGCAGCTGAGCTCCGAGACTACTTTGAAAATCTTCTCAACACCCCGCGTTTCTCCCCCCTTCCGCCCGCAGTATGCAGCCCTTTTTTTCACGGATGATCTTCTGGATTCACGATTTTCAACTTTGGAAGTGGTGAATGTGATTGAAAAGGCTAAAACAGGAAAAGCTCCGGGAGATGACCGAATACCAGTGGAATTCTATAAGAACTATACGATGGAATTTGTGTCTGCATTAGCCGAGGAATTCAACAGGATATTCGAAACAGCAAACGTTCCACAAGACTTTAAAAAAGCAATAATATATCCTCTGCATAAAAAAGGAGCTTTAAACAACCCAGAGAACTACTGGGGTATTTCATTCTTGAACATTTCGGTAAAGTTATTCAGTGTCTTAATATTCTATAGGTTGACGCAGTTGGTTGACAGTAAGGGAATACTTAATGAGTTTCAAGCGGGTTTTAGGAGAAACCGGTCAACTTCAGATCAATTATTCTCATTGATTAATATTGCGGAAAGTTATAAAAGAAGGAACAAAAAGCTATATGCTTTCTTCGTAGTTTTTTGCGCTGCTTTGCACGTGAAGCGCTTTTCTATAAGTTGTATAAGGTGGGAATCTCAAGCAAAATTGTAAATATATTTAAAGCGATGTATGAAAGCAATGTGTTTCAGAAAACTTCGCAACGGAAATGGGTGTTAAACAAGGTTGTGTATTAAGCACCTTACTCTTCTTTTTATTTATCAATGATATCGTGGAAGCTATTGGAGGAGGAATAGAGTTTGGACGATTACGGGTGCCATGTCTGATATTTGCCGACGATATAGTTTTTCTGGCAGAGACAGTAGAGGGAATGCAGCGAATGATAAACCAACTTGAAATCTATTGTGGTCTTTGGAATCTTTCTGTTAACTTAGAAAAATCGAAAATGATGATCTTCAGAAATGGTGGCGGTAGATATTCTCGGAATGAAAAGTGGAAGTACATAGGGCAAAATATTACAATTGTACGGGAGTACAAATATCTTGGTCTGTTGATCACCCCAAACCTTAATATGAAAAGACATTTCCAGTTGAAGTTATCGGAGGCGAAAAGAGCAATTTCAGCAGTTTGGGGTCGTTGCATCGATAATAAAAACGTTGACCATAGTGCAAAGATCAAACTGTTTCGAGCGACTGCTGTCTCTATTTTGCAGTATGGTACGCAAGTCTGGGGATATTCCAAGTTCGATGAGGTAGAAAAATTCCTGAGATACTTTCTTAAACGGATTTTCCGATTACCTTCAAATACACCGAATTACATGCTGCATTTAGAAACATTAGTACTACCATTGTTTTTGGACGCTCTTAAATTGCACTTTGGTTATGTGATAAAAGTCTTGGAGATGGGGAGGGAAGACTACCTAAACTGATCCTTATTTCATCAAAAGGGAATCTTGTCAGAAAGTGGGAGGAGCTGGGAGCTGGATTTGGCGTAAACGTCCGATTACATGCAGATATTAACCCGGGTGACTTGAGGAGCTGTTTTCAGAAGTTAATAGAAGGAGCAAGTCAATCTATTTATAATGATTGTTTGTTGGAAGCGCAATCTACTCAGCATAGGATGATTTATAACCAGTTAAACTTAAATCTCCAAGAAAATACGTACTTCCTTAACCGATTGCCTCTTAGCATGATATCTTTAATATTTAAATTAAGAGGAGAAATAATTAGACTTAACTACATGCCACATCGGCCTGAAGTGACAATTTTGAATTTTGTGCGACCTTTGTAATCTTAACGAGAGAGAAGACGTGTACCATTTCATTGGAAAATGTCCAATTCTAAGAGAATTTCGAGTAAGATACTTTGGCAAGACTTTTATGGATGTAAACGAAGTCCTGTGTGTTTTGAATGATGAATCAGGCTGGGAAGTTTTATATAAATATGCAGTAACAGCGCTTAGATACAGATCGCAAATAATTGAAGGCGACTTTTAAAATAAAATAAGAAAAAAATTAGAGAATATTCGAAATATTAAGCTTATCTAAAAATAATTGTCAATCTGGTAGACGACCTAAGGCCAAACCAAATTAATCTTAAGTTAAATCCTATAATTGTTATACTATTTTATGCAATCAAATAAAGATTTCATTAAACTAAGTAAAAAAAAAAAACTAACTATACGAAAAGCCCAGAAATTATTAATAAATTTGCCCACGCAATAGATGACAAAATTTTAACACTGTACAATCCCGCAGATTATATGATAAAACAAGCATTTTCACTGCCGAATCTGCACCTATTATAAGTGCTTTCGAAAACGTAGAGCAAAGCAAAGGCAAACTTTGGATTTTCTTTGATATCCTCTGGGCCTTAGATGCTGTACACAACTTAATTCGTACCAAGGTCTGCAAATACAATTCAAAAATAAAGCTTGTCTAGATTCCTGACCACAGTAAACTTCCTTGTTAATGAAGCAACAGACGCTGCCGCCAGACTACAATCGCAGTCAATCCATATGACTACTTAGAACAAAATCAAAAACTCTCAGAAACAAAAAAGTTTATTAAATTTAAAAAAATGTTAATAATATTAATTCCAACAAAGTTAACCAATAACATATTTCAGCTCGCTTGCCGTGCAGCGAAACGAGGATAATCAGCAGAATAAGTATTGGTGAAACCCGTCTTACCCATTCATATCTAACAAAATTTCCTGCGTTTACAACCCGAAAAAAAACTGAAGAACTGAGGTGATCTTCTGACCGCTTGTCCGAACTTCCAACCCTCTGACCACAGGATCAACCGTATAGATATTAAAAAACATCCTTAGCTTGAAATTTTTTTTTCGAAAATCCTTAAATTTCTAAAAAGATCCAATCAATTAAGTAAAATATAAAAAAGTATTTTTTCTCAACCAAAACAAATAATATAAAAAATATATATTTTGATTTTGTATCTTATATATTTTCGAAAGCCGATGGCTTTATTGTCAATGTTTGTTTTTGTATTTTGCGTAATTTAAATATTTTTTAAATAAAAATAAATAAATAAAAAATGTCGAAAAAGTCTATCAACTTAAAAATAAAATTTAACAATGCCCCAACCTACTCCCATTTCCCTTAACAATTTTGCATCTATTGACTCTATTTTCGATCGATTTTTTAATTCTCTTTTATTTTTGTTCGTTGTGCTGATTTAAATGAAGTCGTCAGCAATTCATTTGTTGTTTAACATGTTTGTTTCAGCTACATGGCTAGAGCAGGAGCAGGACTAGCTGTAGAGTAGTGTAGAGTCTCCCTTTCGAATGAACACACAGCATATCCTGCCTCTAACCATATCAGCCCAGGCATATCACATTGTATTCAAATAAAGTAGACCAAACTAAGTTTGGGGATTTTGTCGATTGAACATCCATCGATACTCGGCAGCCCATCAGCGTAGTCAAGTCAGCATCATCATCATCATCCGTCCGTCCATTCTCCGGTCGTCGGCATACGAATCAATATCAATAAAAATTTGCAAACTTTGCATTTTTGAATACATTTTTGGTTTGTTTGTTTTTTTTTTTTATTCGCATTATTTTATTTTATTTATTCTTACTGATTGGATTCGCAATTTGTTTGGCTTGTATAGGATGGTGAGTTGGACTGAGTAGTTATTTATGATTGGTTATAGTCACGAAGGTAACGTTGAAGTTTTGGCACTTCTTATAAAATAATCTACAAGCTGTAAGAGTGCAACTCTGCAAGGTCCTGGGTATTCAGTATTTAACCTTTTACTTCCCAAACTAAAACTTTAACTTAAAAAAAAAGAAAGTAGGTAACTACTTTGACACTAAAGAATTTTAAATCCAACTATGCGAATTCAATAAAATAATATTTAAATATAAAGTAAAATTTGTTGCCTCTATATTTTCAAGATTTTTAGTTCAAATAAATAAATAAATAAATTCATTAATTTGATTTAAAAAGACCATCAAAAAGACTTGTTTGGTA
This sequence comes from Philhelius festivus, assembly GCA_963931855.1. Taxonomy (NCBI): domain Eukaryota; kingdom Metazoa; phylum Arthropoda; class Insecta; order Diptera; family Syrphidae; genus Philhelius; species Philhelius festivus. Next base: position 32,629,421 of record OZ007557.1, on the reverse strand, counting down.
AAAATGTTCGGAAGGATTCAGTTCATTTTTTACTTGCGACTTAAAGTTACTGTTAGGCAAGTTATGCATTCGTAAAAAAAATCGAACTCGAGATTTTGAACAAAGTTGAATTATAGTGAATACGTTAATGTGGGTATTTTACTCAGACATTTTTTTCTTTTTTTAAGACCAAAAATAACGGTAACTGCCTTATGATTTTTTTGCGAAATTTTATAAATATTTATTTTTCTCAAAAACTGTTCGACAGATTTAAAAAAACTCAAAAAATTTCATTTGGTTAAAGCTAGGTAGTGGTTGAAAAAAAATGTCCAAAAAGTGGTTATTAAGGGTACTATACCCTTGCGACCTTTGTTTTTTTTTTTTTTTTTTAATTTTAGGAAGAACGCTATATCCGATTTTGATCATTTTTGTATTCTAATGCTCCCTCAAAAATTTTAATAGTATTGTGTATTTAAATTTAAAAAAATATTTTTTGGGACTTAAAAAAAATCAATTTTTTTTCAAAACCCAATATTTCGAAAACCTCATGCTTTAAACTTGATAAATAAAAGTTTCTCGACATAATCAACAAGATGTGAGAAAACAAATTTTATTTCAACCTAAAAATAATGGTACCCACCAAACAAATGTTGAAAAGTGGTTTTCGAAAATCGTATTTTTCTCGAAAACGGCCGGCGGCGCCTAGAATTTTGATACAATGTATTTTCTTTCGACTAATTTTTACATTCTATATTATTTTATATTATTATTATTTTATATTATTTTGCAGAGCTTTTCCTGCTAATACTACTGGCCAGTTTTTGTACGATATGTCTTTAGAAAGCGCTCGCAACTACGAGATTGATTGAAAAATTTTTTTGCTATTTGTAGCGATGGTGCTAAAGCTTTGACAGGCAACAAAATTGGGCTCATTGCAAAATTTAAATTAATAACGCCAAACGTTTCATGGACACACTGCTTTCTTCATCGACAATTTCTGGCATCCAATGTGTTACCTTCTGAATTAAATGATGTGCTTAAAGATGTGATTAGGGTTGTGAACTCTATTAAAGGCAAGGCCTTGCAAAGTCATCTGTTTAGGATCCTATGTGATGAAATGGGTTCACTCCTCTTTTCACACAGAGGTCAGATGGCTGTCAAAAGGAAAAGTTTTGACACGACTTTTGTAATTGAAAGCCGAATTATTGATGTTCTTACAAGATTCAAAATCTGAAAATTTGGATCATTTTTCTGATCTCACTTGGCTCTTAAAATTATCATTTCTTGCTGATCTTTTCAACCATTTAAACATATTGAATAAGAGCCTCCAAGGGAGAGAAGAAAGCATTATAACTGCCAAACATAAAATCAAAGGATTCCTCGCAAAACTTCATTTGTGGCCAGAGTCTTTACAAACAAACAGTTTTGATTATTTTCCCTGCTTTCAAAACATCCTCGAAGAAATTTCATCAGATGAATCGATATCATTAAGCTCTCATATTCATCTCATGGTACAGAACATTTGCATAATTTAGAGAAGAAACCATTAAATTACTTTCCGGAACTCGATTCTGAAAGTGTAGATGGACAAAGATGGGTATTAAATCTTATTTTGAATATGTCAGTCAAACTCGCCAATCTACCATCGGTAAAGATGAAATAAAATCTTATAGATTTAGCTGCAGATGGCATACTGAGAACGGAATTAATTTTGAAAACAATTGACCATTTCTGGATAAAGAGAAGAGGAAAGTACCCTGAGCTCACAAACGAGGGTTTGAAGTTGTTACTGCCATTCGTCACTTCATTCCTGTGTGAAGTCACATTTTCTTCAATATTCAACATTAAAACTAAAAAACAAAACAGACTAAATTTGGAAAATGATTTAATCTTAAAAGTGTCAAAAACTAATCCATGATTTCAACGTTTATTAAAAAATAAGCAGGCACATATGTCGCACTAAAATTTTTTTGTATTCTTTAATTTTTTTTAACACAGGACTTTTGTTTACCAATCCTACCGGCTTGCGACCGCGACTCCCCAAGGAGATCTTTGCGACCTCCTAGGGGGTCGCGACCCACAGTTTGAAAAACACTGTTCTATAATTTAATAAAATTAAGATATTACTGACTACCTACCATAGAACCATTTTTTTCAAATTTTGAAATTCTCATTATTGGTAAAATGAATTAAAATGAATTTTGGTATAGAAAGCCTCTATAAAGTTTGAAAAATATTGTATTTCAAAAATTTAAATATTTATTATATTTTTTTTTGGAAATTTTGATATCTCAAAAATGGCTCAATATTTTTCTGGGAAATTTAACTTTTGTTCGTACAATAACATAGACTTTAAGTTGGTGTACCAATTTTTTTTCTTAAAATGTTTTGAAAATGTTGTATATAAAAGCTTATTTTTTTAAAGAAACCACTACAAAGATTTATTATATTTTTTCTTGCATAAACTAATGTTTGCTTGAATCACATGGCATCCTGGTTTTAGCTCCAACTACTAAAGGAGTTGTTTTACTCATTTAAAAAATGGTTTTTCTCTAATAACATTAATTTTCGAAATTTTTAGCTTTTTACGTAAGAGCATGTTCGTCCGACCCAGTCGTGCATTTTATTTATTTAGAATATCATCTAAGTAAACAGTTTTTCATGGGTTCAAGAATTGGAAAGCAACTTATTTTTTTTTTTAATTTTGCAAAAATTATTTATTAAAAAAAAAAAACTTTTTATGCATTTAATTTCCAATATTACCTCCGAAAGTACGAGTATTATAGGATTTTTATTTGGGGTATTTATATGCATTTAAGGGATAGCTGCTTATCCTAAATTATAAAACGAGTATAAATTATTTAGATATTTGTATATAAAATGCAATTGCATTGAATTCACTATTTGGCAAGCTAATTAAATTGAAAATGTTTAATGTCACAATTCACTGATTTAGTGTGGTTGCAGAAAACTTTCTGATATTCATAGATATGTATGTAGTACCACACCTTTGGATAAACGTTATGCATAGCCTTGAAGATTGGTATCGCAAGCACGTTCCACGTATATTTCAATGAATTAACTGATTTATAAGCAATACTTAGCTATGGCTTACTTTTAATAAGAGTGCAATTTTCGTGAATTCAATACTTAAGCAAGTTAAGAGTATGTAGGTATATTATGTTTGAAAAAGTAATTCATAGTGGAAAAAGTAGTTACAAAATGAGATGAAAGCTTTAAGTCCTATTTGAAAAAAACAACAATATTGTAAATGTAACAAAAATGGTTTTGCAAAGTCTTCTTTGAAAATCGTATAAGCTAATTGCTTTAACTTACTGACTGAGGTATCAGATTTAAAATTCAATGTTATTGCATTATAAGTATGTATGCTATAAATTTGTGTTCCAGGTAATACCTAATTTTGCAATCTTTTATATTTTCTTGAAATAAGACAGTCGCGTTGCTCTGGAATTGTTTCATACCCTTAGAAAACGATAGCTATCTGTCTGCATAACTGAAAGCTTGTTACAACTTTCTTTGATTTTGGAATTTTTTCTCCCAGATTTGCTTTCGGAATTTCCGCTATGACCTGTAGAACTACCTAATGTAACGTGCTTATAATTTTACTTATGAAAAGCTGGTGTTTCTCGAAAATGTCTCGAACAGTTTTAATAAATAGTTTTAAATAGGGTAATGTTGCTATTAAATGGTGTTCTTTGGTTTTATTTTTCTTATGAGTGAAAAACACCGATTCTGCTTTGGGATTCTTGCCGGATGTGCTTGTTGAGGGCTTCAAGAGTCTGTGGCTTGTTGACGTGGACTCGGGACTTCAAAAAAAAAAAACCCAGAAAAAGAAATACGGAACGGTTAAAACGGAAGATCTAGCCAGTCAGTGCAATTCGCCAAAACGAGAGCTTAGATGACGCGGAAATGAAGTCCTCAGAATTTCCGTTATGGCTCCTGCAATCTCCGTTGTTGCTCCATCCTTTTGAAGCCATCCTTTTTCCACTCGCAATTCATCGTATTGAGGAAGGAAGACACCGTTGGAAACTCGCTGGCTACAGTATTCGTTTGGCTCCTGGTGTTTTCGGAAAAAAGGAAGGCCCAATGACCCCTACAGAGTAAACAGAATACCATGCAACAATTTTGAGCAAGTCTAATGGCTCTTCATGGTTATACGCGCTTGGTGATCAAGAGCTTAAAGCATATGCACTGTCTGGACTTTGAAAGGGAACTTCTTCAAATCTTTTAACATAATTCTCTGTAAAGACCGCCGCCGATTAATGCTCAATTGTGTTGTTCTTCGTCTTGTCGTTACTCCAGGGTCCTCTGTTAAAACTTCTGCATTCACAGCTACGATATTTTCACCAGAATGGCTGTTCCGCAGCCAGCTAGTCCTTGCAGCATCTCTTGTTTTCGTATACTCTTATAAGCGAGTTACTAAACGTCGTTGTAGAGTTTGCTCAGTTGGTGCTGGATGACCGAGAAATCTGCGTCGAAATACGGGCTTAAGCACTTAAAAAATATTATATCGCTGAGAAAAAAAAGCAACGAAAAACCAAAGGAGACCTTTAATTTAAAAATTTTTGAGAATGATATACTCGTAGCTGCAAACAGGAAAGCATCCTCAAATTCTAATAGAACTCTTGCAAACCACTCTCAACAAACTTTGAAATCACCATTCCCTCAAGGTCAGCTTGGACGGAAGGGCTTTTGATAGAAAATTCCAAGCGGAAATTCTGACGATAAAGGAAGTATTGTCTTGGCTTAAAGAAAACGTGATATCCAGTTCGGATATCCGTATCTTTACAGGTAGTCAAGATGCTTTAAAATCCCTAGCATCAGTCTCTTCAAACTCCATTACAGCCCAAGACTGTCGATCGTCTCTGATGGAGATGAACAAACAGTTTAATATTCACCGATTCTGGGTGCCGGGACACAGGGATATTCCGGGGAATTGTAAAGCAGACGAACTAGCCAGAACTGGAACGGAAATGCCTATCTTGCCCCATATATAGTAAAAATAAATATGTCCATAGCCACTAGTAGCTTATATTGTAGCGAATTGCTCTGGAACAATCAAATACAAAATGGCTTAACACTACTACTACTTGTTTGGCGACCAAACGAGTCTAGCCCAAACTAGATTTGGAACGGTTAAATTGCTTGTTGTCCCTCAGTAGATCTCAGATCAGCTCCGTTATAAGTGTCATAACTGGACACTGTCTTATAGGTAGGCACGCCACACGACTCGGTGTACTATCAAACGATTTCAGCAGAAGTTGCTTGGACGAGGAGGAAGAGGAAACAATCTCACACCTTCATTGTACATGCGCTGCTCCCTCTCTTACAGACGCAAACTTCATTTAGCAGACTATTTCTATAATGAACCAAGCGATCTCATGAACGCAGACATTAAAAGTCTCTTTCGGTTCATAAGAAGCTCCAAATTGGAGAGGAGCCTGTTCCCTATAGATCTTGGTACCACAATGGACATCTACTGGTCTAACTGTGCCAGATGCTTTAAATGACAGCCACTTTAACCTAACCTAACCTATAGCGGCAAGCCTGAGAATTAATATACAATATCTTTTAAAGTTATAACACAAAGGGTTTTCCTTCTTTAAAACGACAATATTCGTTTAGTTTTATCTAACAAAGTTTTTCTCTGGATTAACGTGAAATCATGCTCTCCAATTCAATTATTACAATGTTCTTAGTTTGAAATATGTACAAACTTTGAAATTGAATTCATCTTTGATTCAATTTTGACCAGTGAATGATAATTAAATAGAAAATGGCAACCAAATAAAATAAAATACAGAACTGGATCGCACGAACTTACTATTATGTAAAAGTAGTTTGGAATTTGAAAAATGTTTACTAAAAAAACATAAAACATGGATTTAATTTATGCAATCAGAGTTTCAAAATCGTTTCATTATTAAAGTTATTTTTTATGTAAAAGTTTTATTTTTTTCCCCAAAAAAACCAAAATATATTTTTTATATTTTTACACATATGTATAAGATAAAATTTTAAATCAAAGGTTCTCGTGTACAAAAATCTTGGTTAAAACCGTTAAAAAAAGAGAAAATCAAGAAAGCAATTCTATGACAGGTAGCGTTATTAACATATTTCGTTTGACCAAAATGTGGTCTATGTCCATAATAGCACACCTAACTTTTTTTTATCAAAATCGTTAGAGCTGTTTTCGAGATAAAAAATATTTCCATACCGTTAGTTTCGGAGCTAGAAAAAAATTTCAATTTCTCTTCTAGGGAATCAGCGAAGACTCCTTAGTACCGAGTTTAAAGAAAATACCCTGTCCTAAATGTCCTAAATATTTCTTAAAACTTGTATAAGAAATTTTTATATGCAAATTGTTAGTATTTAATGATATGTATGTATATGTATACTTTTTTGGACGTAATTTCAAAATTAAATTGTGTAATTTTCTTAAAAATCCAAAAACTATCGCTTGGAAAATTTTGAAAGACCATGGCGCAAAATTTTAAACGATCTAGTAATACTCGTATGTTAAAGCCGTTTTAGTAAATTACTAAGGATTTTGCTAATTTTAAACGATTTTAACATATTACTATCTCTTAACATTTTACTAAAGTTAAAATCACAAATTGTGTACTTTAACTTTTAGTAATTTGATAAATCCATATGACTTCTGTCATTTCCATCGGAAAAAATTTCTTGGCAATTTTATTTGAAATAGTTAAATTGTGTTTTTATTTCCGCGAGCTAATTGTTTTTAAAAGTAAATAAAATAATATAAAATGTTTTCGGAAGACGAAGATTTCGATATGTTTGAAGACTCAGCTTTGTGCAGAAAAGTGTGATGTTTTAAGTCCCGAAAAAATCCTTTTGAAGAGCTGGGCCATGGAGAATTTTACTCCAGTTATAGCAGTTATAGGTCTGACAGGACAACAGTACGGTTCTTGGTTGAAAACCTGAAAATCCAAGATCGTGCGATTCCAATTTCACCAGAATTATTAGTAGGTAATAGATGCATTACACTTCTTTGGGAGAAATAAATTGTGGTTGTCATTTTGAATTCTGACAAATCAAATTGTCAAGTCCGTCCTCAGAGTTAGTTTTGTTTGCTTTGTATTTTTTCACGAACTGTCATTGTTTGGACGTGTTCAGATGCACCATTTTTAATAAAAGGCATTTAGTGATTTACTAATTTACTATAAACGAAAGAATAGGTTTAAAATTTTTGAATAGTTAGTAAATTACTAAAAGGTTAACAATTTGCTAAGTAGTAAATTGCTAAGCCCTTAATCATAGGTTGTTTAAAATTTTACCCCCATATTTTTCCAATTCAAAGGAGCTCCTGCATAAAATTTTTGGTTAAAATCGATAGAGAAAGTCGAAAATCTTAAAAAAAGCGGGTCTATGACAGGTTCCGTCAGTATCATTTTTTACTAATTTTTTTTTTGACCAAAATGTAATACAAGCCCATAATAACCCACCTTACTTTTTTTTAAATCAAAATCGTTAGAGCAGTTTTCGAGATAAATAAGATTTTGCATTACAGCTTAATATGGGGTCCCGTTAATATTGGAGCCAACACAAATTTCAACTTCTCCTCTATAAATGTCTTATAAATCTAGACAAAAAGTGTTTTAGAATTAAGTATGAATTACGAGTATTGTTAGTAGAACTGAAACAGTAATTGGTATGCAATTGATTGAAATCGGTTGAGGCTTTGATGAGTAATCAGGTTTATAGTACATCGTTCCTTTTGCAAAACTACCCATGTATGTTTGTATTTATGAAACAATTGTAGCTGTTTTAAATATCCACAAAATTGTAAGCATTTCCTAATAAAGTATTTAAAAAAACACAATATCCAATGAATTTTATCAGAATTCATATAGATTCCTCAAGTTCTGAGAATTTTTTTAGTGCAATACATTCCCTACACAAAATTTTAGGAATCATGAGACGATATTGGCTTGTAAAATTACAGAACAGATATTTTAGTGGAAAATTAGCAATTTTGTCAGAGTAGAAAGTGTGTAAAAGATATATTCAGATAAACAAAGCGTTTAAAGCGCAATGACGATTTGAAAAAATCAACTGTTAATAAGTTAAAGTAAAATAGGTACACATAAGCATTTATTTTAAATAAAAATTAGTTAATTAACAGAAATGTTTGTCTAATGCATACCAACCAAAATTTCTAGGATTTAAAAAAATATTTTTTTTGTCAATTTTAAGAAAAGTAAAAATGGTGAACTTTTTGACAAAAGTGTTATAGAAGATTTGAAAAAAAAAAACATGTTAACAAAACGTATATATTTGAGTCACAAGTCAAATTCGGTTCATTAAACCCATTATATTCTCCATTGCGACTCAGACAACCCATTTGATCAAGTCTCTCCTTTAAGCTTGAGTGAAATTTTCCCCCTCATTCACATTCAATTAGATACACATGCGTCGGATTCCATCATAACTTTCGTTTCGATTGCTATTAACACGCTACAATCACGAGATCATAATTTAATCAATGTTTTTTTTTTTATTTTCTGCCTAAAGTGTGTTGCGAAGCTATGACACAATGCACTTTAGAGGCCATTCGGGGTGGTAACACCAGATCGCGCCTCCTTCATACGCCAACAAGTCACTTTCAATCTTCCACAACATTCACTGGGATGGCATTAAACTTATGTTATGTGCAGATGGTCATGAAAATCACGTTCATTTTCATGAAGCTAGCGTGTGCCTTTGGGGATTTAAACACGAGCCAAGCCAATCACCTAGACCTAGCCACCAGATCAGGCAAATGGCAAAGCCACAGAAGAGCCGAAAGAAAAACCTATCAGCCGCCAGACTCAAATTATTTCTATAGTGAAATCGTGGAATGAACTTGATAGCAACAACAAAAACCATGATCACAAATTTTCTAGGTACGCTCGGTTTGAAGTTCTGGAAAAAAGAATGCTCGATCCACGCTCGAGATTAAAATAAGCTTGTGCATGTTTTATAGGCTTCGAGGCTGCAATTTAATTGGCTTAGTTGATTGTGATGCGCACACAATAGGTTACAGATACGGACAATTTGCAAATTGTCAGTCACAGATGACAGATAGATGTCTCGAGTTGATTGAGCTCTTATTGTTGAGCGCCAACGAGGCGTGATGGGATCGTCTCTGTTGTGACAGAACAGACAGTTGTGCTCGAAAGTAATGGTCGGTTGATAAAAAGGAAAACTTGAATATAAGATAAAGTCGTCTTAATGTTATTTTTGTCAACGAGAAAACAACAGACTCTTGGATACAGACGTATCGGCAAAGTTCCAATATTTTTTATTATTTATTTTATAGTTCTACAGATTTGGATTAAATTCTCAAAGTAGGTTGAACTAAATGCCGAAATTTTTCAAGTTTAATATTACATAAGGAAAATTAAATGGTTATTGTCAATCGTCTCAACATGGAACTTCTTGCAATCGGACAATTAAATTTGTGAACATGCGAGACCAAAGCCTTTGTTCAATGGCAGTAACTTCATAGTGAATATTTTCTCCTAGGAACTGAATTGTTTTAAGATTGATGCTGTACCACACTGTGTAAGATCCAGTGGCCGAGATGCCTAGAGAAGCAGAAGGTCTTCGCACTTGTCGAATTCGAGAGTAAATTAGAATCACTACTCGGAACTAATAAAAATTGAAGCCGGTGTACCACAAGGAAGTGTCCTAGGACCAACCTTGTATTTGATATGTTCTAGGCATATTCCAGTTGACATCAACGCTATCATGGTCACCTTTTTTGACGAAGTTGTGATATTGGTGCCACATAAATTCGTTACGAAGTCTACAGAAAAACTTCAAATGTAGTCGATAAAGTTAGAGATTGAACGCTACAATGGCGTATCAAATTAAACGAAACAAAATCGGTGTATATAAACTTTAAAAACAAAAAACCAAATAAACAAGAAAGAGCACATCAAAAACAAAAGACAAGAACTGAACTTAAAGTACATAAAAATGTATTGGCAACTAGGACAGAACTGTGGCCGAACTCTATCCGAACAAAATAATGATATACAAGTCAGTACTAAGACCCACTTGGACGTATGGTATCCAGCTATGGAGCTGTACAAAGAAAACAAATGCTGAGCCCATCCACAAATTCCAAAACAATGTCCTTCGTGGAATAATTATAAATACTCTTTCGTACATCTACATCGTGACCTTCAAACTGAAATTATCACAGAAGTTAAAATAAAAAAATAAGCTTTTATATACAAAATTTTTATAACGTTTATAAGAAAAAATTTTGGTACGCCAATTTAAAGTTTTTCTTATTTTCAAATACAAATTAGATTTACAAACAAAAATATTTAGCCGTTTCTGAGATATCGAATTTTCCAAGAAAAAATAGATTTTTTTTTCAAAAACTCAAAAATTATTTTTTTTAAGATTTGAAATGCAAACTTTTTAGAAGCTTCTCTAAAAAAATTTCATTAAAATCCGTTTTGTCGATAATGAGAAATTCTAAATTTGAAAAAATGGTTCTATGGTAGGTACAGTCAGTAATATCTTGATTTCAATTTTTTAGTTGATTATATATGTATATATCGTAAGAACTAATCAGAAGAAAAAAATTTTTAGCAAAATTCACGGAACCGTTTTCGAGAAAAATACGATTTTCGGAAACCATTTTTTATTTAACATTTGTATGGAGGATACCGTTATTTTTAGGTAAAATAAAATTTTTTTCTTACATCTTATAATTTATATTAAAAAAAACTTTTTCTTATCAAGTTTTAAAAAAAATCCAGCATGGCGTTTTCAAAATATTGAGTTTCCAAAAAGAAATTTGAGAAAATCAAAAACAAAAAAAATGCTTCCAAGGGGGGTACCAAAAAACAATTGTAGTCGAACCGACAGACAGACAGAATTGCGAAACCCACTTTCTTGGTCTTCGCTATCATCGTAATGTCAACTTTGATCAAAATCTCGAGTTCGATTTTTTTACGAATGCTTAACTTGCCTTATAGTACCTATAAGTCGCAAGTAAAAATACGCTGTATCAAACAATCAGCGATTGTGAAGTCATACCAACTCCGAGGTGGAAACCATATTAAATGTAAGAAAAAATGTTCGGAGACTTAGAAGATCCAAGCCTCATGAGCTGATGGTCTAAAAGCTATGGGAAATTATTTAAGGTTAAAGTTTCTTTTAGAATAAGAAAGAAAAATCAACTATCGATCGTTCATAGATTGATTCGGATCCCGATGGTTTTGGCACGGTTAGAGTCAAACACTCCTCGGTACCGAATATTACAAAGTGTCTTTTGAAGATTTCCACCGTCGAAAAAAAAAGCCATGAAGCAGTTCAAACAAATGTTATAATTTTGCGTTTAAGAAATGATCCTGTGAGTAACAATGAGTAAATTGATGATAATATAAGCTGGTGAAATTGAGCTAGAACGGAGAATTGATAATTTAAATTCTCAAAAGCCTCGTGAAAAATACGACGAACCGTAATTCAATTTAATACTGTACCAAAAGATTCAAAGAATGCATCAACAAACATCCGAAAAGTTCGCTTCAACATAATAAAAAAATCATTTTTATGAGTTGCCAAAGTGGGAAAAAAGTCATCTAGTTGAATTTTCAAAAAACAATGGACGTGTCAAGTCAATGACAAAATTGGGAAGCTTTTAAAATTTGTGTTATTCAGAATCTATTCATTTCTTGAAAGAGTATGAGAGATGACTCTTTACACAAGTAATTTCAATCCTCTGCAAATGTTCGAAATATTTCTTGACAGTAACATAATCAATTTTTCTTGAGAGCAAACATTTGTATGATTATGTAGACAAAAATAATTCAACATTCAAAACTGAGTTCAATGAGATTGTGATAACCGTTCAATATTGATCACAGAGAAAAGTTTGCTATGGTAACATATTGCTCAATAAAAAATTGGAATATTTTCCGACAACCTTTCAATAGATGAACAAATGATATCGTACTAAGGACGTCGTCATTCGGCTAAAATGTGCATTAGAGAAAAATCCATTTATTTTGGATATAAGTATTGGAACTTGTGCTCACATGATGGATAGTTGTTTCAATTAATTCTGCATGGTTAGGTTAGATTAGGTTTTCAAATGATTTTATGTAATGCAAATTACCTTAAGTGTTTATCATTTCTTTAACATGGCCTGCGCAGCCGTCTGTAAGTTGGAAATTTTCAATACATTTTTTATTATTTAATATACAAAATTGAAACATTTATTTAAAATAGTTCATCTAAGATTCGTTTCCTGTAGTTGAGTGAAATGTTAACATAATTGTAAAGGCTTTCCAAAATTACCTCAGTCTATAACACCTACTATGATTTCATCTTGATTAAGATAGTTTTTTCCAAGTGTACTCTTTTTTGGTTCCACTAAAACGTGGCACTTTACCAAGAAATGGTACAAGTTTTCACGTTCCCTGAGATTGCATAATCCACACATATATTCTAAATCACTTCAATTATAACTAATTTTGAGGTACAAAAAAGACCATATTCCGATCATATGCCGATTGTGGTGTCACTTGAATGTGAAAAAAGAGAAAATGAAGAATATTTGGATTTGGGACTTCTGCCTAAACTGCAATGGAGAAATTCAACTGCTTCGAACTATAAAAGACAGTTGGATACACTTCTACTAGATAAAAACGAATGCAGTTTAAACACTATCGAAATATGTATAAAAGGAGCATATCGTGAACCGAACAGTTATTCTCAACGGAACAAGACTTTTAGAGATGAAGATTGTTTCCATGCGAGGAACCTTTAATAAGCTCGGCTTAATGATTTTAGACGGTCTGATGAGTCGTTCGCGAAAAACGTGTAAAACATTGATTACAATCAAAAATATAAAGAGCTTTGCCGAAAAAAAAGAAAATCTATTATGAAATTCAGGCCCTCCAACTAGCTAGGTGCAAAAATTCATCCGAATTTTGGAATTTGGCCAGGAAACTGAACGGAACAAAATATATGATTAGTAGCGGACTAAATTCGAAAAGATTGCAAGTCCATTTCAGTCAATTGCTTAACCCAACCTCTATAAGTCAAAACCTTATACATTATGCTCAGCCTGGTTTTTATGATGGCATTTTGGACTCTAGCATATCCCAAGAAGAAGTTCAACTCACAGTAAATGAATTATCGGATGGAAAAGCGGCCGGTTCGGATAGAATACCAGGGGAGTTCTATAGATATGGTACTGATGAACTGCGTAAAAAACTGAGGATAACGTTTAACCAAATTTTAGAATATAGAATTATACCACAGCAGTTCAAGGATGGCCTGATCTTCCTGATCCACAAAAAAGGCAGTATCGAAGATCCAGCAAATTATCGAGGGATCTCATTTCTAAACGCATCCTATAAAATTTTTACTTCAATTCTTTTAAAGCGATTGAACGCATGGATACAAGCAAATCAATTGCTAAGTGAGTCTCAAGCTGGGTTCAGACCTGGGTACTCAACCATAGACCATATTATCTTTATGCTTAGAAGCATCGCTGACTCGTTCCTTACTAGAAATAAAAAACTTGATACATTTTTCATAGACTTCCAAGCCGCTTTCGATACAATTGACCAAAATGCACTAATGTATAAGTTGTTTGGATTGGAAACGTCGCTTAAGTTTGGGAGGGTACTGCAGAATTTGTACATGGACACCAGGGCAGCAGTTTGGGATGGTAAAAATGTATCCGAGTGTTTCCAAACGAAGACAGGAGTCAAGCAGGGATGTGCACTAAGCCCAAGTTTATTCGCATTATTTATCGAAGACATAATAAGAGCATTACCAGGAGGTGTAGATTATGCTGGAGTTACTATCAAAGCTCTGCTTTTTGCAGATCATATAGTTCTGGTTGCCAACACTCCGGCATCGCTGCAACTTATGATAAACAAACTGTCCGAATACTGCACGAGATGAAACCTGGTTGTTAACTTGAATAAGTCGAATGTAATGGTATTCAATAAAAGTGGAGGCAGGACTAACGCTAACGAACAATGTTGTGTTAACAACGAAAGATTAGATGTTGTCAAAGAATATAAATACTTAGGAGTCCTTTTCACAAAGAATTTAAACATGGAAAAGCATCTCACCGAAAAGTTGTTAAAGGCGAAAACCGCCATTAATATGGCATCTTTTAATAATAAGAACATTGTACACAGCAGCAAATATAAAATTTTCAAATCTGTATCCGAATCTGTTCTTTTTTATGCAGCTCAAGTGTGGGGAGTAAAGAAGTATGAAACCGTTGAAAAATTGCTCAGGTTCTACATAAAACGAATTTTTCATCTTCCTCCAAATACCCCAAACTACATGATAATAATGGAGACAGGTATTTCACCACTACTCATAAGTACCTTGAAACTACATGTGGACTACATTTTGAAAGTGCTCAATATGCCTAACAATCGCTTACCGAAAAAAGCAGCACTACAAGCGATTCAAAGTAAGACAGGATGGTTCAAAGAGTGGATAGAACTGGCTCATGAAACTGGTGTGGAGCTAGCAATCAACGAACGGGATACATGGAAGTTGACTATGTATGATCTAATCAGTCGTCTGGATGAAAAGTATAGAGAGAATTACAGGGAAGAGGCCTCAAGCTCTTTACATCGGGTGATTTATAGCAGGCTAAATCATGACCTCAATCAAAAAAATTATTTTCGAGACGATTTGACTATCGAACAAATTTCATGCATGTTTCGACTAAGAGGGGAGCTTCTAAATCTTAATTTTTTTCCGCATCGTGAAGAGCTACCGATCATTTGCGATATGTGTAACTTGACTGAACGAGAGGACATTTTTCATTTTGTCGGAAGGTGCCCGGTCTTAAGGGAAACAAGAAGATATACATTGGGGCGTGATTTTCTCACCGAGAATGAAGTGATAGACCTCCTAAATGAAGTAAATGTACCAAAGATGTTCAAATTTTGTAAAATAGCCCTTAATTATAGAAGCAAAATATCAGCAGAATACTTCTAGGAAATAATTGTAACTTTATCTATTTATTTAAATTGTCAGTATCTTTTTAAATTTTGTCAATCAGGCAGACGGCAATGCCATGCTTAAATGATTGTGTAATAATTGTGTATATTATATATTGTAAATAAAATCAATTTAATCTAAATCTAAATCTATTCTAAATCACTCCTGTGAGAAACATAGTTCAAGGGAAGTATCTCCCCTTTTGCTTTTAAGACCAGTGCCGAGCGATCGGTTGGATACTCCAACCTGAAATACGGGTAATTTGCTACCAGGTTATATTTGTGAATTTCTGGCTTTCAGAGTGTAGTCCACTCTCTTTCTTTCGTCCACTTGAGTTATGAGACTATAGAGTTTGCTTTTCCACGTGTCCAGTGTTCATTCTATCATTCCCGAGAAGTAGTGTTTTTCCACAGTACCCTGCTTAATCTCTCCAGGACTCTAATCATGATACTTGTTTTTGAATCAAAACATCGTAATTTTCTTTGGTAATCTCCTATCATCCATTGCGATCGTCCTTAGAACATAGTCTATCTGTAATGTTAGAGTTGCAATAAACAAAGCAGGAAGACCTGTTTCAAGCATTTGTATATGATTCCGTATGGTGGTGCAAGTATAGGGAAAACTCCTCAAACAAACAAATGTTTCGTATTTCTAAATTGGACTATTTCGCAACAGGAAAATTTTATTATTTATTCTCAATTCTTTATAGTAAGAAATCAATTGTTGTTATATTTTCAGGCACAGTTCGTGAAAGTAAAACAAAAACTTATTTATTGTTAACATAATAATTACATATAATGTATGTATGTATACCTTAATACGAATTTCTTCAAGAATCTTTTCACTACCCACTGTATCTATATATAATTAACTTTTCATACAAGTATTCAAGTAAGGTTGATTCATATTCCATGTATGAAGAAAATTTTGATGGCCCTTTAGGCAAGCGTTGCGAAAACGCAAAGTAAATTTTCTAGAAAACCGGAAGCTTTTAAAAAAAAAATATTTACAGATTTCTTCTAATTACACAAAATATAGACTGCATGTGAAATTTCAAATTTCTAAGTCAACTGGAACTGGTAGCCGCCGGAAATGGAAATAATAATCTCTCAACTTCAAATTAAGTAAATACAATCTCTCAGAAAGAATACAACAGAAACACAACAATTTCAGATAATCATAATAAAAAGTATTGCAAGGGAGAGCTATCACTCTGTCGTCCCAATGTACGAGTAAAAAGAAATCATTAACCCGAGTGTCTGTGATATCACTCTGTCAAAGTGTCAAGTTGTTATCTGCGATGACGGACGGTAGAGTATAATAGATCAATAGAAAATAAGTCTGAGTCAATAAAAATTGGGCTGAATAAACAATTTCTTCTCGATCAAAAAGGTATACAAAATTGGTTGTTTAGGACTTTCAACCAAGTATGACATTACAATGAAATAAAATAGAAAGCATCTTGGGCTTACCGGTTCTGTATTAGAAGTTATGTTAGTATCGCACAAACAACTGTTTTAAGACTCATCTGTTACGAGTTTGATTGAATTGCAGACCAATTGGGATACAATTTTAGTCCAAAAAAAATATCCAAATGATGATCCTGCTGTGGAATTTTAGGTTCCGACATTGTACATACAACATACAAGGAAACATGGTTAACGTAGATAGTATTTTTTGTTTATCTGAAATCTCTTAGAAACCATTTTCATAATTAAGAAGAATGTCCAACATGAATTAGAAACTGTTACACATTTTGTCTTCAAATTAAAAATGGAGTTTTAAGAAACAATTTGAAGATCTTTAGAGCTCGTGAGGTCATATTCTCTGTGAATTAATCACAAAACACTTTGACTACTTTAACTACAGCTTTTTTGTTGCAAATTATAGGTTAAAATAAAAGCGAATTTATTCACCAAAAGGAACAAAAATATCAACTTGATTTATCATTTCTTTTTAAAAAAATTAATGAGTTAATTGCTTTAACATCAAGCTTATTTCTTGTTTTGTTTTTTATCATTCTTTATTGAAAACACTCTTTCCTCTAAAGTAATTCTATGCGTGACAAAAAAAAAAAAACATTTAAGAAAAAATTAATTGTATGCTTGTATCTGTGTCATTGATATTCAAATCAATGTTTTTTATTGTATACAATTTTGTAGAAGATTCCTGAACAATTTAGTTAGATTTATTTATGAGGGAATAACAAAAGAACAATAGTTTTTGATGTGTAAACATCTATGCCGGTGGTAGGGCAAGCCAAAAAGGTGGGCTTAAAGTATATGTACGTTCCGTATAACCCTTTGCGATTATACGTTCCGTTTCCGTGTTGCATCTTACCTTACGGAAGATTGCATTGAAGACACTGTTTACATTGCATACATAGGTACACTGCATACATAGGAAACTTTGAGTCGTCTTAAAAAGAGTTCGCCTATGGTGTCAATGGATTTAAATCTCGATTTAAGCGCTTTCCATTTATAGTTAGAACTAAATATCTTCATTCCCCCAACATTTTTTTACCTCTCACCCAATATGGCAACAACATGAAACAACTGGTGTCGAATTTCATTGCAGGTTCATTCAATATTTTAAACAAATCCCCCTCACGTTAGTGATGTACGTTTGCATTTTATTGTGTGCTGCGGAAAAATGTATTTTCAGAGTTGGCATTTAAAATATCCAAAAATTGTTGTTTTTTATTTTCTGTTTCGGAAAATAGATTTTAGGGCAATTGGCTTACATTTGAAATTAAATATTCTTGATACGTCTAAATTTAATATGTCCCTTTTATCTGTCCAACCACATAACGCCAAATTTCGAATTAAATATTTATACATCGTTCTTCTTCCATTAAGGCATGAATTGGATGCTGACTACGATGCCAATGGATTAAAAACTTTGGCGCAAAATTTTAAACAGCCTTTTATTAAGGCATTAGTATGATATTACTTGACACAGTGCTAACATTAAAGTAGTTTACTAACTCATTCTTAATTTTAAACATTTTCTAATTAGTATCGTACTAAAAGAATTTTCATAATAAATTGCTTTTGAAGACACCTAAAACAATGACATTTCGTGTAAAAAAGTAAGTACACGAACCTTTTTTTGATGTTTGCAAATGTAAAAGAGTCAGATGAAGCTAGCACGAAACTAAAAAAATAAAGTAGGTATTCGATGATTTTAACTTAAATTTTTTTTTTTATGATCTACACGCGCTCAAGGGATTATGATTACCCTTTAAATGTTTGAACACAGCGCGGGCGTGAAGTTAAGGAAGAGAAAGAAGGATAGGAAAGATGTGTGACACGAGACTGAAGGTTGTTGTCTCAGATATTTTATCTCCTGGGATGGCGGCTGAACTAAAGCGGAGAATGCCGTGTCTTATTTCTATGTCGCTTATAATTCACATTATTTTATTCGTGTTCATCCTTGTTGGGCATACTAGTTTAACTCAATTACATGTTGTTAGTGTTATGCCTGAACAACATGTAATGAGTAAACCAGCAACCCATTGATGACAATTTTAGAAGGTTTTTAATGGAATTAAAACGACATAGACGACGGCAGGGATCGAACCTGTGATCATGAGGTTCACAGGCGAGTACACATCCATTGCGCCACGGCAAATTAGTTGTTTTAACCTAGTATCATACTAAAACAGCTTTAGCATCGTACTAATTCAATTAAAATTTTACGCCTTTATTTTTTTTTTCCGGGGTGTTCACATTCTTAAATATATTTGAGAAGGGAAGCATGAGTGTCTCGATGTGAATGCTCTATCCAGTGGCTTACCAAGCATGCTGGATGGATTTCAAAATTTTGTGATATTTTAGTTGCATTTCAAGCATATTTCAAACGCAAATCTAATTTTTAATTAATTTATCGAGTTGTGCACATTATAAGAAAATATAACAAAATGAGTTTTATAAGTAATAGCGGTAATTCAGGTGGATTTTATTAGATTAATATAAGTTTTCTGCAGACTTGAAATATAAAAATTCAGCAAACTTCATCTATATCATCTATGCTCTGAGACGGTTCACGACGGTCAAAATTCTAATGAGATGTGATATTTGACAGCATGTTTTCATCATTCCTCCCTGTTACAACAGGTGTGCCACAGGGATCTATGTTAGGAACTTTGCTATTTTCTCTTTTTATTAATGATGTGCCTCCGGTCTTAAAATTTTGCAAATTTCATATTTAACGGATGATGAGCAGCTTTATTTGAGCTTTCATTCGAATTTAATTAACGATGCAGTGAGCAAATTGGACAAGGATTAACGTTCAGTAGTAATCTGATTTCGTCAAAACCTGCTCTTTTTAAACCCTGATAAAACCAAATGTTTACTCATCGGTAGGTATCTACCAAATCATGAAGATTTTCCAATTTTTGTATTAAATTCACAAATCAAAATGGTAAAAAATATTAATAATTTGGGTGTAGTTTTTAACAGCAGTCTGACAAGGGGCGACCATATAAATACAACATGTGCAGAAATATATGCATCTCTGAGTTCTTTATCAACATCTCGAAACTTTTTACCCGTCCAAATTAAATTACATCTTGCCAAAACCTAGATTGTTCCAATTTTAAGCTACGGTTGTGAATTATGTTCCAACATTGGTTCAGCTTCTTTTCGAAAACTTAATCTCGCCCTCAACTCTGTCACCAGATATGTTTTTAACCTCCGAAGATACGATCATGTGTCAGCATACGCGCGCCGCAGATCCTCGGTAGTGACTTGCAGTGTGTCCTCCTCGCTTCTCGTTAAAATAATCAAAGGTAACTGCCCACAGTATTTGAGCGATAAGGTGACCTTTTCAAACTCAAATCGTGGAATAATAATTAGACCAAATATGTATTCTTACATGGTATCAAAGCGTAAATTCTTCATTCAATCAGTAACCCTCTGGAATAGGATCCCCCTTTCAATAAGAACTAAAATTTTACAAAGCCAGTTTCTGACAATAGTCTTTAATCATATAAAAGGAAACATTTCAACCTCTTTCTAAATAAACTAATTTAATTTACTTATTTTTTTTTACAGATACTATTATTATTTTAATTATTATTATAATATATTACTTTTCGTATACTACAAAATTCTCTGTATTATTAAATGAACTTGCAGATAACATTTCTGTTTCAATGCAGGTAGCATCGCTTTTTAAATAAAAGTCTAACAAACTTTACGTTACGTATAGGAATCCGGTGGTGCGTTCTTTTCTAACAATATTTAACTTTTGAAATAAATCGGTTCTTGCCTTCACTTTGAAACTATGTATGATATTATCTTGTAATTTCTGTCAATTTCAGTTCCAAGGTCTGTCAAAGTTCATACCAACAAAAAATAAAATAGTTTCAATATTAAATAAAAAAATGTTGATATTACGAATGCGTTAAAATGTATGTTTATTGGGTACGTTGTATAACAAAAATTCGACAGTCGGATATACTTTGATGGTTATAATATATCTCAACGGTGAGTCCCGCCACTCACGCTTTTTTTCAGACTTAAAATTTGTATTTTTTTGATACATCTGGAAGTACAGGGTGCGTTTATTTTCTAGGTCCATTTTTTTTAATTTGGTTGCCTTTCTTGTTTGAATGAAATTTGTCAGTCATAGAGAGTGGTCGACGTCAGCAAGATTAGAGTGCTCGAGTTTTACAGCTCGCTATAGACGAAGAACATTTTGACTTGGCTGGCTTTGTTAATAACCAGAAAAACCGCTATTGCGGTACTGAACCACTATACACCCTCGTAGAGTAACTGTAGATATGGTACGCCATTTGGGACGACGATGATATCAAGTGCTTTCCACGATCTTCTGATTAGACAATTCCTATTTTTCTTTTTATGGGGGTACTTGAAGTAAAAATGGCACATCAAAAAATCAACCACAACCTCGATGCTTGGACAACGTAAGAAAGAAGTTGCTGAAATAACAACAGAAGCCTGTCAACTTTGTTGAGCAAAATGTGCTTAAAAGAGCTCACCTCTGCTCCTCGACCAAAGGCACATACTTGACTGTCATCATATTCCATACATAATGTTAAAGACCATTTAATTAATCAATCAATAAAATATCAATTACAAAAATGCATTTCATTTAAAATTCCTGAAAAAACTATCGACCTGGAACTTTAAGCTCACGTTCAAAAGCCAATAAAAGTTCATAGGCCAAATTAGCTGTAGGATATCCTCTGCACTTGATTCATTGAATTTTTCAAAGGACATTAATAAAAAGTATTAATGGTTCCCAATGTACGACCAATCAGTTATCTACAGCCTTAAGGGATAGCCAACGAGTTTAGCTTGAGCTTAAAACTTTGCGGTTTATTCCCGAAATATGTTCGAACATTTTCGAAATCAACTTTTCGTTTTGGAATATGTTCAAAAAAAGGAATACAAAATGTTTGCAAGTTTTTCTAGCTCTAGTCGAAACTTCCTTATTGAAGCTGCAGATGAATATAAAATAAATGATTAACAAGTGTAACGCATTTACAATAAGCTTTTTTCGTTCTGGTCTTTACACCTCCTTTGAAACCTCACATCACAAAAGCGTTATCAATGGCAAAAAGTGGTACAATGTGGTCGAAGTGGTAGATTATAAGAACCTAAGACAAAGGTTGTACATCCACCATACCACAATTCTGTCAAAGTGACAACACTGTTAATATCAGTTTGCATTGCCGAAAACTTGATTACTGTCGTAGACACGACACGCCACTTCACACCAGACTGAATACCTACATACATATATGCTTCGTTTCGTGACTTAGTGAGTTCATCCACTGGCACTTATTTCATTGTTCTGTTTTGGAAACTGCTTATCCCACTTGATAGGTATGTATAGATATTTTTCGAACACCTGTTTTGTTCCTTCTGCAAAATACTAATGTTGATATATTACTCGTACGATTGGTCTCTTACACCATTTTTTTTTTAAGGCGCAGCAAAATTAAGATACTGAAGGATAGAATGCGAAGCCTTGTAATTGTTCTGGTGAATTTTACTGCGCAATCTTAATTGCTTCAAGTAAGAATATGGAGCAAAGAAAATTTATAAGTATTTCATCTAAATAAAGATTTTAAAAAAGAAAGTAATCTTTAAATTTTAAGATGGGAAATTTTATCTATGAAACTAAGCATGACAGATTGTTTAATTCCAAGCTTTTTCTTAAAATATAGTTTTTTTTATTTGAAACTTTCTATTGTAAGAATCTAAAGCCCTACAAGATTGAAATCAAGTTATACAGAGAGTATAAAACTATAAACTTTACACCTTTACCTGAGCATTTAATCACTGTATTTTGTTCATTTATAGAAGATGGCGTGTTGCTTTCGTACTCGAGTGTAAGACTTCATCAATTTTCAACTAAAACTAAATTTTAAGAAAGCATATCTAGTTTATTGTTATAATTTCATTGCTCAAGACCCGACGGTTTTGGCCTAGTACCTATAGCTAATGGAATTTAATATCTTTCGTCGATATAAAACAAACGTGACCTCCATAAAATAGTTAAAACTATGACACTTTACATCAGAGAGTGTGTGTAAATTTGTTTACTGTTTATTGTCTATATACTTAGATAGCCAATTGCAATTAAATATTACCGATGTGTGCAAGTAACACTTGGTCTTTATGTATTTATAGCTTGTCTTGGACAGTTCCAGTCGCATACACACGGTCCATTTGATTACATTCATTAACCCATTTTATAAGCCATTTGGCTTCTCATAATCAAAATGGCCAACGGCTGTTTTACTTTTCTTTGTTCGTTATTTCTACAAAGAACAACGGTCAAATGCAAGCATACAGCTTAAGTATAATAACAATGTTCTGATTCATTGTACTTTTCCAGTTTTCTGAGGAATTAAACTCCTTTTTTTAGTCATGAAAGGAAAATTAACTGATGGAATTTGATTGTACGAATTTATAAGGAAACATGGTTCCGCTGCATGAACTGGAATAATTTGTTGTGCATGACACAATTAATTTGTTTGTCCATAGTGATGTAATGAACGCGATTTTTATTTCACACGAAATTTCCGGATTAAGAAAAAAATTCATTGTTTGTTTGTTTTAAAAATGTTGTTTTTATTAAAAAAAAAATAAAACGAATGGCGACCAATTGAAATAAAAACACAATTAAATCCACCGGAAACGATATGTTTATAATTTTTAATACTTAATTACTCCTGGATAGATGCAAAAAAAATGAGTTTTTATTTATATATCAGTACACTTTGGCATTTATTCTAAGACAAAATAATCGAATAGGAGTAAATAGGAGGCTCTAGTGACTTACAACTCTCAACCATTCCCATGTGCGTGTAACCAGGAAGAGGGACCTATAATATTGTGCCGATTCCGAACAGCTTATGCGGGCAGCACTTCTCATGACAATGCAATGAGACGAACCTCAATTTGGTATGCAAGATATACGAGTACTTGTCTCATTCCATGATCTCAGTCTCAACAAAAAAAATATTCATTTGAAAAATGTCCTCATCAAGTGAAAGTGACAGTTATAGCCCCTCCAAAAAAAACTGATGATGCCAATAGCTTTCGGAATTTTTTAGTATCCTCGAATCATGCACTGATCCCGCCCAAGGTATGTCCACGCTAGTAAAAAAGTTCTGCTCCATTGCACGTTGCTTGGACATTTATTGAATGTAGATATTTTGAAATTACTTTTTAAAACAACAAAAGAATATTATAAATATATTCATCACTATGAAGAATTGGCTTTTATCACTATGAAGAATTGGCTTTTTAATACGCACGTGAGTACAATCTGTTGCACCAATACATGCAGGAAAGGGATATTTTCTTAACCAAATTCATTTTTCAGCGTATTTTTCTTGGATTATAGTGGAAATTTAATCCAATCCTATTTTTTTATTTACAATTTTGTCCACAACTTCTACGATTACTCTTGAAACGCAGGCCAGATTAACCCTCAACGGGGCCCTAGGCAACCATCAATTTAGGGGCCCTTTTTTCACGTCCGTTCCCTTCTTTTTTCGATTAAAAAATACAAACTTATATCTTTCATACAAATTTTACTGTCACAATGTAATGATATCAATAAAATTACTATCTACATTTTAAACATGTCGTTTTCTACATTTGTTTTCGGCAAATTCATCAATTATATCATCAATATCGATTTTGTTCAATAAATCTGACTCAATGCAAAGCATACCTAAAATCTCGAGTCGCTCTTGTCGCGTTGTAGCTCCTTCAGCAGTTTTGATTCTTTTTAATTGCGAGAAGGATCGTTCGGCAGAACAATTTAATCATTAATGTTAGCAAAATCCGAAGAGCTATTTCTGTATTAGAAAATACATCGGCTAATTGATCTTCCATTAGAATCTTATACAAATAACTATGAGTTTTTTGTGCATCAGTGTATCTGAAGTTCACGTAACTTTGGAATTGTTTCATTTCAATGAAAAATTCTTCCAAATCTCTAGAATAAAAACGAACTAAGTTATTTATAACTTCGTGGAGGTCTCCATCACTTAGAGAAAAGTTGATGAGAAATGCAAATCTCTCTGAAACTTCCATATACACTTTCACACGTCGTTTGATTTCACTGTGAAGATTGTCGATGATTTTGAGGAAACCTTTTGTCCTAAAATCATCGCGAGGCGAAAATTCTACTTCTGGAGCATTTCCGTCATTAGGTCGTTTTTTTTCTACGACGAGTACGTTTTACGATTATTTATAACCTACACCATATAATAATTGTTTTGTTTTTTCCTCGAAATCATTGAACTTTTCACGGAATGAAACTAAACTCTCTTCTAACGATCCATAAAAAAAAGCACACGTTTGCAAATCTGCTTTTTCACTTTGCAATGACTTACTCACTGCGTGTAAAATTTAACTAGAAATTGGCAACTGGCTATTATGCCTACTTGTTAATCCGGCGCTGTTGAAACGGAACTCTGGTTGATGTTGAAATATTCGGCGATTTCACTTTGGAAACCGCAGGATCTCCAACGAAGCGTAAGAAAACCATAATTCTTGCTTTATTACTTAACCGACTTGCCCGAAACTTATCATTGATTTGAACAAAATAATTTGTTAATGTTTGAATATGGGATGGGGTAAATCTATAAAGAGTTTTATAGTTCAAAGGGATAAAAAATATTAAGATATTCAGCCCGAGATAACTAATTTCCAGGCTCAACAATTTGTTAGAATGAGAATTATAGATTTATATTTTTTTCCTGCATACGGAAATCTCTAGCATTTCCTCAAAAAAGTGAGATTTGAGACAGAGATAAAGCTTTCTGCATACCAAACATAATATACTCTTAGAGATTTTGTCAATTCCTCGCAAGAGGCAGCACACCACTGAAAAATTTTTTTGCTGCGGCTGAGAATCGTACCCAAGACCTTCTGCATGACAGTACAACGCACTAACTATGCCAAGGGTTACTACAATCGTAATGTCTAGCCTAATCAAAGTCTCGATAAAAAATAAAAATAATCTTAAGTAGGTAAAGAGGCCTATTTTATTCATTCCATGTGCATAGCCCCATAAATAGGTATTTCAAATAAATCAAATGCACGATTGAGTCGCACGAACTTGCTCTAATCTAAAAGACGGAAAATTTTAAAAATGAATATTATTAGAGAAAAATTGTTCATAAGCATAAAATGACCAAAACAACTTCTTTAGTATATGGAGGTACAAATAGCATGCCATTTGATGCAAGCAAATATTGGTTTATGCAAGAACAGAAATTATTAGTCTTTGTAGTGGTTTCTCAAAAAAAAATAAGCTTTTTCATATATACACAATTTTTAAAACATTTTTAAGAAAAAAATTTGTTACGCCAACTCAAAGTTTTTATTACTAAACGAATAAAAAATAAATTTTCAATAAAAATATAAATTTAATATATCTAGAATTTTCCAAAAAAAATTGATTTTTTTTTAAATTTAAAAAATATTGGCGCAAAATTTTAAACAGCATATTATTAAGGTATTAGTATGATACTAGTTAACGATTTGCTAACTTTATAGTAGTTTACTAACTCATTCTTAATTTTAAACATTTTCTAACAAGTATCGTACTAAAAAATGATTCTTAATAAATTGCTTCTGAACACACCTAAAACAATGACATTTCGAGTAAAAGTAAGTACACGAACCTTTTTTGATGTTTTCAAATGTCAAAGAGTCATATGAAGCTAGCACGATACTAAAAAAAAAGTAGGTATTCGATGATTTTAACTTTAATAAAAGGGTAGAGAAAGAATGATGCTATATTCAATTAAAATTTGCAAACTCGTTGTTTTAACCTAGTATCATACTAAAACAGCTTTAGCATCGTACTTATTCAATTAAAATTTTGCGCCATTTTTTTTTTTTAAGGTTTTGAAATGCAGTGTTTTTTTAACGTTTTAGAAGCTTTTCTAAATAAAATTTCGTTAAAATCCGTTATGCCGATAGCGAGAAATTCAAAATTCGAAAATATGGTTTTATGGTAGGTACAGTTAGTACCTAATATATTAATTTCAAATTTTTTTTTATTAAATTATAGATCGTAAAAATTAATTGAAAGAAAAAAATTTTATCAAAATTCTCGGAACCGTTTTCGAGAAAAATACGATTTTCGAAAACCATGTATGGTACCGTTAGTTTTAGGTAAAACAATTTTTTTCTCATTATAAAGAAACTTTTATTTATCAAGTTTGAAAAAAATTGAGCATCGGGTTTTCTAAATACTGAGTTCCCAAAAAAAAAATTTTAATTTTTTTAATTTTTTTTTTAATCCAAAACTTTAAGTATTAAAAATTTGAGTATGTAATAATAATTCAAACCTTGAAGTAGCTTTATGTGAAACATGAGAAACATTATTTCCATTTTTTTTACGAATGCGTTATACAACCTATTAGTCGCAAGTAAAAACGATCTTTGGTAACTTACATACAATTTATCTTATTCAATTCTAACGTCTTCCTGCCTCTATTTAGAAACTTTATTGATTTAAATTTACAGGTCCTATTTTATTAATAGAGAATTAAATTTTATGAAAAAAGTATGAATTCATTATAAAAGGGGCCATTTGGATTTTGGTCTCAAAATGCTTTTAACTTAAATTAAAATTGTCCAAAATGAAAGGACACTAAGCAAATAGTCTAAAATCTAAAATTCAACTATGATTATTTGTTTGAATGAATTTGTTTGCTATTATTTCGGCTTGTGAAACGCTTTAAGCAAATTTATGTATGACACCCCGTTGCTAGGGTTCCCAACATTTTTCCAAATGATTATAGTATTTTTCAAATAAGCTCTAAAAAAATATAGTACAATCCCAAAAAATATAGTACTTTATGAAAAGAGTAAGAAAAAGCCAAAGATATTTTTGTTATATATTATTTTTTATAAAATCTGTATTTTTTTGCACTTCTTGCATCATTTAACAATTTTTTGTTAACAATGAAAGTTTCATAAGCCTTATCACAATCAATTTTTAAATTAATAGATACCAAAAGTTCATTTTTAATTAAAGAAAGATTCGCTCTGTTTCTTTCTTCACGCCATTTAGAGTTCATGATTGAAAATATTCTCTCCGTGAACGCCGAAGTGGCAGGAATGGAGAGTAGGAATGAAATAAGCTTAAAAATATTTGGCAGACCGTTTTCGGTATTTTGAAAGATATTAAGCCGTTTTTGATCAGTAGTTTTGTCGTTAAACTCCCTTGAATTCTTAACTCTTGCAAAGATTTCATTGAGAATTGTTATTTCGCAATAAAGTTCGTCCATCTGGATTTTCATTCTTCCTTGTATGTTGAGAACTTCTAATGCCATCTCGAAATCATCAAAAGAAAGCTCTTGTTTTAAATTAAATTTTTGAATTTTGTATAACCAATTGTCCTCTTGAAAATTGAACCATTTATTAAGGTATTCCAAACATTTATCAGAAAATACTATAAAATTTTTCTTAATTTTATGACTTTCTTCGGCAGATTTAGCTTCTAAAGATTGCAACATTTTTTTGGTTTCATAACCAAAGAAACAGTCTTTCTTCCGTTGTTCAATTGCAATCTTTAAGGTGGACATAATGTTAAATAAATCTAATACCGTGATGTTGTCACCTTCAAGTTTTTTTATAGCTTTATTAAAATTATGTAAGAAATGGCTAGCAAAGTTCAAAAAGATTTGAACTTTAACGTTCCCATCAGTTTCATGCATACAAAAAACATTTTTGATATGGGTAGGGCATTCTTCACCTAAACTACTGAAATAATCAGTCAAAGGCTTCCAATTCATGATTATATTGTCCACACAAGGCAGCAATGAGAGCCACCTTGTGCCAACATGTCGTTTTAGCTCATGCCATTCACCTTCAACAGCCTCAACAAACTTTTTCAATTCTTCTCTTCGAATTGCAGACGAAGAAAAATGGCTGTAGGTTTTTAATACTATATTTTCGACATCAATTTGTAAAAAGTTCATTGCATATTTGACTGTGTTGTGAACAATGTGTGCGTGACAATTACCCTTCACTAAATTAGGAACTAGATGTTCTATTTTTTTATACAGGGAATGATGGACGCCAAAGTTTGCATTGGTATTGTCCGCGCTTAGACCAGAAACTCTTTCAAAGGAAAGATTGTGTTGGGACAATGAATTGTTAATGGCATCAAACATCCCATTAGCTGATTCGTCGCAGTTTTCGTAAAAATCTATCATTTTGTTCTGGATACCATTTTCAATATCAAAATATTGAACAACTAACGGAAATAACTTGATATTCTTTCTGTTGCTTGCATCAGTTTGCAAGCAAAAATATAAGTCTGGGTTGTTTAAGTCATTTATTAAAGACTTAAGGGCGTATGGTCCTAATACCTCTTCAACTAAAGCTTCCATTTTCGTTCGCCCTAATTTTTGATTTAAGGCAGTTTTAGAATCAGTATATAGAATCTTGTTAAGTTTCACAGTGCAATCCATGCTATTATACGAAATGTTGTGCTTGACAGTATGGTAAGTTAGAGCAAGTTCACTTGCTGTTATCTTATCATCACAGGTATCATGGGAAACAGAAGAAGCGGTTGATGAACCAAAAAAGCGATCTAATGTTGCACTTTTCTTGTTGAGTTCAATTTTTAATTTATGTTGCTTTGTTTCGCTATGTTGTTTAATCTGCAACAATTTTTAAACATTCATATAATACCACAAATCATACATATTTTCATTCAAATCATTCAAAAAATTCATTCAATAAAATCGATTCAAAATAAACGGCAATGAAGGATGGAACAACATAGCTCGACATAAAGGAACTCACCTGGCCAATACCACTTTTTCCAATAGCAATTGTTATGTTGCATGGTATGCACTTTGCATTAAATTCATTTTGGGGATCTTTTGAAATAAAAACATATTGCTTTTCCCATTCTACTTTATATTTTTGCAGTCTTTTTGTAAATTTTCGCTTTTTAGTGGGAGTTTGTGGCACGATGGTACTACTTGGACCACTTTCGTCGTCACTTTCTTTTTCCATTAGCACAACAATTAATAACACTTTAAAGACACAATTAATACTTTAGACACAATTTTGTGAATACAAATCCGATTGAATAGCCAAAAATTAATAAAGAGCAAATATTAAACGAACACAAATCAGTTGTAACTGTAAAATATCTCATGGCTGTCAGCTTTGACATTGACAGCAAGACTTAGACGTGTTCAGATTCTTGAGTGATGAAATGAAATCTTAAGGTGCAATCAAAATGGCAGATGTGTATGATATTTTTTTCAGCGGGTTAAAATATAGTATTTTTGCGTACTATATATTTCTTCAACAGTATATAGTACTCAAAGCCAAAATATAGTAAAATACTATATATTATAGTACGGTTGGGAACCCTACCCCGTTCCCTTATTGAGCAATATTTCAAGACCAACAACGTAAATAAACAGTTAACACAAAAGTAATGACTTTTAAAACTTGACTCAACTTCGTCTAAAATATTATTTTTCTTTTTGTAGCTTTTTAACTTCCCATAGGGAGTTATTGTAATCGGTGCGATTTGTCAAATTGGAATTTTTGACATTTCTCGACGTTTCAAGGTCCCTAGAGGCTATATCAATCATTTTTAGAGAGATGTCTGTGTGTGTGTGTGTACGTACGTTCGTACGTTCGTACGTGCGTACGTTCGTATACGTCCGTACGTTCTCGTACCATTTTTCGTCGTCGATATCTCAAGAACGAGTAAAGATATCGACTTCAAATAAATTTTGTTTAGTAGATAATAACTTCGAAAGAGGCTGAAAGGGCGTTTATTAAAATTCAGTGAGTAGTTTTTTCACTATAACGGTTTAAAAAAAAAGTAAAAATTTTGGTTAGTTTCAAATATCTCACGAAAAAATAATGCTATTGATTTAAAATAAAATTTAATGTACTCATTATAAGGTCATACAGATTTGGTATGAATTTGGAAAAAAATGAACATACCGTTATTTTTTTAAATACAAAAAACTGAAAAAAAAAATTTCATAACCCAGATATTCTAAGAACGGAACACAATTTGAAACTCAAAATAATTTTATTTTACGAAAAATAATGTGTTTGACAACTGGTGAAAATTTCAAAAAAAATCAGTTTACAGTTTTTTTACAAAAAATAAAAAACTATATAAAATTCTATTGAAAATTGGTAAAAATTGTTTTTCGACTCAAGTTTCTCGAGAACTAGTAGCGATATTGACTTCTAATTTAGTTTATTTTATACATAGTATAATTTTGTACAATTGGTAAAATGTTGACAAATATTGAATTAATAGTTTTTTTTTTTTTTAATAAAAGAACTATTAAAAATTCTAGTGAAAACTAGTTAAAATTGTATTTCAAGTCGAATTTCTTGGGAATAAACTCCGACAGTGCCTTCTAAAGTATGTTGTTTTATACATCGATACCTTCCCGTAAGAATGTATACTAAGCGACATTTCTAAAATTGTTCAGGAAACGAAAAAAACGAAAAAAGTTCGTTGGCGAAACCCAGGCCAAAACGTGGCCCTTAACATATATTATATTTCCTCATCAAAAAGTCATTTTCGGAAAAAGTGTCGCTTAGTACATTCTTACGGGAAGGTATCGACATAATACAATTATTAACATATGGTTAAATTTTGACAAGTATCGAATTGACAGTTTTAACAAAAATATAAAAAAAAATCTACTAAAAAGTGGTAATATTTGTTTTTCGACTAGAATATCTTGAGAACGAGCAATGATATTGACTTTGCCATTATTTAATTTTATACATAATACAATTTATTTTATATTTGACATAAATCTAGTTTTAGAGCGGATATATTTTGTAAGTACACTTCCATCAATAACCAAACCATATCTTTTATATTTGAATATTTCGTTTTTAATTTTTTTTCAATTAAAATGTTTGGAACCGAAATAATAAAGTAATTTCTATAATATAATATTAAAAAGCACGGAAATCTATAATTCAGTATATAATATGTACCTACTCGTACCAACCTTCGTAATTATTACAAGTTTTCAAGACCACAAATGGGAAGTTATCAGTGTGGGTCGCACCCAGCCTCTTTTTTTTTACCTAATTGACCTCTAATAACACTTATTCACACCTCTGCAGCTGGTTATGCAAATCAAACAATAAATTTTCCATTTCCATTACGACATAAATCAAATAATAAATATTCTTTAAATTTTCACTTTCTATCTACGACTTTTAAGTACGATTCTCTAACTTCAGCTTCCACTCCCAATCGAATTGACATGGCTTACCGTCATGTCAGTTGATACTCCTCAATAATATATTTTGAAAAACTACCATCAGTTCAGTTTCTCTTTCGCTGCGGCATTTGAATACAAACATTAAAGCCGCACAATCAATTCGAATAGCCAACAAGCGATAGTGACAACGAAAATGAAAACCGAAAAAAAGGGAAACTTCCGACTGCATTTTTTGGGATAGGCACATACATCACGCATGGGTGGACAACACAACGTAGGGCCTTTTTCAGATCTCAGAATTTTTAATCAGCGCAACTTTCTCGTATCAGAAAACTTCTTACAACATAATAACGGCTTTTTGCGGATTACAGATCCGCTGTCAAACTGAGAATATAAAAAGAACGACAACAACAATCAGTTGGCTTGATGGTCTGACACAATTTCCCAATTCTGTTCTGCTTTTTTTCCCATTCTTTCTCTTACTTCTTTGAATCCGTTGTCGTTTATAAAATGAAAGTTAAAGCTTTTAAGTTGTTATCTTGGTTTAAATTGTATCTTTTGGATTTCGGTAGAGTTTCCAGCAGAGTACAGTATGCAAATTTGTTAAAATAGTTGGCCACAAATTGGAGTTGTAAATGATTACAAAATCGCTTTGAATTTTCCGTCTTTATAGTATTTGAGAGATAATTAATATTGCAGCTAAGGAAATAAAATCTAGGTCTGCTTTCTTTTGGGGCTTCAAGTTGAAGATGTAGATATGGTAATGGATCAATAATGTTATGTTATTTTTAATCACAGAAAAAGTAAACAAAAATACAAAAATATAATATATTTTTTTTTCGTATTTTTTTTGCAAATAAATTATTACCAAAAGTTTTAAATGCAATATTATATTTTCTAATTCAGAGCACTAGACTAACAATTTAAACCATTAAAACGATATATGGGCTTAACCTAAAAATTAAGCAAACAAATATTAAGACACTTTTTTCGATGTGGCGAGTGTTTTTTTTTTTTTTTTTTTTTTTGATAAAAAACTTTAAATGATTTTGATAAAAAATTCAAAATTATAGATGAGCTGGAACAGAAGGATACATAAATACGCTCTGTTTAAAATTTGAATAGAATCCGCCTATTCGCGTCGACACAGGTCGACATATGTACATCAGAACCGACATACATTTTTTTTTACTACTCCATAGTAATAATGATATGTTTTTTTTTTACGAAATCAAAAGTTTTTCCATACAGCAAGTAAAAACGGTTTTCAAAGTTTAAAAAACTTTAAGTATCTAATGATGAGATTGTAAATCACTTTGCGAACAGTCAAATTAAAGAATACACGATTTTTACGAAACAAACAAAATTTACTTGTATACCTGCGACATGAGTTTTGATAAACAGGTATGTATGCAGATCATTCAAGGAAATCAAAAGTCTGTCTACTTTCAGTCTAAAAGGTTACAGCCTAGTCTGTGATCTCCAACAAATGCTATAGCCAAGAAAGAGAGGAAAACTTTCGGGGAGAGACTCGGCAACTACAAACAAAAATCAAAAACGTCACAAAAGCAAAGCTATAATAAAAGAAAAAAACACGAGCACACCCAAACGTCGTTTTCCCGCAAACAATAAATAATGATACTACCAATAAATTTCTTGCGAAGAAAGAGTGGATAATTCTCCAAATAATTTGCTATAATTATGTATATCAATTTCGCTTGTCGAACAACATTTTTTTTAATTTTCTGATTTTTTTGTTAATTTTGTGAAGGGCAACACAGTTTTGCGAACACAACTGACAGCTTGATTAATTACTCATGAGAAATGATCTAAACGACGAACGGAACAGAAAAATTAGACGGCATAGCCGATGGCATCAATTGTTAATAGTAGCTCACAATTAGGTGTTTAAATTAAACTTTTGCCCTACAGTTTTGTCGAGCTTCTTGCCAATATTTTGTCCAGTTCCATTTTTTATTTTAAAATTGTTACTTTCTTCTACCAAAACGCAGTTTTTCATCTTCTTCACGAAAACCTGAACCGATTTCGATGAATGGTACCAATATCTGCGAATAAATATTTATTTTAAGAACCAATAGTTATAAGTATTACTGTGAAAACGGTTCCAAAAATAAAGATTTTGTTTCGCCTTTTTGACAGAGCGGAATTATTCGAATAAATTTTGTCCAGAATATCTCTGAAATCATAACTGACTAGGCCCTTACAAAATAAGGAAGATATTAACTTTTAATACTTGACATGCATGTAATGCTTAGATCTTGCAGTTACCAAAGTCAGCCGCTAGATCTGATGCATTACAATGTGCCTTGCATTGAGGTAGATAATTTTATAAGAGGCTAAGCCAGACGATTTTTGACTTTTTTCGGTTAAATCGGCAAATTAGCACACTGTGTCGATAGTGGACTCGAGACAAAAAAATCGCAGAAAAAAAGGATAGCAATCTCACATATATAGTATTCGCCAGCATTCGGGAAAAAAAGTTTCACTTTGCATCGTTTATCCGAGAAAGATATACACAAATTGAAATGAACAACAATACATACTACAACGGATGCGTGGCATAATACGAGTATATATGAGCCCTGAAGTTGCAAGTTAACTGAAATTGATAACAAACCGGCACCCGCATGAATAGTATTGGGGTATAAGCCATGCAACTTGGGTTTGCTTTTGCTTGGAGTTTATCTTGTTGTGTGGAGCTTTTCTATTATTGTATCTATAGGGTCGAGACTCTGAGTCTGAGGTTGGAAAAGTGAAAACAAATCACTGTGTCACAGTTGCAAAACAATCTTCTTTTTTGTATCCATTCAAACAGAAAGGAGAGGAGAATCGCATTCAGTGATAGTAGCTAGCAATGAAGGTTGTAGGTTGGAATATGTTTACGATGGGTGCAAATGGCACCATCAGTTTTCAGATAGGAACGTATACTATACAACTACCATGATTGCCACTAAAGTGTGTTTTCGACCAAACGCACATTGGTATATACGTTTTCTTAGGTCGATTTAAAAAAAAATATTATTGATAACTTTTCAATTAGTTTTATCACAAGATTTGTCAAACTAAAATCACTACATTTTCAAAACCAATTAACAAAAAATTATGATTTTACTACACAAAACAATATGCATTATGGTGCAAAATTTTAGTCAAATTAGTTTTATGTTAAAACTGTTTTAGTATGATACTTGACGATTTTTCAAATTTTAATTGAGCTAAGCAAAATAACTTATTACAATATGATAGAAATTCGACCGATAAAACTGATAGAAAAAACACATTCCCCCAATGAAAATTTCACTTTATTCCGTTGGACAGTAAAGGCTGCGGATTCGAACAGGCTTGGACGACATGAGCAGCAAATTTTTAGGATTCATAGTTTAAAAATTATATTTTAACTAAAATATAAATAGATAAATTAGAGGCCATTACGGGTCGTAGAGAGCCTAAGCATAGCGACAAACATCTCTCAATCATTAGTGTGGGGTGCATGTTATTAGGGGGGTGAGGCTACCAACACTTTTCAAGACAAGAGATACTCTCGGAGGATTTGTTACAAAAAGAGCTTTAAATATGGTAGGTTATAGAAGTATAACAGAAACATTTGAATCTCTCGAGCACCATCGCAATGTTACTTGTCTTTTATTATTTTACCGTTATTTTATAAACAGTGTTCTGGTGAAATAGCCAGTTGCATTTCGCCCCTAAAAAAGTTTAACCGCAATACTCTCGACTCAGGGAGTGACCAAAAGTTTACAGTTGTTAAATAAAGAGAATGTTTCTTTTGCCGCACTACACGAATGTGTAAAAAGAGGGAATGATTCGATGCTCAGCAGCGGCTGAACATAATTAAAGCTGGTTGCGATTCGATAGTTGTATTTTGAACTCATAGAGTTCACTCCGAGCTAGTTTTTATTGAAAAGGAAACACAGGTTGAGTGCTCTAATGTAAAGGGTGGTTCAACGACTACGCACGATGTTAATTGTAAATAAAAAAAAAAGTTTTCAGAGAATTATTTTAACATTTTTTGTTATGATAGAAAGATCTATGACAATTACGTGTGAAACAAAATATCGGTGCATATCCTCAATTTCTGGCCACAAGAAGTCCGTTATCATCTCGCGATATCGAACACCATTCACGGTAACTGCTTGGCCGATCTCATTTTCGAAGAAGTACGACCCGATGACTCCGCCAGCCCATAAACCGCACCAAACAGTCAGTCTTTGTGGATGCATCGGCTTTTCAACAATCACTCATCACTGAAGATGATTTTCTTTGTAAAGTCAACATTCACTTCTGTCTGTTCAACCAACCATTCGGCGTATTCACGATGCTTGAAACGGTCAGTAGGCTTCAGCTCTTGAGTCAATTGAACCTTGTAAGCGTGTAAATTTGAATTCTTATTCAAATTCGCATCAGTGATGTTCGTGAGATGTTCAATTGTTGGGCACGACGACGAGTCGAGGTTGACGGCTCTTCTTCCACACTATTGCGAACAACAGCAATGTTTTCCGCAGAACGAACTGGGCAAGCATGTACAGGTGTTTTCACATTTCCTATATACCCGGTTTGCTGAAATTTGCACAAAATTCTACCGATTGTGGATACATTTGGTCGATTATGCTGACCAAAAAAATCACGAAGTGGACGAAATGCATTTGGATTTGAACGCCTATTTTCGTAAAAGGCTTCAACAATCTTAACGCGCTGCTCAATTGTGTACCTCTCCGTGGTTGAATTTTTCAAACAAAGAAACAAAGAAATGTCAAATTAAGTTGGGCAAAAAACTTGACGTTAAGGTGTGACTCACAATATTAACATTGTGCATCATGGTTGGACGAACCTTTATATGAGCTTAAAAAGAAACACTGATTTTTTTGTGATAGCTCTGAGCTTAAGAAGTACATATTTACTATGATATTAAAAAGTCGTGGTCTCCGTAAGCAGAACAAAATAAAATTTGACAGATTATAGTCCAGAGTAAGTAAAAATGGAACATTGCACGAGAAATCAACCTCCTTTCATTGCTGAAGAGTATTTAAAAAAATTAATGTTATTTTTCGAGCAAAACCATCGTAAGGGACGAAACACATTTTCATGTTGCTGGAATTGTTGATTGTCAATAGGTGCGTTTTATATTTTATTATTCACAAATCTACCGGGATCCGGATCTGCATTAAGTTTTAACATGTATTACAAAAAAAATTTGGGATCCTGTTTTCTATCGGGATCTATTTCAAAGATCCAAAAATTAGTTATTACACTGGTGAGTAGATGGCTTTTATGATAAGGTAGTGCAAGTTATAGTGTAAAGAAAAAATACAAAAAATAATTTAAAATTTACAAACATAAGGATAAAAAGAGACGGGCTTATAACACCGCTGTCACAAAGATCCGTATCGTTTTATTTTCAAGGGAAGATTCCGATCCGGATCCCGATAGATTTGTGAATAATAAAACGCACCTAATATTACAAATGCATCCACAACGTGTAAATGTTTAGGGCGAATTGTGGGTTGGAGACATCATTGGACTATACTTCTTCTTCTTAATGAGGTTGGTAAGGTAGTGACAGTTACTAGTGCTCGATACGGCGGCGATGTGATAAAAAAGGAGTTCCTTCCTTCATTGGATAATATTGATGTGGATGACATGTGGTTTCAACAAGACGGTGACACATGCCATTCAGCTTGTGAAACGACTGAATTACTACTAGAGAGATTTCCTGGTGGTGTACCATTTCGCCTGCCCCCTAGATCGTCTGATTAAACCCCATTTAATTTCTTTTCAGGGGGTAGCCAATTCACGTTATCTCTGCGAGATATAACCTTTCTCTCAAATCGTGGAATGTCAATCGTCAATGGTGGAACCACATGTCGTCTAGGTCCCTATGGTTCAATTTGGGACATAAGCAATTAGTTATCATAGTTCTGTATCATTCGACCACTGAAGGTGACCAACTTGCCAACTTCGTTCTTAAAAATGTGCGGACCAATGACGCTGCCGCCGGCCCCAAATCCACACCAAACTTTAGTTTTATGAGGATTCATTTTATCACCTGGTGAACCTTATGTGGGCTGGTGTCGTCGTGCCAGTTTCGCTTGTGAACACAAGCATTTATCCAAAAATGCACCCCGTCGCTGAAGATGATTTTTCGGTCGACATGGGGCCCTCTTCGAAAGGCCGAGTTCTTATATATGTACACGAAAAGGCATCGACTACCTTGTGTTTTGCTGTTGACTTTCACGGAAAACGGCTACAGTTCTCAGCCGTTATTGCTCATTTGATGAACCAATGTTTGCTGATTGATTATCGAACCCGCTGTCTCAAACTTGGCTACCAAACTTTGAAGAGTCGGCTGCGAAGTGCCACAAGGTCTAGCGTAAAATGGGCCCAACGTTTGTAATACCAAATACTCATTTTGATAATAAAGTTTTCAATCGTGTAACTTGCCATGTTGATTTGGCATCAGTATCTGAATAGTAAACAACAGATTTGACAGTGTTCGCCACAGGGCGCCAAAATCTACCCGCGCCAATTGAAAAACCCTTTATTTACATCTGTGGAGTTTGGTAGAAACATGATAACTCCATAAAATAATTTGCATCTTTACATTCACTTAACCCTAGATTCATAAACTATATTCATTGTAACATCGTTCATAAACATAAGTCTGTGAGACCCCTTACCTTCAAAGTTATCATATTTTCTATCTGTAAATATTTTTGCAAAAAAAACACATAGGCTACTTTAAGGAACATTTATGTTAAATAAATAAAATAAAAAACAATTTAATTTTATCACTCGGCGCAATCTTGACACCAATTTCCGCGATGCTCCCCGCACATGGGACGTTTACAGGAGGTGCACAAAAATCGAAGAAAGGTGCTTCCAACTTAGTTTCCAACTACAGACCAATATCACTTCTCAACAATATCAGCAAATTACTGGAAGAATTAATCTTACGAAGACTGAAGAAATTCTGCTGTGAAAATTCAATCATCCCTGACATGCAATTCGGCTTTCGAGAAAAACACTCAACCTTGCATCCACTGGTTAAATTCCAACACGATATCACCACAGCCCTCAACAGTAATCGTGTCACCGTCGGATGCTTTCTGGATGTCGAGAAAGCATTTGATAGCGTGTGGATAGACGGTCTAATCCACAAACTTCATCTTATGCAAGTACCTCCGCCATTAATAAAAATTCTCTTTTCTTTCCTATCTTGCAGGAAATTTTTTGTTCAAGTAGATAACTGCAAGTCAAACATGAAGACCATCAGAGCTGGAGTCGCCCAAGGCTCAAAACTAGGCCCCTTCCTCTACAACTTGATGACTTCAGACCAACCTTCACCAATTGGATGCGAGAACCTCCTGTATGCTGATGACTCGCTCACCTATGCCACATCAATGTCACCTCTAATCGCTGTCCAAAAAGTAAAAACCCACATTAACAGACTCTTCCAATTCTACCAGAAATGGGGCATCCGAATCAATACTTCCAAATCGGAACTTGTCTGCTTTAGGAGACCTTCAACTGGTAGAGGCCTTCGCACCGCAACAATTTGCAGAAATCTGGCCCTAAAACTCCCTGACGGATCCTCCATAGTGGCAAAACCAAGTGTCAAGTACCTGGGAGTGCACTTCAACGAGTTGCTAAGGTTTAACCTGCACTCAAGAAATGTTCTGAAAAAGGCCAGCTGGGCCTTCAGCCGTTTGCACCCATTGCTGAAAAGAAGATCAGGTCTTAGCCAACCGACAAAGATATTAATCTACAAACAGCTCCTGCGACCAGTGATTAGCTATTCCTTCCCAGTCTGGTTTTCCATCTCGAAGACAGCTATGAAGGAACTTCAACTATTCGAAAGGAAGATACTGAGGATCTGCACTGGACTCTACTTCGACCGTCAACGACAGAAGCACTACAGAAACGAGCATCTCTACACAGAAGCGAATTTAATCCCACTGGACAAATATCTAGTTCATTCAACGAAGAAATTAATGAGGAACATCATCGACCACCCGAATCAGCTTATGAGAAGGATGACCACAGAACAACGACATCCCGAGCCGAGGTACCTCAGTGTAATGGAAACTCTGGATGACAACGTAATCATGGACAACGAGGATGTAGTCTCGTTCTACGCTGACATTGGGTCAGCCTACCACCGCGGCTAAAACGCCATCCCTGCCCACAACCCACAAAAATCACCACTGACAACCAGGAATGAACACCCTGAGAACAATACAGTCAACCAACATTTTAAATTTAAATTTTTTTTTTTTTTTGTCATGTAAATTTTAAAATAATTAAACTTAAGTCACTGTATATAGTTAGGCCCCCTATGAGCCAACAAATGTAAATTTTCATGCATATGTAGTATCTTATTAGTTGTAAGCCAAATTGTAAATAGTATGTTCAATAAAACAAAAATTGAATTGAAAATTGACAAAAATCGGGTCTTACGCTTCTTTTTGTAATCGCAGAAAACACAATTTTTTCTGGGGTGATTTTCAGATATCACTGGAACATATGGCAAAGTATCACCTAAAATGGCATTATTATTCCTTTTTAGGCAACGCCTCAAAGTTGGTACTTCGCGACGATGACGCAACCATCAGGGCTCTATCAATTTTGTGTGTTACCTCTTTTACAAATTCTCGCCTTGTCAATGGTTTTTTTCATTACGGCTGCTATTATGTACGTGGATGACAAAAGAGTTGACTGTAGACATATTCAATATGCCAAAAAAATAGCATAGTGGTCATCTTAAAAATATAAAATAATAAAACGATTGCAAATTTAAATTTTGCGTTAATCAACCAAAATTAAAAAAAGATGGTAGATAGTAATCACCAAAATTAATAATAACGTACACAATTCATAATATTATTAGTTCTTTCTGTGAAATTTATGCACATAAATTCATTTTAAAAGGTAAATATATAAAACACGGAATTATAAATAATTGTAACACTATTCATAAACATACGTACCTCAGACACCTTGCAGGTAAAATATCAAAAACTAAACGTCTATGCACCAACGAAACTTGAGCGACAATAAGCTCTCTTTGCTTTAGGAAGTACTGAAATGCACGTATTTGTATCTCTTTCAAAACGCTTGATATGATTGATTTTTCAACTGTAAGGGTCTGTGAGACCCATGTTTATGAATCTAGGGTTAATATCGAGCTCGAACCTAAACGGGTAAACTGTTTTCTTAAAATTTGGAACATAATTTTTCAAAGAATATTTTCAAAAGTTTTCCAAATTTGAAGAAAATCAGTCAACCCATTTCAGCCCTAGCTCATGAAAAGTGAACGTAAAAACGCAAATTATTTTATGGACTAATCATGTTTGTACCAAACACCACAGATTTATTTTAAATAATTAAATTAAAGAAAAAATACAAATCTTTTTTGATTCATATGTATGTACATTTGTTTTCGGTTATGATTTCTATTATAGGTATTTTTTCTGAATGGCAACCATGACGACTACTTGCATAGGATCCTTGGCTCTCTATTGAAATTGAATTTCATGTGCAAATGCAAATATTGACACAAGATACAACGGTTTATGAAATGAATTGGAATGCAGATGCAACAGATGGTTGGAATTATATTTAGACACACTCGTGGTAGCCTAGCTATTGGTATCGCATATTTTTTTTCTTGTGGCAAAATGGAAAGACCACCCAACAAAACACCAAACACTAGAGGAAAAAAGTTTCTGCATTCACTGCATTCATTTATCATATACCAAGGGGTCGAGAGATACTTTTGGCTATCCTCAAAATGTTTTATAGATAGTTTTGTATTCCTTCTTTGAGTTTGGAAGTTCAATGCAAATGTTTTTAGGTACGAGTATATCATCATCATCATCACTATCATTCCTGCCCTATGGAAACAGTTCTGACTCTGGCATTGATGGAAATTATCTGCATAAGGTACACGAAAATATCAATGAATTTAATTTTGCAAGAAGGTGTATCTACGGATGTGTGTTTTTGAGAAAAACAATCTATTAAGTACTCCCTAAAAGCTCAGACGAACAAGTATGTGCCCAAAAGCATACAGGCAGGAAGGATATTCTCCAAATTAAAAAAAATAGTGTCATACTGCAACCTTCTTCACAAAGTGTGTGAGATGATGATGAATAAACAGAAAATTGCTTTGAGAAAAAATTAAAAAGTTGTTAGTCAGTTTCATTTTTTAGCATTTTTTGTTTGTTTTGTTTTTGCGAACGATTGAAAAGAGAAAGTGCTTTATTTTCTGATTTTAAAGTTTTTTTGTTTGGAAATAGCGTATGTATTTATAAATCAGTCAGTCACTGGTGGGAAATGAATTTAGAGAGAAAATAAAAATAAAAACTGATCAGATTTAACCAGAATGTTGTTAAAAGTAATGAATTGTTGGGGCCATGGCTTTTTCGGTTGAACAAAGTTTAGTTTGAACTAGAAAGAATATTTTGTAACATTTTGAGATGAAACTAAAAAGAAGTGAAATATTTAAAACAATCCGTTTTGTAATTTTTGAAATAAATCATGCACTGAAGCTGGTTTCAATAAAGCTATTTTATTATAATTCTATTTTGCGTTGTGAAAACCAAACAGAAACATCAGCACACAGAAAAATAAAATCTAACCTAGACAATTCTTCGTGGGTTATAAAAATGTGTTAAAAACAACTAAGTCTCTGATAAAACCTACTTAGTGATGTATTGATTAAAATACATTGTTTAAAATACTCAACTTAGAATATTAGTAAAATCGAAAAAACAGTTATAGTAATCGATAATCTAGGCTTTAACATTTCTTTCCTGATATTAAACAACTGTTTTGGTTAAATTAAACTTATGGCCGTGTTGTTTAAATTGAAAAGTGTATCTAGTTTACAACAATTAACCAGATTTATTTGATTTTACTAAGTTAATGGGTTTATTCAACTGCATGGTAATCGTAAAATAACACATCCAAGTCCGTATTATAACTGACTTAAGACTTTCATGAACCAGGGTTGCAAAACTTTTTAGCTTAAGCTTGGCTTTAATTCACAAGCTAGTGGGTGACTTATGAATTAAAAAAAAATGTAATTCCTAAGCTATAATGGATGAAATCTGATTAAAAAAATATTAATTGGAAAATTTATAATCTACCCATTTACGACTCGATACTGCCAAGGCCCCAGCTAGTTTTTCTTAGTTTCAGTCATGGCCCTACCGAGCAGTATCTAGCTTGTCCCTCGCTAATTTGTTAATGCTCTGTATATAATGGGCCTTGCTAGATGTTCCTATATGGGCCCTAGATGGGTCTTCACAAGTAAAGTAAAGTTTTTTTATTAACTGTTTGGTTTTTTATTATTGTTGATTATTTTGGAGTTCACTTCGTTTTTTCTTTGCCTCCCTATATTC
Organism: Philhelius festivus; assembly: GCA_963931855.1. NCBI lineage: Eukaryota > Metazoa > Arthropoda > Insecta > Diptera > Syrphidae > Philhelius > Philhelius festivus. The sequence goes on along the minus strand of OZ007557.1, from coordinate 32,586,212 downwards.
GACTCTTTATGTGATTTTTTGCTGGAATGAAAGAATTTTTTTTTTTTAATTTACCTCTGTGCTCTCCACTTAGATTCGAACCCGAGTCCTCTCGCTTGTCGTGCTTGTGCTCTACCTATTGTGCCACTGTGATACACAAAATATCTTGTCTCAAAGTGCTACTCAAATAACTCTCTCGTGTCTTTAATTTTACTGTTTAAGAAGACTTAAATACGTATCTTAAATACGAATCTTAAAAATACCGATTTAGGACCAAAACAAAAAAGTTATGTTTTTAGAAGGATTAAAGAAGGAATTAAGTAACAAAAAAAAAACCGATTTAAGAAATGAAAATTTAAGAAGTATTTAAGAATGCTTTAAGTAGAAGTAAACACACCAAGTTAAGTTCTTTAAAACAATACCTAGTAAAGATCATATTAAGATGGAATTAAGTAGGCATAAATTGACATACCTAGCTTTGATAGCTTTTTATAGAGACATGTAAAGGCACATCTAGGATACATCAAGTAAAAACTATCTAGCCCCAGTATAAGTAAAATCTGAGAACGCCTATAAAGAGGCGACACTAGCTAAGGCCAATATAACGCCCAGATACAATTCCTTATCCAGGTTACACCAAGTAAAAACTATCCAGGTCCCTTACAGTTTATATTATACAATGCCAATAAAAAGGCGATACTATCTACAGCCCAGATATCGCCAAGAAAAAGTTTCATATCTAGGCTACATCAAGTTAAAAATACCTACTCCTGGGAAAGCCAATAAATAGGCAGTTCTAGCCAGGATAAGCATAAATTAGTCAAGATCCGCCAGGCTTGTATCTGCCTAGGCCCAGCATAGGATTTACTGGCTAGGGCCACGCTATTCGATAGTGTTTCCTAGATAATTTTCTATCGGGTAGCATGATAAGTTTATGACACACAAAAGCTTGAAATCTACTTTCGTTAATAAATAAATAATTATGTAGCCAAACAACCTTAAACATTTCTAATCTACCAACTAGCTTATGAATTAAGTTTTTTTTAATTCGTGACTTATGAAGTAGGTTCTGAATTAATATTTTTTTAATTCATGAGTCATTAACTTGCTCATGACTTAAATTTTTTTTAATTCATAAGTCAGTAGTGAATTAATTTTTGTTTAATTCATAAGTAAGTAAATGTACCAAAAGATACGAATAAGAAAGAAAAAACTACTAAAATAAGACCACCGCCACCGATTAATGTCATCGGGATTGCGGAATACAATAAGCTTAAAATAATCCTTGAGGCGTTAACCCCAGCGAATTTTAAAGTTATCTCGCTTAATAACAACAAGTGGAAAGTTTGTGTAAAAGACTCCGATAGCTATCGTCTGCTTTCGCGAAGACTTAACGAAGCAAATGTAGAATGGTATACCTACGAAAACAAATCAGAAAGACCTTTACGAGTCGTTGCAAGAGGCTTACATTCCTCATGTCAAAAAAACGATGTAATCCGTGATCTTAAAGAAAAAAATTACAAGATCTTAAATGCTGAGAACATCGTAAAAAAAGAAAAACAACAAAAAGATAGAGAAACTGTCGTGGTAAAGCGTGGTCTCCCACTATTTATACTCACGTTCGATAAGACAGAAAAACTAGAGGAAATCTACAGAATTAAAACAATACTGAACCTCGTTGTTAAGATCGAACCTCTGAAAAGCCGTACAAAGCAAGTGCCTCAGTGTAAACGCTGTCAAGGTTTCAACCACACGCAAAGCTATTGTAAAAAAGAACCTAGGTGTGTAAAATGCGCGGGAAAACATTTAACTGCTGACTGCACTGGAAATAGCAAAAGTCCAGCGAAGTGCATAAACTGCAATGGAAGTCACCCGGCAAGCTATAGAGGCTGTGAAGTAGTTAAAGAGCTACAAAAACGCCGAGAAAAAATTCATATGGAAAGAAAACCAAAGAAACAAATAAAAAGCCCAATATCTAAGACTCCTAAAAGAATAAATACACTAAGAGTCGGCATCGGCAAAGAAAATCAAACCCCATCAACGTCAAAGACATCTCCAAAGAAACGTACTGTTAAGTCATACGCCGAAATGGCAGCTGCACAGACATCTCCAAAGAAACGTAGTGTAAACACAAATGCCAGAATGGCGGCTGCACCCGTAATAAATCAACCTGACTCTGACGCACTATCTCAATGCTTGGCTTTAATTTTGTCAAAATTTGAAGATCAGGTCAAAATCAATAGAACTATTTCTGATAGGTTAGCAAAAATCGAAGATTTTATTCGACCCAAACGTTTTAAAAAAAAATCATGATGGAAAACCTTAAAATTATTACGTGGAATGCCAACGGATTAAGGCAAAGACTTGAAGAACTAGAAATGGTCATACGGGAACAAGATATCGACATTTGTCTAATATCAGAAACCCACGTTAAAAAAGAATCAAATTTCAATATAAACGGTTATCTAGATTACCATGCAATTCATCCGTCGAACAAAGCAAGAGGCGGAGCATCATTATACATAAAAGAATGTATCAAACACTCGATAGGCCTTAAGCTTGAACTTGAACCGATGCAGCTTATAAGTGTGCAGGTTAAAACTAAACATGATACATTGAATTTCACATCTATATACTGCCCTCCACGGTACAGAATTGATAAAAATGATTTTTCAAACTTGCTAAAATCACTTAGACCATCTTTAATAATCGGTGGCGATTTTAATGCAAAACACACGTTTTGGGGTTCTAGATGCATTTCTCAAAAGGGCCGAGCGTTATATGAAGCCGGTATGGAGAATAATTGTGATTTTCATTCTAGTGGGAAACCAACTTATTGGCCGACAGATACCTCGAAAATACCTGACCTGATTGATTTCTTTATAGTCAGGGGAATACCGTCAAATCGAATAAAAATAACGGAATGCTTTGATCTTTTCTCTGACCACTCTCCCGTTATTCTCACTATGAGCGAAAGTATTGTTAAAATTGAAACACCACCTAGGTTAACAAACGGTAAAACTAACTGGGAAGGTTTTAAGAAAGATATTGAAGATAATGTTGAATTAAGGGTATCACTACAAACACCTCTTGAGCTTGAAGAAGCGGTAAATAATTTTGTGCATATTGTTCAAAAAGCCGCATGGAACAATACTCCTTACCAAAGACAAATGTCAGGCTATAGAGAAGCTAAATATCCCCAAGAGATAAAAGAGGTACTTAAAGACAAGCGAAAAGCGCGCAAAAAATGGCAACAAACTCGTGCTCCCCAACACAAAGCTAATTTAAATCACCTCAGTAATTTGCTTAAAAAGATGATATCAGATTTTAAAAACCGCGAAGCTGGAAATTACCTTGAAAACTTGACGGCAGGTAAAGAATCTAATTATTCTCTATGGAAAGCGATAAAAGCTACGAAAAAACCAAAGCTTCCAGCACCCCCGATCATGAAAGACCAAAATGAATGGGCAAGAAGCGATAAAGAGAAAGCAAACGTTTTCGCTGATTACCTAGAGGAAACATTTAAGCCGTTCAATGGGCAAGCATTGAATGATGATATAAGTGTGAATATAAATTCAAATGAAAGCTCCATCACAAGAAATGTTACGCTTGCCGAATTAAGCAAAGAAATTAAGAAACTGAAGTCAAAAAAAGCACCAGGATACGACTTAATTACTGCGGAAATTCTTAAAATGCTCCCACGGAAAGGTTTAGTAAACCTCCTTTACATAATGAACGCCACTCTAAGGTTAGAATATGTTCCAAATCAATGGAAAGTCGCAGAAGTAATAATGGTCTTAAAACCTGGCAAACCATCACATGAAAAGAAATCGTACAGGCCCATTTCACTTCTTCCTGTAGTGTCGAAGGTCTTTGAGAGAATATTTCTTCAGCGTCTTCAGCCCATAATAGAAGAAAAGGGTCTTATACCTGAACACCAGTTCGGTTTTAGAAGTAAGCACTCGACGATTGATCAAGTGCATAGAATCACCGATGTCATCGAGAAAGCCTTTGAAGAAAATAAAATTTGTTCAGCGGTCTTTTTAGATGTGTCTCAAGCTTTTGACAAAGTGTGGCACGAAGGCCTCAAATACAAATTGAGACAAGTCCTATCTGAAGGACTATACAACATTCTTAGAGAATATCTAGAGAAAAGAATTTTCCGCGTTAGGCACGGAAATGATTATTCAGATTTTAAAGAAATAGTGGCTGGGGTACCACAAGGTAGTGTTCTAGGTCCCATTTTATACCTTTTATTTACACGCGACATACCCCAAACAGACAATACAATTGTAGCTACTTTTGCAGACGATACCGCAATACTTGCAGTAGGCAAAACGGCTAACGAATCGACATGTAAATTGCAAAATGCTCTTAACAATGTCAATGAATGGACAAACAAATGGCGAATAGCGCTTAACGAATTTAAGTCAGTCCACGTGGACTTTACTTATAAGAAAATTAATAGATTACCAGTCTTTATTAATACAACTCAAGTTCCATTTGCAAATGAGGCAAAATATCTCGGGATGACTCTTGACGCGAAATTAAAATGGAAGTCACATGTTAAAAATAAATGTGATCAATTAAATATTAAACTAAGGGAAATGTACTGGTTACTCGGACGACATTCTAAACTTAGTATCGAAAACAAATTATTAGTTTACAAACAGGTGCTTAAGCCTGTCTGGACATATGGTATTCAACTCTGGGGTTGTACCCACGATACAAATCTAAATAGTCTACAAACTTTTGAAAACAAATTATTAAGGTCCTTTGTAAATGCGCCGTGGTATATTAGAAACGAAGATCTTCACAGGGATCTTGGAATCCCCACGGTTCGCGAAGAAATAAAAACTTTTTCGCAAAGGCATAGAAAGCGTTTAGTTGAACATACCAATGGAACAATCTTAGAAATTCTTGACGAAACAAATTTAGTACGACGTTTGAGAAGGACCAAACCTTCCGATCTAGTACGGTGAAATTATTGTACTGTATTATGTATATTTAAATCATCGCTTAAAATAGAAAGAAGCTATTCAACTAGCTTATAATTAAACCAGTAGGAACTTTCACCGGAAAGTTGCCTACAACACGTTACTTAACTTCGAGAAAGATAAATTGCTAGATAAGTTCCATATGAACTTAGTTGCAATCGGGAGGAGGAGGTGGTTTTAGTGCGGTCGGCCTGATTAACGGTCTGCTTGCATAGAGTCTTACCTTCCGTAAGGCTTTATGGGGGCAGAGTTGTTGGTCGGGAGAGTCCCACATATCTATGAGCGCGCGTTTTTCGGTCCTCATAGAATCTTTTGAAGATTTCAACACCTACCCACGGGAAAAAAAAAAAAAAAAAAAAAAAAAAAAAATTCATAAGTCACTTAGTAGGTAGTGAATTATTTTTTTTTTAATTCTGAAGTCACCAAATTGCTCATGACTTGGGTTTTTTTTTAAATAATTATAAGTCACTTAGTAGCTTATGAATTAATTTTTTTTTAATCATAAGCACTAACTAACTTATGAATTAATTTTTTTAATTCACAAATCATCTACAGACTTGTGACTTTTGGTTTTCTTAATTCAAAAATTCGCAACCCTGACATGAACTTGGCTTAAGCAATCAATAAGGTTTAATTAATTAACTCGTGTAATTTCAACCGGGTAATTTTGCAGCTTGTGTATATAAGCAGGCTCCCTTTTTAATTTTACAAGAGGTTTCAACCCATAAATGACCTGCGTGCGCTGTCGTTTGATAATTTATAATGATAAAATGCATGACTGGAAGAACAAACATTTTAAATCGTTAAAGCCATTTTTGTTTAAAAAACAAAGGTTTTAATACAAAGTTAATAAGACCATTTGAGAAAAAATGTTGAAACGGCAATTTAAAAAAAAAATGGCCTACCGTTTTTTAAATATAGAATTTACAACAAAAATGGATTTTTTCAAATCCTAAAAATATAAATGTATGTGCAACGTATTTTTAAGTTTTTAAGAAGTTTCTGTATAATATTTAAATTAAATCCATTAAGCTGAAAATAAGAAAGTCAAACTACTAATAAAAGGCCTAATGACAGGTACCTGCTTTGAAAGACGTATTAATTTGTCTGTGTCGTACAAATTTGGTGATACATACAAAATTTATCAAAATTCTAGAAGCTATTTTCAAAAAACAATAAAATGTTTTCCAAAACAGGTTAACTTTTGTATTACCTTTATATTTGTGAACAAGTATTTTTTTACATCCCTAAGATAGACTGTGCCAAGTTTTAAATTTAAAAATTTCAATACAAAATACTGCCTTAACCTTCTAGGACCTTTAGAATTTTACAAATTAATCGAAAACAGTTGCACCGTTTTTGATAAAATCAGAACATTTTTCTGGAACAATGTCTTCAACTGTTTTACAAAATTATTGTTTTTTATTTTTATTTAATAAAATATTTTGTAAATGTTTTCATTAAAATTCTATTTTCTTTATTTTCAAAAATACTTTTGGTCTTAAGAATGAAAAGAAAAACATGTGTCAATAATTATAATACCCATCTACGAAGTAACTAAAAGTAAAATCTTAAGAAAAACTGATACTAACGCCACCTTTCGTAGAACAGTTTTTTTCTAGATTTTTGATTTTTTTCATCAACATTTTTAAAATTTTGCCCAAAATTTATAAAAAAATAAGAGCTCCCTTGGATTGAATTTGTATATCTATAAAAATTCAAAAACTATTTTTTGGATTAAAAATAACTTCATTTTTTTAATACAGGGACAGGTTAATTTTTGATTTTATTTTGTTAAATGTATATTATTAAAAACTTTTAATTGACATTGACAATTTTTTCTTAGAAGTATTTTAAAGAAATTTCCTATGTATATACGAAATTATTTTAATAATGTTTGCATAAATTCATACGTTTTTAGAAACCAGACGGCAATTTTATGCATTTGAACATTCTTCTCTATCTAGCAAAATCCATGTTTTTTATATTTATAAGCAATTTTTTAAATTCCATAGAACTTTTACATAAGAGTAAATACGTGCGGTCCAGTCATGCATTTAATTTAATTTTATATTATGAGTTTTTCTTGTAGAATATTTATATAGGGTTTCAATAAAAGCGGGAAGATGATAAAATTGAATAAGACGAGCTGTTTGCGAGGTAAGAACAAAATTCTCTTTTTCCTTGAAAGTCACTTGTATGCCATTATATATGTATGCAATATGACATTGTTCGAAGGCATCGCCTAACCTTCCTACGATGGCACAGAACGGAGTGGTCCAATATTCAATGACTCTTCCGTATTGAGCTACGACCTGTGTTATTTTAACTCGATTTTGGTTTATTAGACAGACCACCAACTTCAGGAAACCCCACAAACAAAATCTAACGGGGTCAAACCGCATGAACTTGGTGACCAATTCACGTCACCTCTGAGAGATATAATGTTACTCTTAAATCGTTCATGCAGAATGTCAATGGTGGCTGTGTGGCACGTAGCGTGCTCCTGCTGAAACCACATATACTCTAGTCTAGATCCATATTGCTCAATTTGGGCCATACAAAAATGGTTATTATCGTTTTTTAGCGCTCACCATTGACAGTTACAGCCTCACCAAGATCGTTTTCGAAAAAATACGGACTAAAACCGCGTCCATCCGGTACAAAATCCACACTCAATGGTAACTCTTTGAGGATGCATTTTCACCTGATGAATATTGTGTGGGGTTGTGTCGTCCCGGTCCCATATATGGAAATTTTGCGTGTTAACATAGCGATTCATTCAAAAACGCGCTAAAGTCCCGATACAAAATTCGCCAAGGCGAAAGGCCGATTTATTCTGCACGTCGATGAATTGACTGCGTCGGGTTCATCTGTTGAGAATGGTCATTTGACGAATGAATTATGGCTGATTGATTAGCGAAATCACTGCCTCAAATTTGACCACCAAACTTTGAAGAGTCGACTGTTAAGGGCCACAAAGTCAACTGCAAAATGGGCGCAACGCGCGCAACGTATACACTACCAAACAGAAACAACCATTGTGATAATGAGGTTTTCTATCGTGTACCATGCCATGGTAATTGAATAATAAACAACAGATTTGACATATGTCACCGGAACAACATGTTTGCCACAGGCCGCCAAAATTTAGATACCCACCTAATTGAAAAACACTCTACTTCTTTACCTTAAGCTACAATGATCACTCACAAAGACGTTTTTTTTTTCTTCTCATATTTACCATTTTCCAACAGATTTCCACAAATTCAAGGGACAACTCCTGTCGGGTAATTTAATAAAATGTCATTTGTCAAATCCTTTTCCATTAGATATTTATGGCATAAAATGTAGCTATCAATCCTGCATACAGTGGTGGAAAATTAATTAGAAACGATATTTTTATTTTTTAAAACTGGCTGTATCTACATATTCTTTTAAGTAGTAGGTAAAAATATTTTTTTGTTTCATTTGTTGGTTCTTTAACTTCATTTTAACATAAACAAAATTATTTTTTTTTACAAAGAAAAGCTGCATTTGATATTAATTGCAACAAAATGTGTTTTCAGCTGGAAAAATAATTAGAAACATATTGTAGTTAGCATGTGTATATAGCATTATGATTTAATCCAAAACAAATTTAACGGATTTTCCAACTTGAAACGTTAGTACTTGGTTGGGTAACCCTTATTTTTAATCACGGCTGCACAACGCCTTGGAAGGCTGGCTACCAGGTCCTGAAATCTTTTCACGTTAATTTTTTTCCATGCTTCGTCAATGTTTTTGAAAAGCTCAGATGCATTTTTGGATTTTGTCTTATGTAAAGCTCTCTTTACATCTCCCCACAAATATTCTAATGGATTGAAGACCGGACTTTGAACTGACCAATCCAAAACTTTATTTTTTTCTTTTTCAAACAAACACTTCACAAGACATGAAGTGTATTTTGGATCGTTGTAATGTTGAAAAATGTAAGAAACAGGCAAATTTTCAAACCCTTAGGGCTTCATTACATTTTCCAGTATATTTTTATAATGCTATTGATTCATGCGTCCTTTAATTCGCACTATAGGACCCACACCTCGCCAGGAAAACCCTCTATAAACCATCACATTTCCGCCCCATGCTTGATTGTCTTGATTGTTTATTTGAAATTTAGCTCCTGGTTAATTGAACGTCGCGCATACCATTTGCCAGCTGATCCAAATATGTTTACTTTTAATTATCACTCCATAAGATATTTTTTTCCAAAATGAGAGCGGTTTTTCCAAATGTTCTCGCGCAAAAATTAAAAACCACGTTTAAGGTTTTTTTTTTAAACGCATGGTTTTTGAAGAGCAATACATCCCCGCCAGCCACTTTCGAGAAGACGATTCCTTATAGTCCGTACTGTTATTTCATGGCTTAATTGGGATGAAATGGCATCACGAATTGCTTGACTGGTGGCAAAAGGATTGACCCTACTCTGTTAGACTATGAAATGATCTTCTCTTGGAGTTGTTTTTCTTTTTCTCTCTTTCCTCCTGCGGTTTTCAACGCTGCCAGTCTCGGTGTAAAACTTTATGGCATTATGTACCATCTTCTTTGAGAATTTTAACTGGCTGCACTGGCTGCCATGGAAGACTTTCCTGAACAAGTACATACGCACAATGATCTTACGCATTTCAGGTGTGCAGATTTTTTTTTACCCATTTTGCGTAATGGAGATATAAGTTCAAACATCAGAAAGATAAATTAAGAATTTTTCGAATCCAATTACTCACCATGTTTGCAGTTAACTAACAAAATTGAACCCGTTTCTAATTATTTTTCCACGGAAATCGAATATTTGTTTTGGAAAAACTCAAAATTTTATAATTTTTTTCGTTTTCTAACATTAAAAATAAAAAATCCAGCGAAGAAGAGACTAATAATAGTTATGTTTAACTATGTAAGTTCTTACCATTTGTATTGAATAGTTAATATGGCCACAATTTAGGACAGAAAAACAATAATTGTTTTTTTTTTCATCGTTTCTAATTATTTTTCCACCACTGTATGTACCTCTTTGTACCTTCATGGCTAATTGACATTCAAACTTTTCGGGGAAAAACAGATTTATATATTTTTCGAATTTCAAATAACACTAACCCATATATAAATATAACACACACATGTACATATGTATGTACATATCAAATAAAGCTTATCATCAATCAATCGCGTATTATGCATGAACAGGGCAGAATTTTAAGTGATATTTTCCATATTGGCAAAAAGCAGTCGAACAACAACAAAATAAATTTCATCTGAATTAAAAAGAAAAGTGGGGAGGGAAGAGGTCAAAAGGTTAAAACTTGATAAGATAAACACAAAGCACAGATGAACTAGACTTACAACAATGAACGACAAGAGGCTCGGTCTCAGAAAGAATCATCCAGAGGTCCAGTGCATGAATTGGAATTCAATTCTAAAATCCAATCAATTCGTTGTCGATCAGGATGAGAGAGAAGAATACAAAAAAAAAAAAAAAACAACATGCAAAAAGTTCAATGATTTTGCATTCTCTACTGAAAATGATGATGTTTTGTGTTTGCACTCAAAGTGGACCTAAAAATGGTTCTAGGGTATGGATTACGAATATTACGTCGGTATCAACACAGAGCACACACATTTTAAGTCAGTTTAAGAACTTTCAGAGATTTCAGATTTCAATTTGTCAAGATAAGAGAATACGTCATTTTCTTTTTTTATTAATTTGTTTATAAACCTTTTGAAGGTAATTGTGTAGACACAAATTCTCCAATTTTTTTCTTCAACTCTCGCACAGGCAGCTCCCATGTCCCACAGGGTTTTTGTTTTAAAAGAAGATTCTTAAAATATTAATTTGCAACTCTGCCTTCTCACCGAAAACACTTGTTTCCATTAAGTTATACAAAATTTAATATCGATATAAGCAAAACAAATGTTTAAGTTTGTCAACAAATATACATAAATATATGTACGAGTACTTATGTTTATAAATAAAGTCATGACTCGGTTCGTGTCTATTGTTTAGGTTCATTATATTGATAAGGGTTTTAAATTAATTTTAATAGTTCAGTGTTTGTTTGAAGATGGGTTACATTTTTAATAGGGAAAAACAGTTCGAAGCACATTGTATTGCGGCTGTAGCCACTTCTTGTCATGTACATTGTACATTCTATAAAATGACTATGATAGCGGAAAAGAATTACAACTTAAAGGTGCGACTACTAAGAAAGTTTCATTTTATATATTGTTTTTGTTTTATTTTTTAACTTGATGTTGTTGTCAAAAATATTTTGATTCGATCGTAAAAGCTTGAAAAAATAAGTTCTTATTTTCAATTTAAATTAAATAAAAGATTTCCTAATGATGTTGAGCTAATTAGACACAAGAATACACTCTATTTTGTGTGTACCAGCTCAACTATCGACATGGTCCCTCGAGCCGGATATGAACCAGTGACCCATGGATGTTGGAAATACTCGTATTGAATTGAAAAGTAAATGTGTCTGGGCTGATAACAAATTGGTGAGATATTGTGGTATACACAAAATTGTTATGTGCGAAGTTATACACATGTATGTATGTACAGTGAGAATATAACTTTTATTATATGGGCCTGATTTATGTAACGACCATTATTCTTTAAAAATTGGAACAATATGCGTAGCCAGGGGCGAACGCAGGTAGGGGTTTTAGGGGTTCAAACACCCCCCCCCCCTCCCCCGAAACGACCAAAAAAATAATGGTTCATTTTGTTAAAGAAAAAAAAAACAAAGTGTTATTTTCGTGCCATAAATTCTTCTGCTAGTCTTGTTTTTTCTTACGACTTATAAGTACTATAAGGCAAGTAATGCATTCGTAAAAAAAATAGAACTCAAGATTTTTTATCAAAGTTGATATTAATATGATAGTGAAGACGAAAAATGTGGGTCCCAAAATTCTGTCTATCTGTCTGTTCGACTACGGCCTAAAAGGCTGGGCTGATTTTCGTTAAACTTGGTAGATATCATTTTGATTTTTTCGCCCCACACGTTTTTTTTCCTTTTCTTTTTAAGACCAAAAAATAACGGTACCTGCCATACACTTTTTTCGAAATCTTACAAATATTTTTTTCTCAAAAACTGTCTCACAGAGTTTTGAAGGTAGATTTATGGTTGAAAAAAATTTTTCCAAAAAATGGTTATTCTTGTAAGCCCCCTTGGAACCATTTTTTTGGTTTTTGATTTTCTCGAAAACAGTACAACCGATTTTAATCATTATGAAGCACCTTCAAGGTTTAAATATTATTGTGTATACAAATTTTAAAAGTTTTATTTTTTTCTGGAAACTCAATATTTCGAAAAACCCTTGCTCGATTTTTTTAAACTTGATAAATAAAACTTTTTTAATATAATCTACAAGATCTGAGGAAAAAAAATTTGTTTTACCTAAAAATAGAGGTACTCACAAAACAAATGTTAAAAAATGGTCTTCGAAAATCGTATTTTTCTCAAAAATGGCTCCGAGAATTTGGATAGTTTTTTTTTGTTTCGATTAATCTTTACTTTAAGAGAAGCTTCTAAAAAGTTTAAAAAAAACATTGCATTTTAAGACTTTAAAAAAAATATTTTTTTAATTTTTGAAAGAAAGAAAATTCGATACCTCAAAAACTGCTCAATATTTTTTTGTAAATTAAATTTTTATTCGAACAATAGTAAAAAAGTTTAAATATGCGTACCACAATTTTTTCTTAAATATGTTTTAAAAATTCTGTATACAAAAGATTATTTTTTTAAGAAACCACTAAAACTAATTACAATTTTGTTCTTGCATAAACTAATATTTGCTCAAAACACATGTCATCCTGTGTTTAGCTCCAACTACTAAAGGAGTTTTAGTCATTTAAAAAATGAATTTTATGCTTTTTCTCTAATAACATTAATTTTTGATTTCGTATAACTCTTTTTCCTATGATCGTAAAAGTACAACAAGTTATAACTTCACGTATTAATATATGCCGGATTTAGTTTTGCAGATTTGGACCACTAGGTGAACCAGTGAACCTAGAACTTATTATAACTCTATTGTAAGGTACACTTATGGAATCACTTACATTCTTTTTCTTTTGTTTTGTTAATGATATTATACCAACCAAATAATGGCCTCCATCACAGGGCCCGTAGTAAAAGTCTAACAATTAATTCCGGAATAAAAATGCCCAAATGGGAAGCACCAAAAACGCAATTGTAGGGAATATTTTCCAACTTTTGGTAACATTATTTAAATTTGCAAAATAGGTATCCATTGTAACATCCTTATGATGTTTTGTTTTTACGATTAGCTGTATGAAATTGTTCCGATAGGTCCTATCCCTAAGAGCAAATATTATTTAGTTATAACATATATATATGTATATATGTTAATTACAATAAAGAATATGTAATTAACAAGTACCTACAATACAGTAATAAAATAATATATTTTTGAAAATCTCATATTATTTAGTAAAATGACTATCGGAATAAGGGTGAATATGTATGTTTCAATCATAAAATTGCCGTCTGAATAAATTAATGCAAATAAGGTTTAAAAATCGTTTTATTATTTTTTTCAAAAAAAAAATTGAATGCCAATTTTAAGTATTTGGTAATACCTATATATATATTTAAGGAAATAATTTCAAAAAATTATCATTCATACGTTTTGAAAATATTGGGTTTTCAAAAAAAAATATTTTGACACCCCAAAAAACGTTTCTTCGAATATTTGTATAAATAAAAGTTTAATAATTAAAACTTTAGTTTTTTAAGAAAATAATTCTTTATTTCGATTCCAACTTATAACTAACTAAAAATAGATTTTCTGAAAATTATCTTACCTATCCCTTTGTGCTGCTTGTAGCGGATGTTCTCACAGGTGGTGTTGTGTTACTCCATGCTACGTGCTTAAATGCAGCTTTTGTCGGTTGGTTTGACTAAAATGTGTTCCAATCCCATAATAGCACACTTAATTTTTTTTATCAAAATAGTTAGAGCCGTTTTCGAGATAAATAAGATTTTACATAACGGCTCCTTTAGGGAATCACCGAAGACCTTCAAGTTTGAAAAAAATAGCTGCAGTAGTGAAGGCTGCAAGTCCAGGTACAGACATACAAACAGACAAACCGAATTGCCGTTTTTTCGTCTTCGCTATCATCGAAATGTCAATTTTGGTCAAAATCTCGAGTTCGATTTTTTTCTAAATGCAGAACTTGCCCTATATCGCAGGTAAAAATTATTATGGCTCAAAATGCGTGATCATAATCATAAGCGATAACGGGTCACAAGCCCGTGAGTGTAATGAAAAACGATTATGGGTCACAAAAGCGTAGGTACATTATAAGAAGTGAGTGCAACTCCAACACAAGCATATACAAGTTATCCGGTAAGTTATTCTTCAAACCGAAACAGCAGAGAGGCCAACTAATAGACTTTCCGAACTTTTATTTACTGAAAATCCCTTAAGAAAAAAATGCTTGCAAAGTCAGGAATAAGTAGAATGAGTGAACTTCACAAACGGATACAAGTTGCTACTGAAGAATCTAAAAACTCAGCACACGAAACTTCAAACGGTGTCAGGTTTCTATAACCGCAGATGGGGGTATCTAATTTTGAACAATTTTTGTAAATTCACAAAGCTTAAATTTTTGCTAAAAAAATAAAATAGCTGTTATATTTTGTATAAAAATAATCTTTTATTCGTTTTCGTTTGAGAACTATGTGCGATTGATTTCAAGTTATAAGCTATTTACGCAAACATTTTTTTTCTGATTTTTGCTCTTCATAAAATCTAAAAAAAAGTTCTATTCGTCAAGATTAAGATTAAGATTAATACGATTAGATCTGACGAAAGACCTTCATCGCGATTTTGAACCTGTCACTAACACCAGTGACGAAAAACAACCTGCCAGACTAAATCAATTGCCAGTCAACAGATAGTTTTTATTTATTTATTTTTAAGTTTTTTTTTTCAAAAATTGTTCCAAAGATTTTTATGAAAAATAAATCAACTAATAACAAAGGCTAGATTTTGGTCAAAATTTGTTTTACCAAAAAATAGAACCATTTATTTGATCTTTGACTTTCTCAAAAATTCTTTAACACATTTTGAACAAATTTTGTACATAGGATTCGAACGCTTTTCAAAAAAAAAATTTATTTAAAAAAACGGGATCGAACATCGCACCTTAGTCGAATGATATCATGACTTTGTAGTCTAATGTGATCTTAGGCTACTTCTGAAGGGATATGGATACCTTCAAAAGACCTAGAGTCTGCAAAATGGGACTAAACGCAATTTACATATAGTCGGATTCAGTGACTCTAAAAACATAAGAATCAACTAGTTTGAAACCCCAAATCCCGATTTACTGTCGATACATCAGCCGAAAGATCCAAAAGGAGTATTTGACCTTGGAATATCTTCCAGAGGTCATTTCAAACACCAAGTCTAGATGAATTAAGATGTAAAATATTCCGCTCTTTCAGAATCCGGGGTCAAAATAATCATTTCGTTAGATTTTAGGGATTTGACCTTCGTTTGACCTTGATTTTGACGTGATGGGGTCAAATGGACACCAGCATCGCTTGATCAGTGACTCGAAAAACATAATTATCAACTGTTTAAAGGACCAGAACTCACAGCCAATACATAGGCCAGAATCTAAAAAACGAGTCTTATTTTGGATGACCGCTACATGACCTACAGAGGTGGGTAAAAAAAAAAATTAATACATATTTGGACGTATAATTTTCCGCTCTTTCAGAATCTGGGGTCAAAAATGTCATATCGTTAGATTTTAGAGATTTGACTTTCAAATGCCCTTAAACCTGACCTGATTGGGTCAAACGGACTCCGGATTTGAAATAAGTGAGCCAAAAAAAACCTGTAAGTCTCATCCAAGAGTCAGAGCACTTTTTTGTGGGGCTGTGTTATTTCTGAAGACCGAGTTTTAATTTTCAATTTAATCGTCAAATTAAGAACTCCACAACTTTATCAAATGCATTTCTTTTAAAACAAAAAAAAAATACTCGTATTTTTTACTTGCGATATTGGTACTATAGGGCAAGTTCTGCATTTGGAAAAAAAATCGAACTCGAGATTTCGATCAAAGTTGACATTACGATGATAGCGAAGACGAATAAAGTGGGTCCGGCAATTCCGTCTGTCTGTCTGTATGTCTGTCTGTCTGTCTGTCTGTCTGTCTGTCTGTCTGTCTGTCTGTCTGTCTGTATGTCTGTACCTCGATCTAGAGCCTAAGCCACCGGATCTATTTTCTTCAAACTCGGTAGTTATGGGTCTTCGGTGATTCCCTAGAGGGGAAATTGAAATTTTTTTTTAGCTCTAAAACTAACGGTACCCCCATACACCCATAATGCAAAATCTTATTTATCTCGAAAACGGCTCTAACGATTTTGATAAAAAAAATTAGATGTGATATTATAGACATGGACTACGTTTTGGTAAAAAAAATTTGGGGCAAAATGTTATTAACGGTACCTGTCATAGAACCGTTTTTTTTATTTTCGACTTTCTCATTAACGGCTCTAACGATTTTAACCAAAAATTTTCAGCAGGAGTCCCCCTAAGTTTAAAATAATATTGTCTATAAAAATATTCGAAAAATTATTTGTTGGGTTTTTTTTTGAAAAAAATTTTTTTTTGAAAAATCAATATCTTCAAAACCTATGAACGATTATTTTTTGAAATTATTTCCTAAAATCAATATTATTAAATACTTAAAATTCGCATCCCACATTTTTTTCTTGAAAAATTTTAGAGAAATTTCTTAAATAAAAAATTTATTTAATAATAAAACGATTTTTTAAAGTTTATTTGCATAAATTCATACTTTTCCGGAAACCAGACGGCAATTTCATTTTAAATCCATGTTTTATATTTATAAAATGTATCTTAAATTCCAAAGTACTTTTGCATAAGAGCAAGTTCGTGCGATCAAGTCGTGCATTTTATTTTTGTTTTGTATAGGTACGCTATCGAGTTTTCACTTTTAATTTACTACTTTATTTGAATAGACTTGAAGATCGAAATTCGTAAATATCGGTGTTATGTACAAAATAGGTTGGAATGCCAACAAAACAGGTGCTCAAAACTAGACCAAGAACTTAGATCGATGCATTTCGTCGCGATGAACGCATTAAAAACACTAACAAATGATTGTCATAACAATGAATTTCGATGCTTTGCAGTTAAATGAATTCATGATCGTACTGAAATTGATTTGTTTCAATTCACACAAACTCAAGGAAATATTCGATTGGATGAAACTCTACAAACTAACACACAACGCACTGTCTAAGCCACTGGAGATAGAGATTTATGAACCGTGCACAAAAAGCCATTAAATAAATTATATAAATAACCAGATGTGCCTATTTTCCTGTTAGGACTCTAATTCACGTTACATAATCTTAAAAGCAGTTAAGTAATTTCGAGCTGAGTGCAAACCTAAAACCTACAACTACCTACCAGCTAAGTTTACAACAGGTATTTGTAATGCACAAAACCAAAGCTTTCCTGTATGTTTTTTTTTTTTTTATCGAAGAACAGAATAGCGCGCAAAAATAGCAAGAAAATACGATTTGAAAAGTGAGAGATGTTGGGTTGATTGGTTAGTTTCCCATATAAACTGGTTATGGGTTGGTTTCTAGATGAGAAACCCCGGGGTCTGGAATGGTCTATGGCTCTATGGTATTGTGGATATATGGACCAGACAGGTACTACTAATCCACAAACACGCTTGATTGCACTCACTTTTCCTGAATGAAACTCGGATTTCCTCTGCAAACTTCACTCAGCTGGCCTGGGTTCGACTTTTGACGAGTGATGACTATGTTGATTGTGATGGCTGTGATTTTGATGTTTTTTTTTTTTCACCCGATGTCACCTATGGAGGCGAAATTACAAACCTCTGCTCTGCAGCCACTAACGTTTGACACAGGACACTTTTGTGCAGCAGTTAAATTTCATTAATTGGAGCAAATTTAAAGCTAGCTTGGACGTCAATCGCCAGCACAGTTATAATTAAAATATCTAAAATCTCACAAATTCCCCTGGCTGTGAAAAAAGAGAAAAAAAAAACAACACTTGCTTACAAGAGCGATATAACTCTCTAAAACGAAAATAAACACAGGCCAGTAAACGATAACTATTTATTTTCTTTTTTAACAATTGACCAACTGATTCACAATAACGGTGAAAAAGTAAAGTATATATGTAGCCACATAGAGACGTTGAATGAATACCAAATAAATTAACCGTTCAATTATTATATCTTTTTAACGAAACGACTATCTTTTGAGGTCTTTCTTTCACAGAAGCGCGCAGATTTATTGAAAGAAATCAACGAAAAAAAAGAAACCGCGCACGCATGCGACAGAAAAAAATTGCTAGATACGATTTTCTTATTGAGTCACGGGAGAGGGAAAGGCGGAGAAGAAAGCAAAACAAAAAATGATTTCGAACTTCTTTTCTGACACGAATCTGCGGATCGACTCAAATTACGATCAACCGACCAAGTCGAGTGATAGATCTACACTGATCTGTGGTTGCAACTTCCAAGTCGATCTTGCTCTATACCTTGGATTTGGATGCCCAATGGCTTCATGTCAATGACGGAGATGGTATGGCTTGAGCTGTGCTTTTTTCCAAATAAAAGAAGTGAGAGCCAAGCTTTCTCGTTGGAGCGGGTCGGTGAACCATGCTTGATTTGAGACACCCTTTAATAAATTGGAACCTGGATTTGGTCTGAATCAAGAGAGAATGGTTCGAATCAAACAAGTATTAGTGATGTTGTGTACTTGGTTGTTATTATTTTTAAATTGGGAGACTTTTCCAATCGTATGTTTATGCGATGCGAATGTCATACCAAGCTTATCAAGCAAAACTATAATCATGCAATTTGCACTACTTTTATTTATGTGTACACTTTTAAATGACAGTGAACGTGTTGATAGGTCATTTGATTAAAATAGAATTCCTAAGAGGGCTTCTTTTGTGATTTATTTCCAATGATTCGCATTTTTGTACAGCGATGCACAGTGCGGCCGAAAGCCGCTTTGTCCGGCCAAAAGTCGAAAAACGTAGAGAATGATCCACAAATTGATTATGTATAGGGGTTTTTGGGGTCGCTGATTACGAATCTGTAATCAGAATCAGTAAATTCAAAATGACCGACCTAATATGGCGTGATGTCATACGAAAAAACTGAAATAACTTTAATAGTTCGTTAAAAAATTTTGTTTTGAGATTATTAGGACATGTACTTCAAAATTTAATAAAAATGAACAAATTCAAAATGGTGGAATGCAATATGGCAATGTTATATAACACAAAAAAATCGAAAAAAAAATTATTTTTATATTTTTATTGAAGTCGAACACAGTAATTTGTAAATTATAAATTTAGAAATACAAAATGCAATGTAGGGCCAGGCGCGCACATTCAATTTTTAGTTGCACAACTGTTTGGTTGTTTATAGAAAACAGATGAACTATTTGGTTGAATATCCACGCAGGTGCATATAATTATATGTTACACAAAATAGCGAACTCATTTTAGGCAATCGTTTAGTTTGTGTCAAAATACAAACTTTTTAGTTGCTCGAACCAAGCAGTTGCGAAACTAAAAAGTGAATGTGCGCGCCTAGCCTAGGCAAACACTATACATATAAGTTAATCCAATATTTACATGAAAAAGTTTGCATTGTTGTCAAAAGATTGTTGTTCATCTTCTGTTTGATTATTTACAGGTAGAGGTGCTAACAAATTGATACAATCGTTAGACAAAGATGTAAGTGGTTTTAGAGGTAATTTCCGACAACTATGTAGATATAAGTGGATCGCATGCGATTAGGAATCTTTTAAAAATCTTTAAATATGATCATTGGCCAAATACAATAAAAGATTCTTTTTAAAAAGTTTTGCGTTCGAACATTGCCTCAGCGCAATAGGTAAAGAGTTCCAAAAGCGCAAGGCTTGGACGAAAAATTGATGTTCTGACTTCTGAGGTCAAGCAAGTTGTATGTTGGTTGGATAAGCACACAAGATCTTTGTAAGACACGAAATATCAAACGAGCATCCAAAAATTGTTTTTGAATATGAAAAAATATGATCCCGTCTTTTCAGATTGTAACCATATTGAGTGACATTGTTTGAAGCCACTTTCAGTTTCCGTCTTGTTCTACTACAAAAACCTCACAACAATACAATAGTATTGGCAATACCAATGTTTTTGCAATTAACTCGAAGCGTGCCATAAACCTTCCCAATAGTTTGGTTTATATGGTCGTCCTAAGTTAGTGTACGGTTAAAAGTGAGCCCGAGATTTTAAGCAGTATTTACATATTCAATATCTGGGTTCTCTAGTTTTAAACTTGGAAAAGAAGCTATATCAAACAAGTAACGATTAATATTATTACATAAAATTAGCTCGATAGATTTAAAAAAAAATGTATTACAGGCTTCTTGTGCATCTTCCGACATTTGACCGATAGGTAACACTGAATATTTTATTATTTCAGGGCCATGAATTAAAAGCTTGTGAACTAACGTAGGCATACAATACCAGAGATATTGATGTACATTGTTGTACAAGAAAACTCAACGTTCAGCTGAATTTTATTTTATTTGGTACACAATACAATCTTAAATAGCTACACTGAAAAAAAAAGACATATCATTTTGATATTTTTTCAATATCAATACACATATCATATCAATTTCACTAAAATTGCAGTAAAAAGTTGTTATTCTGATATAAAAAATATCACGATTATATTTTTCATATCAGGAAAACAATAAAATATCAATTTATCAAGTAATTTTTTTACATTTTAATATCAATTTTTAATTTAAAAACTACTATTTCCATTACTAATATCATTTTCACAATAAAAATGTAAGATCAACGTTTTTCAGTATCAAAATGATATTAAAAATATAAATAGTATATTTTTGATATTTTAAAATATCAAAACAACATTGTTTTAATATCAATTTGATGGGAAAAATGTAAAAATTGCATTTTTTTGATGACTTAAAATATCAAACTTCCCAATCGATCTAAGTAGACTTTTACTTTATACTCAGTCATTGATTTTAAACCGGTTAAGTACGTAAGATATTTGTGATTTCGCTTATAAATTTTGTTTTCGTAATAATGGATCAAAGTGAAAATATTGATTATAATAACTGTGTTGTGTGGTCGGAAAATGAACTGAATTCTTATATTAATAACAGTTTGAGTGGAAGTGTCGGTGACGGTGAAAACACTTTTAATAATTCCGAGTGCTCTGAACTTGAAAAGTTATTAAAAGAGTAGAACTTGGATGAAACATTCAATGACTTAAAATGTAAGTATTTAGCCAATGCCAAGTTTTCTTAAACCACTTTCTTGAAATTCGTAAATGCCGTTCTTAAATCTATGCTCGTTTCTAATAGCTTGTGGAGTAACCATCGACAATCAATTTAAAAGTATTTACTGGTCCACCAAATCACGTATATGTTTTACCAAATGGAAATTCTGTAATTAGAAATAAAACTTTTTGAAAACAAATAAAACTACTTGGAAAATTTTAACGTTTTTTTTTTTGTTTTAATTTAAAAAGGTCGAAATGGATTGAGATTAATGAAAAGGGTAAGTATAAGTATATTAATGTCAAATGGATATTTTTATATATGTATATTTAAAAGTATCAAAGAATAATATCATTTTGATAATTATAACGTTAAACTGTAAGCAAAATTATCAAAATAATATTGATATTTGAATGTATATTGATATTTAAATTATTAAATTTACATTTAAAAAAATGTTATTTTGATATGACAGACATATCAATTTTGATATTTTTAATGTTGGACGACTTTTATCACCAAAAAATATCAATTTTACAGTTGTATTATCAAATTTTTTTTTTCGGTGTATGAGAACAGGTTCTAGCAAGAAAAAAAAGTTTTCACTCAAATACATAATTTTTTTTAAATAAATAAATAGTGTTGACATACATACGAGTATCTCTGTCTAACAATGTATACTACTTTGGAATTTATATTCAGAAATTTGAGGCAAGAGACTCTAGTACGAACATTTTTCGTCCCCTAGCCTTTAGCCAACCTGATGACAAAAAACCCCTAACTAAAAACTTTTATTTTGGCCTTTTGGCCGCACTGTGCGACGATAAAAATTTAGAGTGGGAATTTTGTGGGAAACAGTAAGCAAAAGGTGATGCGTTAATTTTTAAGAGCCAAAAATGCTTATTCAAAATAAACAGCATCTCGGTTACGCTTTGCATTTGGCTTTCAACACCGATTAAAATTAATGGTGCAAAGTCTTAAACAGTATTGTGTTAATATATTAGTCAAGCTAATTATAATTAAACTTAGTTAACTGTGGTATTTAAAATACATAGTTTACAAACTTTTTCTTAGTTTCAAACATTTTATAAAGTCGTACTAAGGCAGTTTTTGAAAGAATCTGCTTCTCAACACACCCAAAACCATGACAGAAGTTCTTAATTCAATGCACGACTATAACGCACGAATTTGCTCTTAAAAGATTGAGAATTTTAAAAATTATGTTATTAGAGAAAACTATTTATAAGCATAAGATTAATTTTTAAAACTCTTTTAATAGTGAGAAATATAAACAGAATACCTCTGTTGTCTTTAGCAAATATAATTTTATGCAAGAATAAAAATTATAAGAAGATTTACCCGTTTATTATAAAATAAGATAAAAGCACTTTTAAGAAAAAAATTTGAGATGTCAATTTTAAGTCTTTATTATTGTATGAATAAAAAGTAAATTTCGAATAGAAAAATGTTGAGCAGTTTTTATCGAACTTTCCGAAAAAAACCATTATTTTTTTTCAATGTTTTTAAAATTTTTTAGAAGCTTCTCTATAAAAGTATTCATTAAACTCAGTTCTGCCAATAATGAGTCATTCAAAGTTTGAAAAAGTCGTGCTATGGGAGGTACAGTTAGCAATATATTTATTGAATTTATTTATATTTATTTATTTATAGATCGTAAAAATTAATTGAAAAAAAAAATTTAAGCAAAATTCTCGGAACCGTTTTCGAGAAAAATACAATTTTCGAAAACCATTTTTTAACATTTGTATGGAGGGTACCGTTATTTTTAGGTAAACTACATTTTTGTTTCCTATATCTTGTAATTTATATTAAGAAACTTTTATTTTTCAAGTTTTAAAAAAATCGAGCATGGGCTTTTTGAAATATTGAGTTTTGAAAAAAGAAAATTTAATTTTTTTTTTAAATCCAAAAAAAATATTCTTGGAAAATTTGAATACCCAATAATATTTAAACTGCTGGGGAACTTAAGCATAAAAAAAAATATCAAAATCGGTTGTACCGTTTTTGAGAAAATCAAAAACCAAAAAAATGGTTCCAAGGGGGGTACCAAAAATAACCATTTTTTGAAATTTTTTTCAATCATTTCATAGCTTTAACTAAATGAAATTTTTAGAGTTAAAAAAAAAAATCAGTGGGCCAGTTTTTGAGAAAAAAAATATTTATAAAATTTTGAAAAAAATCGTATGGCAGGTACCGTTATTTTCGGTCTTAAAAAAAAGAAAAAAACATATGGGGGGAGAAAATTAAGAAAACTATCTACCAAGTTTAAAGAATATCGTCCATGCCTTTCAGGCTGTAGTCAAAAGACAAACAGACAGACCGAATTGCAAGACCAACTTTTATAGGTTTCGCTATCATCGTAATATTCACTTTGATCAAAATCTCGAGTTCGATTTTTTTCCGAATGCATAACTTACCTTAGTACCTACCTATAACTCGCAAGAAAATTATTTAAATTGAATGAATGATTGATTCAGAAGATCGAATCTTTGAACCAATCAGTCATTGATTGATTCAATATTTTATTTTGAAATGAAAGATTGGCGCACTTCTACATAAATTGTTCTTTTCCATGATCATTTTCTTCAATTGTTTCCACATGGGATCTGAGGTAAATAACAATGTTCAAGTTTATATCAGAGCTTAGTTAACAAACCATTTTAGACATTGGTAAAAGTCAAAAAGTCATATGAAACTAGGACGATACTGAAAAGATAAAATAGGTGGTGGATGATTTTAACTTTATTGAAATGGTAAAATTGTCATTTTAACCTAGTAGAGTACTGAAATAGTTATAAAACCGAGTTACTATCACTGTACCCGCTTGTATTCAATAAATTCATTGAATTTGTAGACGCTGTCGTTTAGTTTATTTAGATACATTTTTTTGCTGTCATTTGATATCGTGACAACTTGTTCGAATTCAGTTTATTGCCATATGCGTGAGGTATTTATTCGATTTTTGCCATTTTTGAGGTTCATATTTGCAAACAAATCAAATATTTCAAGAACATTTGGTATGATCAGACGCAAATGATAAAACAGTCAATATACACGAGCATTTCATCCTATTGATCACGCTATTCTTTGCAATAAACTGTTTACTCTTTTGGTTTTTCATCCCCTTCTACAAAACTTCACTTTTCCTATCTAACTAGCCGCGAACAATCTGTCTTTGCTAATACATAATATGTTTTCTAACTTTATTGCTGTACTTTCGGGAGTACCTGTAGGTTCTATCTTGGGCCTTTTCTCTTTATATCAACGAACTGCATTCTGTTATTGCTAGCTCCTCTATTGAATTATTTGCGTCCTCTCAGACATATTGAAGATTGCATAAGTCGCTTTAATGCCAATCTAGAAAACATAGCTAAATGGAAAAAATCTTCTTTTAATTAACACATCGAAGTCAAAACGTATTGTAATCTCCAAGAAACCGACACGTCCAGCTCCTTTTTTTCTTCAGTTAACTTTTAAAATGTCTCTTTAGCTAAGAATTTCGGAATGACTTTGACTTCGACCTTGAGCAACCGCATCAGTAGGCAAAGTTTATGGCGGCTTACGCCCCTTATGGGCATCACATTATTTTATTTCAAGAACTGGAATTGCTTTAGTGAAATTAAATTGACTTACGGGTGGAAAATGCGATGCGTTGTGTAAAAAAAAAATAAATGTTTAATATAACAATGCCACTGCATATGTAGGTATACGAACTTCATATGATAAAATATAATTTCTTTTAAAGAAAATACACGTTCTCTACTTCGCTAACTTATTGAAACTCCGATCGTTAACTTTGCCAAACTCAACAACGTCCTAACCTGTTCAATAGAATAACGTATGGTGCTTCCACTAGAACAACCGGGATTTTCATGTTTGACATCCGAACGTCAACTCTTCGTTTTAAACGTGCTTATCTGAAACTCTCTGCCACGACATGTGAGAGAAGCTATAAAGATAAAAATGATTTCAAAGGAGCTTAAGGCAATGTTGCAATATTGTATTTATTTTAATCTACCTATATACGAGTAGTTTTTGATTATTGCTATTTTCGTTTTTTATATTTTATATCTTTTATTATTATTGTATACGGATTTTCTTTCGCTTTTATATACCTATAATATGTTATGGTTTTTCAAAAAGCCTCTAATGAGTATTTTTTTTTCAATAGATATATTAAAACTTTTTCTAACAAACTAATACTGACAAAAATACTCTTAGCTTCTTATATACTCGTATGTTTCCAGATTCATGTCCTTGTTGTTCGAATATGGACTTAGAACGGTAGCGTATGAAAAGCCCATATACCTCGATGACATTGTTCCTCTTTTGCAAGTTATTTCTGTACTAACTATATCAAATGTTACGCATTACCCTTTATTTAAAATAGTTCCGTCATGTTGCTAAGCACTTTTTAACTTAGCTTGTTCAAGTTTTCTTGCTTGATTGGAGTCCCCTAAAAACAAATCTTCTCAATAACCAATCTTCATCACCCCTGACGACAATTCACAACAAACAAACGTAGCAAACTATGCATTAGAATCTCCTTCGAGAAACTAAAGCACTAACAACAAACAATCATGTCAAATTATCCATTTTAACTTATTTCTAAGAAATTGGCGAAAACTTTTACACCCCCTTGCCTTACCAAAAACCATCATAGACATGCACGCAAACTTCTTCAAGAATCCCACTTTCGTTTTTCAGTTCAATTAAAACTTTCTTCCACTTAGTCTTTGCTTTATGTTGCTATGTAAGGTCCTACATATCTATATATGCCTACAATACACATAGAGAGTCCTTTTTGCCGCAAAACATTAATTTCCTGTCCTAGCTGACAAGACCTCTATAGTATAGTGATCCATTGTAGAGTGTGTAGAGCCCTCACGAGCACAAATCGAATCCTTCACAGTCAGTGCGGCTGCAATACCATTTTGAAACAAAAACCCACAAAAAGGACACAAAAGTTCAATCGATCTGCTGGAATCTGCTGCTTCAACAGCTTCATATACTCTATAACACTAACACCATATTAAGGGAGGAGAATCGTATCAGCTTCAGCATCAAGCTAGGATATAATCCATTTTGCATTCCCAGTACAGAGATTCATCAACGTCGTGTCCTCTCTCTTGCCACATCTTCGTCCTTGTCATCGTCCTTTAGTCTTAAACCAAGTTAGAACCCTGATAGTTCGTTTCGTTTTCCCGTGTTGGTAGTTAGGTGTGCCTTCGAAGTAATAATAACCTCAAGTCAAAACTCGAAGTGCAAAGTTTCTCGGTTCTATGGGTTTTAGACTCTTCCATCTCTATCATCCTTAAAGGCATTATGGTACTCTCATCCATTATTTTGCGAAGAAGAAAACTACTACAAGGAAACTTATTTTGTTCTTCAAGGAGTATCCTAGTTCAGCCAATGGTTTTTTCCTTCCTTCCCTATGTAAAGTATCATTCAAGCGTTTGAACACTTGATAATTATTTATGCCGCCACAGCCGCCTTGACACTGGTGACAAAAAATAAAATCAAACTAATAACGTTTTGCGAACCTTTATAAAACTACGTTTATATTTCTGAAAGTTAGATAATTTCGTCCAAATTCGGCTTCTCAAATTCTGCGTTTTTCAAAAGACGTTTTTTGAACAATTCTAAATGTTTTAAATTGAAAAATGTTCTATGCATATAAAAGAAAATGCACGACTGGGTCGCACGAACTTGCTCCTATGTAATCGACTAGGAATTTTAAAAACGAATATTATTAGAGAAAACTGTTCATAAGGATAAGATTAATTTTTAAATTCTTTTAGTAGTAAGAGACAAAAACAGAATGCTATCCCACTATGAATTTATGCAAGAACAAAAATTATAAGTCGCTGTAGTACAAACTTTTTAAAAGCTTTTTAAGAAAATATTTTGGTACGCCAATTTAAAGTTTTTATTATTGTTCGAATAAAAATTAAATTTACGAAAAGAAATATTGACCCGTTTCGAAGATATCGAATTTTCAAAAAAAAAGAAAAAAATAGATTTTTTTTTGAATTCAAAAAATTTTTATTTTAGAGTTTTTTTTTTTTTTTAATCTACACGCGCTCAAGGGATTATAACTACCCTTTTAAATGTTTGAACACAGCGCGGGCGTGAAGTTAAGGAAGAGAAAGAAGGATAGGAAAGATATGTTGCACGATGTTCTGAGACTGTAGGTGGTTGTCTCAGATTTTTTTATCTCCAGGGATGGCGGCTGAACTAGTGCGGAGAATGCTGTGTCTTATTTTTATGTCCCTTATAATTCACATTATTTTATTCGTTTTTCATATCTGATGGGCATACTAGTATTACTAAATCGCATGTTGTTAGTGTTATGTCTGAACAACATGCAATGAGCAAACCAGCAACCCATTGATGACACCTTTATAAGGTTTTCGGCCACCCCAATGTGCTTAAGACATTTTAGAAGCTTCTCTATAAAAAATTTCATTAAGATCCGTTATGTGGATAATGAGAAGTGTGCTGTTGACATGTGTTTCTTCTGTTGTTTTTCTATCTGTGTGTCTCTCTCTATTGTATTGTCTAAGGCAGCGTTACCGCTGTGCCACTTTAGTGTCAAATTGTCACTTTTTTTCAGGCTGTGCCACCGAGCCACCACCTTTCAGTCTGTGCCACTTTTTATTCCCCGCAAGTAAAACTAAAGTTAGCAATTCACCATGCCATTTTTCCATACCTTTTCATATCTTTCATGCGTACGATACTTATACCATCAAAGTGTTAAAATTCAACATAACCCACACATTGAAAAAGTAGGTAACATTAAAAATAGTTTGAATAAATACCTATTTTCCGACTTATATGAATTTGTTGCAAAAATTTTAACCTTGCCTCATGGCAGTGCCTGCGCTAAGAGGGTTTTTTCCAAGCTAACTTTGATGAAAAACAAACTCACTAACAGACTAAACACTGAAACTTGCGAAAATATGTTGCCTTCTTTATATTTTGTAAGCAACTGTGATTTAGCTGAGTGGAGTCCAGATGAGCTCCTCATAAAAAAATATAGGGAAACCATCACAGGAAAGTAAAATGTGATAAATAAATTATTATTTATTATTTATTCATACTTTTATTTATTTATTTATGTTGAATAAGCAATACAAAATGAACTGTTAAATTTTTAGTTTTTAGCTTACGTTGCAATAAACCTTAAAATGATTGTTTAAATTATGTGTTTTCTTCAACTCCTATAAATTCGTTGAGATGAGTGTGAAATTTGTTCCCTTAAGTCAATTTTCATACATATATGGTGTTGTTTTGTTTTTAATTTTAAATGACACTTTTTTTCTCGAGTGCCACTTTTTTTTGCCACTTTTCCAAAATATCCTAAGGTAACGCTGGTCTAAGGCCGATGGCCTCAGTTGCCAGTGCTTTTCTGTGTCTCTACTTCGTAGATTTATCTACGGAGTAGTGTAAAATGTAATGTAATGTAATGTGGATAATGAGAAATTCAAAATTCGAAAAAATGGTTCTAGGTAGGTACAAGCTGTAATATCTTAATTAATTAATTCATTAAATTAAAGATCGTAAAAATTAATTGAAAGAAAAAAAATTATCGAAATTCTAGGCGCCGTTTTCGAGAAAAATACGATTTTTGGAAACCATTATTTCTTATTTTTTTAGCATTTGTATAAAGGTACCTATTATTTTTAGGTAAAATAATTTTTTTTTTCACATCTTGTAGATTATATTGAGAAACTTTTATTTATCAAGTTTAAAAAAAATCTAGCAGGGGGTTTTCGAAATATTGAGTTTTGAAAAAAAATGTTGAAGTTTTTTTTTTAAAATCCGAAAAAAATTGTTTGAAAATGTAGACAATTCTATTTATGTGTTTGGGGAGCTTTAGCAAAAACAAATAATCAAAATCGGTTGTACCGTTTTTTGAGAAAATCAAAAACAAAAAAAATGGTTCCATGTGGGGTACCCTCAATAACCATTTTTCGGAAATTTTTTTCAACCACTATTTACACCCATGTTCTGTATTCCGAATGAAAGTGAATTGAAAACGAATTTCAATTTCACTTAAAATGAAAAGGCATGTTCTACATTCCGAGTGAATTCAATTCACTCCGAATTTATTTGTGAAATGTCAAAATCAGCTGAAAGACAATTTGCATCATTTATTAAAACATAGTTTCTTGTGCATAACGAAAATAGATTCACTATTATTATTAATAAGTGGTAGAAGGGACGAAAATCAATGATAGAGAGTTTGTGGAAAAGTTTTACGTAGTAAAGCCATAATTTAAGATCTTCCAGAAGCAGCGTAAGTAAAAAATGGGGAATGAATTAACATGGTCATATTTGAATTGTTTGTAGTTTCAAAAGAAGCTTCAGACTAAGCGAAGAGACATTTGTTTACATTTTTGAAATAAATCCCTTAATAAAATCGACTTCAATTCCCTTAACACAAAATTTCTTCCTTCTTATTTCATAAATTGCAACAAAACTTTTTCTTGTCGGGAGCTCTTTTGTATTTTCTTGTAAACAACAATTTATCAATCAATCAAATCAAAATCAATCAATCAAAATTTCAAATCTTTATTTACACGTTTATCAATTTCACCAAATAAAACTAAGTGAATTGAATTCACCGTAAAACGCTATGTATTCGAAATGTAGAACACGAATTTTCATCTCCGAAAACTTAATTCACAAACTTCATTTCGGGTGGAATTTAGAACACCAACATTTCACGTTCGGAATGAACAAATCACAAAAGTCATTTTATGCGGAATGCAGAACATCAAAATTCACTTTTGTTGCTCGAATTCACAATAAGTGAAATGCAGAACATGGGTGTTAGCTTCAATTAAATGAAATTTTTTTGCATTTTTATTTTTAAAATTTGTCGAACAGTTTTTGAGAAAAAAAATGTTTATAAAATTTTGAAAAAAAATCGTATGGCAGGTACCGTTATTTTTGGTCTTAAAAAATCAAATCAAAAAACATCCGGGGGGAAAAAATTAAAAATGATATCTACCAAGTTTAAAGAAAATCTGCCGAGCCGTTTAGCCTGTAGTTGAACAGACAGACAGACAGACGGACAGACAGAATTTCGAGACACACTTTTTTAGTCTTCGCTATCATCAATGTCAACTTTGATCGAAATCTCGAGTTCGATTTTTTTTACGAATGCATAACTTGCCTTATAGTACTTATAAGTCGCAAGTAAAAATGGATGTGGTAACTTCTCCTTCAGTGGTTTGAATTAATAGAGACCATTTGGTTTCTTAGAATAATTTACTCGTTTATCCGTCATGTCAATTATATGAAAGTCAATGAAACATGATTCAATGGAGAATGCTGTGCTTTATGTCAAAAATTAAGATTGTCCCACATTACAGAAAAAAATCGTATGTGCCTTTATTTTCAAACAAATAAATTTGTTTCTAATTTTTTTCGAATAATCACCCTTATTGTAGTGTGGTTTCAATTGAACGACAAATGTCATTTTCAAAAATGAAGCTACTGGACGAGGACCATTCAAAAACAAAATATTTGAATGAGTTTAAAAAATGTTTAATAAATCGGTGGTTGTGATTTGAACTGAATGCAAACGTTATGCAAAGCTGAACAAACGTTTATTACGAGTATTTGAATCGCCTTACGAGGTATGTGTAATGCAGCTGCATAGCACGGAGAAGACAGAGATAGGCTTCCATAAGGTTAAGCATTTCTTAAAGTATGATACCATAGTACGAGTACCTAGGTTGTGCAATGCTCAGATTGAAATCCTTTCCTTTTGGAAACTACCTTCGGCGAAGAAACGCAATGTAGCAGCAGTTTAGATAGTGAGCTTTTTTACACAACCTGAAGTACATTAAGAATCTGGAAATACATTTTTGAAATTAATTTTATTTGAATATATTAAAAATTGTACTTACTTTGTGTCCTGCAAATCTAAAGGGTTCGATTTGGACCTAATCAATCTTCTTTCTCGAATCAAATTTATTCTTTTGTAGCTTTCTCTCCAAAGTTCTCGGTTATTTTCCATTTCCGAATTATTTAATAACACAAAAAATGCAATGCTTTTCATTTTGGACTAACTTTAAGCGAATAAAATATTAAATTGAAAAAAAAAAACATAAATTGTTTTGAAATATCTATTTGTCAATGTTTATGTGGAACGCTTGTTATAGTTCAAAACGCCTGGCGATTAAGTATTGTAAAACCGACTCTTAAACGCCTTAAAAGTGACTCGACAGAAAAAGTGACGAATGTTGTTCAAGTAAACCACCTATTATAATAAGGGTGAACGTTAGCAAACTATCCGGTGCTAAGTTTTAAGAAACAATCGATGATGTGGATTTTCAAATATTAAATTTAAAAAAAGTGTGCGAAAATTTAAAAAACGTCAAGTCCGATTTGTTTTAAATTCAAAAATAAATCGAAAATTTGAATACACAAACTACATATTTGATCTTTGTAGGAGCTAAACAAAAATTAAATTTCTCCTCACAGAAGAACCTTAAATACCAGGTTTTAAGAAAAACACATAAGCGGGCTTAGGATGAAGGTCTAGGTATAGACATATAAACGCAATTGCGGAACCTAACCTAGTATCTTTATCTGAAATAAGAACAAACAGGTTCCAATTTGTTCTTCTTGTTTTATATCATTGGAGTTAGCGTAACCCATAGCTGTTTTAATCCCAGCTGCCAAACATTCAGCTCCTAGAATAGGGTTCACATGCCTCATGAGTTAAAAGCATTCAAAAAGCTTGGTTGATACGGCAAAAGGCAAAGGGAACAGTACAAGCAAGACCAATATGGGACGAGTGCTCAGATACGTGATCCAGAATTGATGACAGCATTCAAATGCAATAAAGTGTATATTGTCGCCATTCACTAAATGAATGATCTGAAATAACTGCTTGACAATGCACACAGAGATAAGTTTCTTGCCATTATTGCGTGCCTTCGTTATCAAAGAGTTGGTCAAACTCTTAATTTTTCACAATTGGGTATTATTGAGTCTTGAGGAAATTTTAGGCAGCATTGCGTTCAGCGGAATGACACAAAGAACGACCATATATTTCCTTACCTACAATGTTATCCTGCAGGGAAATGTCGTTCACGGTAACATCTACTGAAGGGTTGGAGATCGAGAAACTTGACCAGTTGTGGTTCTTTGTTTGCAAAACTGCTAGTGGCTCTACCTGATCAAACTGCTCCCTTTTAAAATGTTCAACCCTCTCAACGACAGCCATTACAAAAAGTTGAAAGGTTTTTATAATGGCTGATTTTTTTGCTATTTTCTTTTTGGCAACACTGGTTTAGACAGCTCACGCACGTTTCGTGTTTTGTGTCGCTGTCAAACATCTTCAGTTTGGTCTATAATTTAACCACGAATTGTCTTACAAAGAACAACACTTGCAAATTATTGAATTTTATTATTTTATTATTATTATTATTATTATTATTATTATTATTATTATTATTATTTATTATTATTGCGGGCTCTGTTAAGAAAGTTCATTGCGCGCTTCTTCCATTTTATGGTCAGTTTAATCGACTTACTGAGGTGGCTATTCGGGCAAACGTGACTCAATTTCGCACCAAATTTACATTGTTGGACACTAAACCACCAACACGCTTACGTAGATCGCGAACTGTAGAAAATATGGCCCCCCGACGGGTTTCACCTTGTCGTGGTGGAGGGCTTACGTCTATTCTCTCGCTGCTCGATCAGCTAAGAGATTTAGACAACTAAGAAAACCCAATGGAGTAGTAGGGTCGAAACGGGTGCTTGTTGGTGAAATCTGCGGCTACTTACGTGGTTGGAGATTTTTAAGATATTCTCCAGGTTTTGAAGGGTCTACTAAGGATGTCTAGGGTGAAATCGGTAAGGTCTCCGGCTACTTGCGTGGCTGGAGATCTTTAAGGTTTGAAGCGTGAAATTGGTGTTGAATTGGTAAGGTCTCCGGCTACTTGCGTTGCTGGCGACTTTTTTAAGGTTCTACTGGGTTATAACGAGGAGTTAACTGGTGAGGTCTCCGGCTGCTTACGTGGCTGGAGACTTTTAAGGTTATTAAGGTTTTTTAAGGGTTCTTATTTGTAGTAGCAAATAATAGGGGTTCGTTGTCCTCGTTCTTTAGAACAAAGACTAGGAGCATCTTTCCTAATTTGCCATAAGGTAAATAAAAGATAGGAGTGTCTTTCCTTGTTTGCCGTAAGGTAAGCTAAAGACTAGGAGCATCTTTCCTAGTTCGTCGCAAGGCGAATGAAGATAGGAAGCACAGGAAGCACACTAGGTTGTTGGTACTACCCCGGCCGATTTTCTTGGTGTGTTTCCTATAAGGGTTGACAGGCCCAGGATTTTGCAGGAACCCATCTGGAAGTGATGGGTTCAAATCTAAGAATTTCCGAAGCTTGAGAAAACGACTCGGATTAGTCCGGGTTGGGATCGCCTAGGAGACTCCATGAAATGACCAAGGTTCCGAAGCTCCACCGCAGTGGCGTAGTGTAAGGGGGGCGGTGGGGGCGGTCCGCCCCGGGCGGCAGGCCTAGGGGGGCGGCAAAATGTCGCCGGTGATGCGGTTAGAGTAGAAATCATAAATGTTTCATGAAAGATCGTTTGACAAGTCAACAAACAACAATGATGTAAATTTGAAATTTGCCACGCTATCTGTGGTTCGTCGTTGACCGCTCTCGGCTGATTTTCGTGAATTCGTAGACGGTGAGTAGGGCCGTAAGAGTGCATTCCGTATTGTCGCGCGACTCGCGAAACTAAAACAAAACGTTCCGAAACTCTCGCGAAACTGAAAGGGAGTGTTCCGAAACATATGATATACACATGCGAGATATGATAAGATAACTAGGATTCGACGGAAACGTTATTCTAGTCTCAGCCAGCTCAATGTTTTTGCTCCCTCCCATATCACAGAAAGTTGTTTCGATTGTGTTGTTTATAGTTTAAATACTGTTGAATCTTCTAAAACTAAACACTTAGTACTTCACTCAAACTTTGAACTAGTTTTTGGAAATAAAAAGAGTTAAAGGAAACGGCGCGGAATACCGCAAGAAAAAGGCTAAGAAAGAAGCAGACGCGAAGACGCGAAATATTTCAGTTCTAGTTCTGGTTCAAAAGCCACGTTAACGTCTTCGGCGGCATCCAGCAGCAGCGGAAGTGATTCCAATGAAGGTAAGATTCCTCCATCTACAATCGTGAGTGGCCTAGAATTGTCCTCCGGCCAATATTCATGGGAATGCATAACTTATTTTACATGCAGAAGAAGAAGACGTGCAGACGATGAATAAAATAATGTTAATTATAAGCGACATAGAAATAAGACATGGCAGTTCTCCGCTTTAGTTCAGCCGCCATCCCTGGAGATAAATAAAAAAATCTGAGAAAACCACCTTCAGTCTCAGAACATCGTGCCACACATCTTTCCTATCCTTCTTTCCCTTCTTAACTTCATGCCCGCGCTGTGTTGAAACATTTAGGCCCTCATTATGAATAGCGAATCGAACTAAAAACCTTGCGAATTCGATAAATTCGTATTATGAATAGCTACTCGCTTAAATTAATTTCGCTTCAAATGCCAAAACCTAGTCGAATTTTCGACTTTTCGTTTATCGCTCAATTACGAATATCGAATATTCGCTATTTAATCGTTCATACTGTCATATATTATCGACTCAAAATATTTGGTGATAACGGTAGCGAGTTAATTCTTGTCGTGGTTTATTATGCTGGTTTGTTGTATTTTTGAAAACATAGAAGTTAAATTAAAAAAAATTGAAGTTGGGAGGAGGAAGGTGCTTTGAACTTCATTGCATATATTACTTTTGTTCCTATTGAATGCATATGTATGCTTCAATTTAGTTTTTTGTCATGTAATATGTGCTTCTTTTAAATGAATTTGTATTCTGTTTTTATTCCTAAATGAATTCTTGTCTTGTTTTGAATGCAATTTTTGTTTGGATCTAAATACTCGTATTTATTCGAGATTAAATTAACATACAGAAATAAATTATCAGTTCGATCTTTGAAGCTAGAGACAATAACAATAAATTATGAGAACACTAATAAATAATATCATAATCGCTCTGCTTCAAGGCTTATGTTGCGAGATTCATTAGGTTCATCTGGTATATTATGAGGGACAATGATTTCTTCTGCTATTCTCTCTGGATCAACTAAGTTGTACCTGAGATCGCACATTTAGATGTTGATTTAAGTGAATCGTTTATTTCTTCGAGTACATAAGTCAATAAATGCATCCATGTTGAGTCGAAAATAAAGAACAAAAAGTATGAAACTTTTGAAAACAATAACACTTGATATATAACTTACAGAAAATCTCCAAAGGGTTAGAACTGTCCATAATTTCTCTTCTCAACCTCATCATTCTTATATTATCTTATCTATCTCTCACATTAGAATATTCTGCAAAGAACAAATCGATTTGGCTTAACATTTTATATATGTATTTAACACAATCACAAACAAGAAAGAAAAATCAAATATATTTCAATAAATATTTATTTGACATTTGAGTCAT
Source organism: Philhelius festivus (assembly GCA_963931855.1). Classification (NCBI taxonomy): domain Eukaryota; kingdom Metazoa; phylum Arthropoda; class Insecta; order Diptera; family Syrphidae; genus Philhelius; species Philhelius festivus. The sequence continues at coordinate 32,550,264 of OZ007557.1, read as the reverse complement.
GTCCTTTCAGTGTGATGATTTATTGGCAGCATTTATTTTTAAGCGAACGTTGAATTTCGCTATTAATAATACTGTGATAATCGAAGTTCGCTTAATTATTCGCAACTTATCGAACGTTCGATTCGCTATTCATAATGAGGACCTTAAAGGGTAATCATAATCCCTTAAGCGCGGGTAGATTATAAAAAAAAAAAAAAAAAAAGAAGTCGACTCACCAGAAGTACCTCAAGCATCTAGTCGGAAGCCTGCAGAAGAAGTGAACCTCGTGAAGCTGTAAAGACGCTTAAAAATAAGTTTGTGGAAGTTCTTGAGGTATACTGGAAGAATTGACGGATCGGTAGCCAGTCTTCTTCTGACAGTCATGCAGTCATTCAACTTCCTCACTTTTCTTGGCTTTTGTATCGTATGGTCACCATACGAGTTCAAAAAGCAACTATAAGCAGAGCGGGACAGCTGAATTTATATATTTATTTTTTTGAGTATTTCTCTTTCCTACCATATTGTTCTCTTCTCCTATTCAGCATAGTTATAAGAATTTGTAAGCGAATGTAGCCAGCCAGCATTCTGTGTATAATTGGACAGCGCAGAATAAAGTTGGGTTTTTTACCGTGAAGGTTTTTCCCAAGCAAAAGTTGATTTGTTTTATTTCGATCGGAAATTTGGTTTAATTTAGTTCTACGACGAAACATTTGGTCCACAGCGAGCCGGATTTTTGAGCCAGTGACCTACGGTTAAAAGTAGTGAAATTACAGTCCACAAACGGAAAGTGAAAATATCGAAATAAATCAAGTTAAAAAAAAATAAAGGTTTCGATCGAATTAGCCCGCGAGTGATTATCAAGCATAGCATTAAAATGGAGCCACAGCTTTGCCAGCGTCCAGCGTCCTTTTTTCCAAATAATATAAAACATCAAAAAAGGTATAAATTTGATATTAATTTCCTCCCTAGCGAAAATTCAGACGAAATAGCGAATGCGGACAGCAAACCGTTATAATTTGAAAAGCCAGCTGCAGACAGGAGCCAACATGAATACCGCACTACGGCTGTGTGTGTGATGTTCGATATAAGTATATTCTAGCTTTTTTCCCCTCCTTAGCGATAGCGAAAATAACAAAAATATGTATCCGAGCAAGCAAATATGAATTTCGTTATATATCAGCCAGCGACAATTTTATTATTCTAGCTTTTTTCCCCTCCTTAGCTACAGCGAAGATAGCAACAATATATATCCGAGCAAGCAAATATGAATTTCGTTATATATCAGCCAGCGACAATTTTATTATTCTAGCTTTTTTCCCCTCCTTAGCTACAGCGAAGATAGCAACAACATATATCCGAGCAATCGAATATGAATTTCGTTATATGTATATCAGCCAGCGACAATTTTACTCTTCCTTTTCTAGCACAGCAACAGCAAAAACACAGCAACAGCAAAAACACAGCAACAACAAAAGCACAGCAACAGCAAAAACACAGCGATAGCAAATATACACCAAGACTTTATTGCCGACGATGTACCTCTTTCTCTGATTCCCCTTCAAAATACAATAGACAATGATCACATGCCATACTCATGCATCCTTTTGTAAATAGATAGTTGAAAGAGCAAGCGAGCGATATCTGCACACGAGTGCTGACAGTGAATACATGCAGATCGGCAAAAGAATTTGTATGTATCTACCGTAGCCAGCGTGCAAGCAACAGACAGCGTATCTAGGGGTGGGTTATATACTTGAAAGCAAGCCACAACAGGACAAGCGAAGAAAAGAAAGAATAAATTCTTTTCATTCAGTATAAAGCAATTTCAAGGTGCGGACTAAAAAGTAAAATACGGAAGTTTTTTGTTGAATTTTGAATTTTGGGCAATTTATTGAAAAAAGAAAAAGGTAAATACAGTATAAATTTAATTAGTGCAATTAATGCGGGCAAGAGGAACATGAAGGTATAGCGAAAATGGATAGCGAATATGAAATCTATTTGGAAAGTGAAAGTGATAAAATCAGTACTGAGTTAGTGTTTGGAATTTGGATAGTGAAATCACAAGATTACTAAGAGGAAAGTGATCTATTTTTATATTAAAAATTTATATTGCCAGCCATAAAGCGATTAATCGTTAGATGTACGTCGTCGTACGAAAATAATGCTCAAAAGTAAAAAAGGGGTAGTTTCGTTTGCGTAATTCAGATTATGTGTTGCACATGATGTGAATAAAAAAGGGGTAGTTGCGTTTGCGTGATTCAGATTATGTGTTGCACATGATATGAACGAAAAAGGGGTAGATGCGTGGTTCAAGTTAGGTACAATACAAGATGTAAATAAATTCCATATGTAAAATGTATAAGATTCCGAAAGTGTGCCAGCGTTTAATATTAATTACGTACGTACGTAGGAAAGCGAGCCAGCACCCAAGTTGAATATATTTCAAAAAGCCTGCAAGTGCGACAGTAAAACATTTGAACAAAAGCTAGATATGAAGGAAAGTGAGCCAGCATTCAAAGCAAATAGATTTCAGACAGCTTGCAAGTGCGATAGCAAAAAAAATAGGAAAATGCGGGTTATATACATAATATATGACGAAGTATGTCATATTGAAATTCTAAAATCCTTCTAGGGACAGCTCTTGCCAGCACTAAAATATATTTATTTCTTTTTTTTTTTTTTTTTTTTTTATAATCTACACACGCTCAAGGGAATATGATTACCCTTCAAATGTTTCAACACAGCGTGGGCGTGAAGTTACGGAAGAGAAAGAAGGATAGGAAAGATGTGTGGCACGATGTTCTGAGACTGAAGGTGGTTGTCTCAGGTTTTTTATCTCCAGGGGTGGCGGCTGAACTAAAGCGGAGAATTGCCGTGTCTTATTTCTATGTCCCTTATAATTCGCATTATTTTATTCGTTTTTCATCTTTGTTGGGCATACTAGTTTAACTCAATCACATGTTGTTAGTGTTATGCCTAAACAACATGTAATGAGTAAACCAGCAACCCATTGATGACAATTTATAGAAGATTTTAATGGAATTTAAAGACGACATAGACGACGGCAGGGATCGAACCTGTGATATTGAGGTTGACAGGCGAGCACACAACCATCGCGCCACGGCCACCCCCAGCATATATCTAAAATCCTTCTAGGGACAGCTCTTGCCAGCACTGAAATATATTTATTTCTTAATTTCAGCCAGCATATAGAAACTCTATATTTTAACAATTATTTGCATTTCAGTAATGGCTAGCGTAAAGATATACGTTGCTGCAATAGCAGCAATACAACGAATTCTCGACTATACAAGTCAGCCAGCATTTCAGCAAGCGGATAGGACGGATCTGATGATTCGCCTGGAAAGGCTTGAGGAAGCCTGGGTACACCTCACAGAGATCCACGACAAAGTATTAGGAGGGAAAGGACAGGATATCGAGAAAACGGAAGAGGAATTAGCCAAGGCAGAAGAAATATACTGCTCTGCCAAAGCTATTCTTAGACGCCAGCTAGCTAAGGCTACCCAATATGAAAGTGAACAACCGACAGCATCATTAGCATCGACAGCAGACAGCCAGCCACAGCCACCTGTAGCGGTACAGGTTCAGTTGCCAGCACAACAGCAGGAGATAAGGAACTCCTGGGGTGAGTTCGATGGATCTCTCACGAAATGGCAGGGCTTCCACGACCGTTTCGTATCAGCTATACATGAGAACGATAGTGTATCGCCAGCATACAAATTTACCTATCTCAGCAAGTCGTTGACCGGTAAAGCAGCCGCAACAATGGGGGAATGGCAGCTAACCGACAAAAATTATCAAGAAGCTTGGGAACGGTTAAACCAGCTATACAACAAGAAGTATCAAACATGTCGAGAGCTTCTGCGGCAATTCACACAGCTGCCAAGTTTGGCTATGAATCCTAAAGCGGATGACTTACAGCATCTTTCAAACGTCACCCATGAAATGCTACGCCAGCTTAAAGCGCAAGGGCTTCCAGTTGAACATTGGGACATGTTTGTGGTTCCGATGATCCACGATCTTTTGGATAGCGCCACAGCTCGACAGTGGGAACTACAAAGGAGTTCCGAGACGCCCACCAGTAAGGAGATGCTGGAGTTTCTCGACAAGCAAGCAGCAGCCAGCAGTAGCGAAGTTAATCCAAGAAGGGCCAGCACTTTGACAGCAAGGTTCAATCGCTTTGAAAATGAACGTAGCAGCCAGCCTCCAAGGACAGTAGCCCTCAGCGCAACCAGGAAAGTGAAGTCGACAGCGTCAATTCAGCCAGCACGCTCAGCAGCACAGGAAAGTTCTAAGCCATCAACACGGTTCCACAATTGCGAATTATGTAAAGAGCGGCATCAGCTGTACAATTGCCAGAAATTCAAGGCATTAAACCTATGGGCAAGGCGAGAGTATGTTAAAGCAAATAACCTATGCGAGAACTGCATTAAGAGAGGTCATCACGTAGACACTTGCTATCAGGATCCGTGTCCCCGATGCCCTTATCAGCAAATGCACAACAGCGCGCTCTGTCCAATTATAGAGGATAGGAAGCAAACAGCAGCAATGGCGGTCGTGCCATCCAAGATAGTGAAGCGCAAGAATGACTGACGCATAAGTATTCAGCCAGCAAAAAGAGCAAGGACAGCTAGCTACAAGCGAGAAGATCAGCCAGCGGGATTATCGTTAAAAAATCGTTGCTCTATAAATAAAAAGCATATAAAATCAGAAAAGAACGTTCAATGTTCTAATAAGTATTCGGATAGTTTTTATTCATTTCTTACTTCCACAGCGGCGCAAGAAGCTACGTTGATGCCAACGGTCTGGGTAAGAGTTTCTATAGGGGGAAGCTATTCGGGTCCTGTACGTGCATTGTTGGATTCTGGGGCACATCCAAACATTGTTACATACAGCGTCGCAAAGTCATTTGACATTTCAATGACACCAATAGAGAAAAGGGTCGTGGGTATAGATGGTAAACCAATTCGGATACGAAAGCAAATATCTCTGAAAATAGTGCCATGGTTCGATACTGGCACCTCTATTGAAGAGAACTTCTTGGTACTGCCAAAGGAAGCAAAGTGGTCAGTCTTTACGCCGATAGCAGATATACAGCCGCTGCCTAATATGTATGAGTACCCGCTAGCAGATCCAAATTATTGGAAGAGTGATACGTTTTCAATGTTATTGGGCGTTAGGTTCTTTGCAAAGGTGATGACAAATGCAATACCAAGAAACATCAGAAATACAATTATAATTCGGACAGCATTTGGGATAGTGATATTTGGTAGTCGTTCATTAAGCACAGTTGATGATATAACTGATATTCTGCCAGCAGCTAAATGTATAGAATGGGATAGCATTGATAAGTTAGTGCGACAGCTATGGAATATGGGTCAAATAGGATCATATCCAATTAGGACAGCAGAAGAGCAAGCGGTTGAGGACAATTTTGTTCGAACAGCGAGACGGGCGGAAGATGGTCGTTATATCGTTACTATTCCGATAAAGCCTGAAATTAAAAGTATAGGTAGCTCTAGGGCGATAGCGTTGAGAAGGTTCATGTTTCTTGAACAAAGACTTATGAAGGAGCCAGCATTAAAAGAAAAGTATGTAAGTTTTATGCGAGAATACGCACAGCTGGGGCTAATGCAGCAAGTGGGCGAGCAATCGACAGCGGGACAAATAGTGTATCATATACCACACCATTGTGTGACGAAAAAGTTTAGGGTAGTGTTTGACTGTAGTTGTCGAACAGACCAAGGTATATCTCTCAATGAAGTTCAACAACTCGGAGAGAAATTACAGCGTGATTTATATGAAATTGTTATGCGTTTCCGCAGGCATCGGATAGCTTTTAGCGCAGATATCAAGATGATGTTTCGACAAGTGTGGATAGCGCGACAGCAATGGGATCTGCAGAGGATATTCTGGCGTGAATCTCCAATGGAAAAGCTCCAAGAGTATTGGCTGACGGTTGTTACATATGGAATGACTTCATCTGCATACAATTCAGTGCGAGCACTTATTCAGTGCACTCGAGAGTTAAAATCTACCTTTCCTAAAGTAGAGGAGGTAGTAGCGAATGATTTTTACATGGACGACTGTGTATCAGGATGCGATAGTGAGGAAGAAGCGATTACGATGATTAAGCAGTTGGATACAGTGTTACGGACAGCTGGATTTGAACTTCGAAAGTGGAAATCGAATAGTGAAAGCTTAGTGAGCAAGCTGCAAGCTGATCATACTAGATCAATGATGTTCGAAAGCGAGGAACAAGCGACAGTTTTAGGCCTACAGTGGCTGATAGAAGAGGACAAATTTACGTTTGTAGTTCGAGATCAGACAGCTGAAGGAGAGATCACAAAACGAAAAGTGCTAGGTATGATAGCGAAGCTATATGATCCTAATGGGTATATAGCACCAGCGGTGATTTTGGGTAAGATCTTGATACAAGATATTTGGAGAGTAAGTCACAAATGGGATGAAGTGTTGCCTATAGAAATACAGGTCAGGTGGAAAAGGTTATGGGAAGGGATTAAGCATTTAGAGAGGTTTCGAATCGACCGATGGTTACACACGAGTCGAGAAACAAAGATGGAAATACATGGGTTTGCTGATGCTTCAGCAACAGCATATGGCGGTGTCATATATATACGAGTTACGACAGCGATAGGACAGTTAACAAGCCAGCTAGTAGTATCCAAAACAAGGGTAGCGCCACTAAAAACGATAACTATACCACGTTTAGAATTAGCGGCAGCAGAGCTATTGAGTCGTCTATTGGTAGAGACGCAAAAGGCTATGGGTTGGGAGAAAGTCGATTACGTATTATGGTCGGATTCAATGGTTGTTTTGCATTGGTTGCGTAAACTGCCACGAGAGTTAAAGACCTATGTGGCAAATAGGGTGTCAACTATTCAGACCAACACAGATATTAGCCGATGGCGGCATGTTGGTACAAAAGAAAATCCAGCGGACTTATTGAGCCGAGGTATGATGCCAGCAGATTTAGTTGAAAGTGTATTATGGTTACATGGCCCAAAATGGCTATGTTTGCCCGATAGTGAATGGCCAGCAAACCCGATAGTGACAAAAATACCAGCGGCAGGGGAAAGCGAGATGCAAGCGTTTATAATCAATTTAGTCAAGTCAGAATTAGGTGTTTGGGTGCCTAGTCGACGAGAGACAGTTCCTATACTGGAATATGCTAGTAGTTTGGATAAAGCGTCTGGGATATTGGGCTATGTTCTCCGTTACATAAATATGTTGCAAGTAAGAGTAAGAAATAGAAAACAAGGTAAGCGTGAACAGCGTGTTAAGCGAGGTAAGTTAGTGACTCAAGCTTTGAGAACTGACGAGAGGGCAGCAGCTATACGGTATTTCATAAGGACAGCACAGAGCGAAATATATGGGAAAGACATTGCAAGCTTACGAAAGAACAGCCAGCTAGCCGAGCATAGTAAATTAGAAACACTTAAGCCTATCTTCGACAGCGATGGTATCCTGCGTGTAGGCGGGCGATTACATAGAGCCAGCGGAGAGTATGACATGCGTCATCCAGCCATCATACCTAATGGTACAAGACTGTCATGGTTAATTGTAAGCGATGTCCACCGAAGAACAAAACATGGTTCAGTTCAAGTAATGATGCAAGTGTTGCGCCAGCGTTATTGGATTCCTCGGCTTAGAGACGAATTGCGGAATTTTGTACATAAATGTGTAGTTTGTGCTAGATACAATCATCGCCTCGAACAGCAGTTGATGTCTGAGTTGCCAGCAGACAGAGTGCAAGTGGGAAAGCCATTCATACATACTGGCGTTGACTATGCCGGACCTTTTATGTTGAAGATAGTGGATAGAGCGGGCCGACAGGTAACTTTAAAGAAATCGTGGGTAGCGATTTTTGTGTGCCTTAAGACAAGAGCGGTGCACATCGATGTAGTGGGAGATTTGACGTCAACATCCTTTCTGGCATGCTATGATCGGTTTATAAGCAGACGGGGTAGGTGCGAGCGAATGTACAGCGATAATGGTACGTCCTTCGTCGGAGCAGCGAGAGAAATTAAGCGCGCCTGGGCAGAATGGCGGGAGAGTGAAGTTTTCAGTCGTCTAAGCCTAAAGGGCACAGATTGGTTTTTCATGATGCCAGCAGCCCCACATCAAGGGGGAATATATGAAGCGGCAGTTAAGTCGATGAAGTATCACCTAAAGCGAATAGCGGGAACGAAAGTGTTGGAAAGTGAGCAGTTCTTGACATTGTTAATCGAGATAGAGGGTATATTAAATTCACGGCCAATTCATCCTTTACATGATGACCCAACAGATTTGCAAGCATTGACTCCAGGGCATTTCTTGGTAGGTGAGCCAATTGTCCTGCCACCACCATATAGGATAGCATCTGACATCAACACACATGGGATCAGATTGTGGAAAGAAAGACAAAATATGTTAAACCATTTCTGGAAAAGATGGAGAGAAGAATACTTAGTGACTCTACAGGAAAGGAAAAAGTGGCGTAAAGAAAAGGAAAGTCTGCGTTTAGGACAGCTAGTTATTATTAAGAATGAGAATCTTCCGCCAGCTCAATGGTCAATGGGGAGAGTCTGCCAGCTTATAGAAAGTAAGGATGGGATAGTGCGTTCAGTGATAGTTAAAACAGAAAATGGGCAGCTAGCGAGACCAATACAGAAAATATGTGTACTACCCATAGACACATCCAATTTGGAATAGCGACATACTATACAACATGGTAAAAAGGGTATTGCAAGCGGTAGTGTAAGCATTTGGTAATGAGAACACGTAAGGGGCAGCCAATATTGCTAAAGGCAATCTAGGTAGGGACAGCTAACCTTTGTTTGTTTTATCATTACAGATTCCAGCCTGCCAGCTAATGGGACAAGAACAGATGAAGATGAACCAGGTAGCAACCAGAGAACAATGTTCAATATACCATACCAGCCAGAAGGAAGACCCTAGTACCCTACAAGTGAAAAACGTTCGTTTTTGGCGGGAGTGTATCGTATGGTCACCATACGAGTTCAAAAAGCAACTATAAGCAGAGCGGGACAGCTGAATTTATATATTTATTTTTTTGAGTATTTCTCTTTCCTACCATATTGTTCTCTTCTCCTATTCAGCATAGTTATAAGAATTTGTAAGCGAATGTAGCCAGCCAGCATTCTGTGTATAATTGGACAGCGCAGAATAAAGTTGGGTTTTTTACCGTGAAGGTTTTTCCCAAGCAAAAGTTGATTTGTTTTATTTCGATCGGAAATTTGGTTTAATTTAGTTCTACGACGAAACAGCTTTTGATCTGCAGAGCTACCTGAAGAAGATGACGCACAGATTTACCTGCAGCAACGTGGACTAAGTGTGGATAAGTGTTCTCAGAAACTCTGCGTTTTAAAATCTCTCCTAGAGGAGAGCAGAGACCGTTTCGTCCAAGCCGCAATCGACTTTTCTAAGAGCCTTTGGAGAAAATTCGGAATCGAACTTAAAACGAGAAGAATTCGCAGGAAAAAACGCATGCATGGCGATGAATCCGCAGATGCAGCTTTGTCTCACGAGCCTCATCCGTAAGGCCGTAGAATCCGTTTATGAAACCGCTGATCCTATTTTACTTTCAACAAAAGATACTTCATTGCCTGTGAAATGATGTCCCGAAATTTAATTTTAATTTAGTATTGAATGGGGCGGCAAAATGGGTCTCCCGCCCCGGGCGCCGAGATGGTACGCTACGCCACTGCTCCACCGGAAGCTATATTCTGGTATCATGGGAGATAGTGCCCATTTGAGTCGGAGGTTGAGTTTTACCCTCGGCTCAACCCCCTAGTGGGAGCATCATGGTGGCTTGGTTTATTCCATATGGTTTTCAGGATTCTTTTCTTGAATTCAAGAGGTGTTAGATAGACCTCGCCTCCAAAGCAAGAGGTGTGCATATGCTGCAACATATCACAACTTTGCGACCGAGATAGCTTGCTATGTCGAGGTTAATGGTCAGGACCCAATCTGATTCCAAATGGAGATAGGCCTCCCGTGGTATTGAGCTATAATAGTCAGGTGCTCACGTTAAACTAAAAGACGATCTGTAGAAAATATGGCAGCTGTATCGGCCAGTGAATTATCGATTCGGCGCCGTTCGCAGCAATTGGGCCTCTGTTACTCCACTACGTGTAAAATTTTGCGGAAGGATTTAGGTGTGAAGCCTTTCAAGATACAGCTGATGCAAGAATTGAAGCCGATAGACCTACCACAATGCCGAATTTTTGGTGAATGGGCTCTTGAAAAGTTGGCCAAAGATCCACTTTTTTATCGAAAAATTGTGTTCAGCGACGAAGCTCAGTTCTGGTTGAATCGATACGTGAACAAGCAAAACTGCCGTATTACCAATGCATCCAGAAAAAGTCACTGCTTGGTGCGGATTATGGGCTGGCGGAATCATTGTGTCGTATTTCTTTAAGGATGGTGTGAATCGCAACGTTACTACGTTACTGCGAATGGTGAGCGCTACCATGCGATGATAACAAACTTTTTTTTTGCGCAAAATATAAGAGCTTCACTTGCATGACATGCATTTTCAACAAGACGGTGCCCAATGCAACACAGCACGGGTAACAATGGACCAATTGAGAGAGGCGAGATCAGTGAACAGTTTAATTCACGTTTGGGGCCTGTCAATTGGCTGCCTAGATCGTATGATTTAACGCCTCTAGACTATTTTGTGTGGGGCTATGTTAAGGCTCATGTCTATAGCAACAAGCCCGCTTCGATTGACTCACTGGAAGCCAACATTGAAGCATTTATTCGTGATATACCGGCCGAAATGTTAGAAAGAGAATGCCAAAATTGGACTATAAGCGGATGGAACTTTTGAGGCGCAGCCGCGGCCAACATTTACATACATGAAATAATCTTCAAACATTAAATAATATCGACCGTACTATCGATTCAAATAAAGATTTCATGCATTTTTCTGAATTTTATGTTTTTTTTTTTAATTTTCGAAAAAATCAATGGTTATTTGCCTGGGTGTGTTAACAAACAAAACATTCACATCTGAAGTCTTCTTTACATGTGTTAGGGCTATATGACACACAGCTCTTGAAACAATGGCTCTATGGAAGAATGATTTCTTGATTGGCCGCCAAGATCGTGCGCAGGGCAGTCGAAGTACTGCAATTGCAGTATTTGTACTGCTTTTTGAAGCTCCGTGCTGCCGTACTGCAAACATAGCCGAAGTACTGCTTTTTTTCCCCCCCAACTTTTCCGTACACAATCTTCAAAGCTTTATCTAAATGTACTCAAAAACTATTCTCTACGAACATACCCAAAAATTAAATTGAAAGCGAAAGCTATTAGCCGTACGGAATCATTTATTCTATTCTCTTCTCACTCCGTTTGTTTTTGTTTCTGTTTCTGTCTTTGAACGAAACTCATAAAATTTCAAAAAGTTAAAGTTAAAGTAAACAGTTAAAGTTTTGTAAAATACGTTTTAGTACTTCAATTAAAAATTCAAATTCTAAAATTCTTTTTTTTTTTAAGTTTTGATTTGCAATGTTTCTTAAACTTTTTGAACTTTTTGATATGATAATGCCCACAATGAGAAAATAAAAAATTGAAAAAATGGTTCTACTGTAGGTACTGTCAGTAAGGACTGCTGCGTACTGCTTTTTGCTCTCTTGAACTACTGCTTTCTCAAAAGAATGAAACGACAGCCTTGATCGTACGTTTTGACGCCATTAATTTTTTTTTCCTTCCGGGTTTTGTCAAAAAATACGCTAATGCCCCTCTAATAGAGAAGGAAACTTAAGGAACTTAAGGAAAACATCAGAGCAGCTAACCACAAAATACAGAAACAATAATACGACAACGTGGTACAAGGTTTAATCCAAGGAAAAACATTTTGAAGGCTGAAGGTACGCCTGAGGCGCATTCGGCAGATTAACCCCAGGGTGTGTACCTTAGCGATGAATTAAAATATTACCACATTTCGGCAAAAAATCGTCAATTGAATGATATAAAATTAAACCTCTCGATAGCTGAACCTTAACTTAATGATACCCACTGAAAACATACCGTAAGTTCCTATATTTACAGAGTTATCACCGGCGTCGATTCCAATCTTATCAATCTTAAAGAAAATGCGTCAAAGTGCATCCGAAGTCAACATTTGTACATATCAGCGACTCAGATTTTGGGGAACGTCAGAAATTATGCTAGGGATCAATTTTGGGCAGCATTTGCATCAGAAACTGAGGGGAAACAGAGGGTCTTAATAAGACATCTATAATTAGCAGAGTTAGGTTGAATAATATTTCCACTAATTTAAAAAGGCTTTGTTTTTAACAACGAGAAATAACTTTTACTTAAAACTTATCTTCTTTTGCACTCCACTGTGTGAAATGCAAAGTTGAAGACCGCAAAAGCAAACAAAGATATGCGTGCATTTGGATATCTGTCTATGTATTTATTTATCTTTATAACATTACAACAGCGTGGCACTCAAGCATGTTGGCATCAACTCGTTCTAAAACTTCTATGACACCTCTAACATTACATGACCTCCCTCTGGAGAACCGGGATGATGATGGTGTACACTTTGGCGTTAGAGTCATCATTACTTTTCTTTGAAGTACTTTTGGCGCCATCGTTACTTGCGTTGTCGTCGTCGTCTTTGCAACAGCAGTAATCATCATCATCATCTTTAGCATGGCCCTCATCATCATCGGTGCCGTTGCAATTTGGTTTTTTAACATTTTGAAGCTGTTTCGGAATCTGAGTCATGTTGTCTTTGGGGTTGTCCTTGTTGCCATAGTTTCTTGCACAATTCTCCCCGACACGATTCTCAAAGAAACGCCTTAGACCACAAAGTTTCCCTTTCATGAGCAACGTATATTGGATTGTTTCAGCCAGGAACGTATACAACAGCGGATTAAGGACGCAGCTGGTCAGGGTAAGGATGCCAAAGGAGAAATGCAAAATCCAGTGAACTGGACGCGTGTAGGTCCCGTACATTCGCATAATGAGAAACACCCAGGCAGGCAACCGGAAGAAGATGAACACAGCCATCAGGATCAGAACAATGGCGAACATTCGCAGGTGGCGAGCTTCGCGGGTACTAATATGCTTCGCGCTGTTGCCTCCAACGTTGGAATTGCTTTTCGCATTGTTGTTCTGGGTCTCCCTCTCCAGTGATTTTACGGTCGTTGTTGTTGTTATTGTAGTAGTTGTTGTCGCCACCATACTCCTCATCGGCACCGTTAGTGTTGAATATGAACAAATCTTATGCCCCCCCTGGCAATGACAGTGATGGTCGTATTCATATTGTTGCTGCGCCATTTCCATTTGCTTCTCCTGGGGCTTCTTGTTCAAACTGAGAGCATCAGACATTGAGGTTGTAGTTGGCGTTGGAGCTTCAGGATTTCCAAGTTGGGGTGGTGATGCAGGTGGCGGTGCATTGATAGAACGCCTTCGGTTCCACAACTTATTGGCAATGATTGAGTTAAGCCAAACGAAAGCAACCAACGTCGGCATGAAAATGATGCCCAGGACAACGATGTAATAGTATGCATTTGATTTCTGTGTAATAGAAAGGAAATCAATACATAAATAAACTAATAAAATGAATATGAATAGTAATAAATTATGAAGTTTTGATTGGCTAAACCTTCAATCGGGATAGAACATCTGTGTAAGATAAATTTAGCTTTTTATTCGTTTTTAAAATTGATTCTCATTATCAGCACAGTTTTGTTCGAAAGTAGGCAGTGATACTTAACATGAAATTAAAAGATTAACGAAGACTTATTGATTTGTAGGGAAAACAAGGGTTTCGGCAAAATTTTGTTTGGCATTTTTCAATCCGACAAGATCAATACGCCAGTTCTTAATTTCCAAATCGTTACTTCAGCAAATTTCTTCGTCTGGCTATCAACTACTCGTTAGTAAATTTCGCGAGAATTTTTGTTTTGTCGCAATAAAAGTGGAATAATTAAAATAAAGTTGAACGCATTTCGTAGGATTTGCGAAATAATCTTTTGCGAAATACTACGCTCCAATAAATTTTGTTTATAAGTGTTTAAAATGGTAGACAAATAAATTGATTCAGAAATGTAATAAATAAATTTGATGGTGCAACATTACCAGGACCTAGTGACTTACAACTCTTAACCATTTCCTGTGTGCGTGTTACCAGAAACGGAGGGGACCTACAATTTTCGGCCGATTCCGAACGGCTAATGAGCAGCACTTTCCATGACAAGAGATAGGTACTTTTGGAGGATGTGTCAATTCCTCGCAAGAGGCAGTACACCACTGAAAAAAAAAACTTTCTTGCAGCGGCTGAGAATCGAACTTGAGACCTTCCGCATAACAGTCCAATACACTAAACATTATGCCAAGGGGTACCTATACTATTTCAGAAATGTGCATATTTAAAAAAAAGTCTAATTTTGAAGAGAAGTCTTTTAAAACTCTTTATTATGCATGCCTTTCATTCAGTTTAATATCCTTGCCTTGTTAAAATTGGTAACAGTCATTTCAACAACTGGATAAGGGTTTTAGGATTTTTTTAAATTGTGCAATAGAAGAACAAAGAACCTAGGGAACTTTCAGAACTGACTAACAAAAGAACAGAGAAGTTAGAAATAAAACAGAAGCGTTGTGGACCGAAATACAGAAAATCTGAGTTCTTTATACCCGAAAGAAGACTGTTATAAATATTCAAGAAAAGTTTGTTCTTTTTCAAATAATTTCAAAAACAGATACAACAATTTTTATTAAATTTTGTATCTGTGATGAACTGAGTTATTTATAATAAAACTGCATTTTCTTAATACACAAAACTAAATTTTTGATTGGATCTTTTAAAAGCGGGCTGTAGGTCAATAATAGATGTTATATTTTGTCTTTTTTTATTAATCGAAATAGAAAAATAAACAAAAATAAATTTTATTACAATTCATCAAACAATTTTAAATGTCGGACTAATAAACTTACAGTACTTATGTTACTATTTTAATACATCACTTAATCACATTCATCCATATTCCACAAGTCGTATTTTGTATCGTACTCGTAGTCGAACTCGAACTCGTTTCGTATCAAAAACGTTATTCTTCAAGTCGTATACGTTGCGTACGAGAAGCTTAAAAAACAACGTGTATTGTCGCCCGTAGGTAATTGTCAAAATCGATAAATTTGATTTGAAAAAGTCATTTGTTGTTTTTTCAATTAAATTGTTTTATTTATAATGAAATTCTGATGAGCTCCATTGATTTGAAGTAGCTCTTCTTCTATTTTATTTGTTTTTTGTTTGTACGAGTGGTGTTATATTCTTGGACTATGTCAGTTTCATCTTCAGTATTTATCGTGTCGACTACAGGAGGAGGCTGAAAAACTCCAATGTTTGATCCTTGGGGACTACCAATTTAAATATAAAATGTTAGCAATGCAAATTTGCTCTAGCATAATGGTTGTAATTTCACCACCCCTGTGTCTTTAAATTGCTGCTTATTGTGATGCAGTTTCTGTTTTAACTATTTTAACTAAATACTTTTGATCATTGCAGACCTAAAGAGGCATGTATTACAATTTGTTAAATATTTCTTACTTTAAGACAAGCTGGACCATTTCGGACGGGTGGCCCAAGGCTATTTATTTTTAGGGGGGTGGTTTGGGATACTTACATGGGGAAGGTGTGAACACTTTTCTATGTATACCTAATCACCCTCCGCCCCCCCCCCCCCCCCGCCTTAATTATCTTAATTAATTTAATCCATTAATTTTTTCTTTTTTCTTTTCTTTGCATATTTTACGCACGCCCGCACTGCGTTAAAACATTTAAAGGGTAATCATATTCCATTGAGCGTGAGTTGATTATAAAAAGAAAAAACAAATTCTCAGACAAATATCTAATTTTTATCAGTTTTGAATTTTTACGAAATATGGGCCTGATGGTATCCAAAACTGAACAAAACTAATCTAAGTTCACCTATACTCACAGAAAACCACAATGCTTTTAGAATACGTAAATTGAATTTCAAAATCTAACAAGGTAAAGGTTTTGAAAAAAGTCTGGACCTACATATCCATTGATGATTTACCTTTTCCGAAACGCACATATCCGCCAGAGTTAATCCTATGACTTCATCATCATCCCTTTCGAAGTCAATCCCCAGCGAGTGCAATATGTTAACTTTATACGTTGAATACGCTGAGAACATTGGACTTGCAATACCATAAGACATTGCCCAAATACTAATCACCGACACAATGCAAAATGTCTTGCTAGGATTCCAAGATCCAAGTACAGAACTCATAACAGCAAAGTATCTATCCATAGCGATACCCACCAAAGTCATACTTCCCGCAAGAATTGCTCCAGTGGTCACAAATGGAATAAAAATACACATTGCCCCGCCCAAGCACTAAAATTTCAAAGATTAGTTCTAATTTTTGCCAATGCCAATTAGACATAAGGTTTTACCCAAACTTGAACATACGGTGCTCCAAATTGAGCCAAATATCCAGCTGACATAAACACCGTTTGAATGAGATCACTTATAGCCAATGAGGTGAGGCAACTTCGAAAGAACATACGCAATTTTCTTTTTTGCATTGCATAAAGTGCTCCCATATTTCCGACAATCGATAGGCCACAGAGAATGACAACGATAATAGTAAGGGTTACATATTGTCCAGGTGATAATCTGGTCAGCTCGGAGTCCATAATGTTTGGAATTTCGTTCTTCTTATTTGAATCCTCGTTTTTTCCAGACATATCTACACGACGAAAATCATTTAAACCGATGGTATTGTAAGCCATTTTCAACAATTTTAAGAAAGCACCAAGAACCCAAAGGTATGCAATGAACGACAATTTAAAAACGACTAATCTCTGCTATACACCTGGGCATTCAAAAAAAAAATAAACTGATTTATATCTTATCAACTTTAAGTAAATTAATTTACCATCCACTTACTACCAAATGACGTTGTCTATCGTTTTGAATTCATTAAATGGCGATTGAACTTCGATTGAAAACTACCTTATCAACATTTGCTGTGATAAGATTTACAATTGATTGCATATGTTTTGGGGCTGATTGGATTGATTAATATAACGCTTGTGAGGTACATATTTTTAGACAGGCGACATCACATTTATGAATTAATACATTTTATATAACCAATTAGGGGATTGTTAGTTACGCAGTGATAAATCATAACTTTTTGGCATATAAATAAGCTGATACAATAGGACTGTTATAAGTACGTCGGGATATCAGCTATTGATTGCTATTTTCGTCAAATTTATGTCTCAAAATAACTATACTAAATGAAAACTGTTTTTGAGGATCTTAGATGCAAACATTTAAAAGATTCTTTTGAATCTATTGATCTTGTTTTTTGATGTTGTTGAAAGAATGTAAAGTCAATATTTGGCATCAACATAGCAATGTCAAGCTATTTATGTAACGATAACTACACATCAGTTGTGGTTGTTTAACATCGAACACACGGAACTGGTCCATCGTCTAAAGACCTCAGTATCAGCTCTCAGAACGTCTGGATTTATAGAGCGTGCTCTTCGTCTTCTGCGTAAAACTATGCCGCATCTTGATCTCGTTATTATCCAGAAGCCAATGCATCCACAGAGAGTGACAGCTTTATGCGGATTGTGGAGTGTTGGCATCATTGTATCATTTTTCTTCGAAAATGAGCCTAGCAATAACTTTTCGGTCAAGGTGGGTGTTACAGAGCCATGTTAACCACTCAGCCCATGCAACAATCGATCTTTGCCGCACAAAATTCTCAAATCGTGTAAGCAGCCGTCCTGGCGATGTCAATTGGCCGCCTCGGAGCTGCGATTCGACATGAAGCTGAAGATCGCTGCATCCAAATTTATGTTTTCATTTAGGATAGCAGATCTCGATAAGTATCAAAGATATTGGAATATTTTAAACGCCAAAATGTTGGGCGCAAATTTTCCTAGGGGCGATGTCCGTTACTTTTTTTTAAATTGTATCTCGTTGTATTTTATTTTAGTGAGTTTTAAAACTTTTAAGACAAAAAAATTTTTAGGAGAGGATATAGACCGCAATAATTTTTTTAGAAATAAAATAAATATGACCCAACGTAGAATATACGTTCCTCTAGGGGCGATGTTTCTCCTTTTTTTTATTTTTTTTTTCTATTAAGCTTATTTAACCATGATTTAACCATGAAATTAAAAAAAAAAACAAAAAGTTTGGACCCTTATAACTTTGGATTGACTAATCGTAGGTAAAAAATCGGTACATGAAAAAATTAGAATTTCCAAACTCTAGGGGCGATGTTTTTTTTTTTTTTATTTTTTTGTCTATTAAAGTTTTTTAAACATGAAAGTTAAAAAAAAAAAAAAAAGTTTAGACCCTTATAACTTTGGATCAACTAACCGTAGGTATAAGAACGGTACATGAAAAAAGTATGGACGTAAAGGACCGATATCAACAATCCATAAACAATTCAAGCCAATATCATCCAAGAAATCTGTGAGTTACAGTTTTGGAAAATTGGAGTTTATTAGTTTAGCATAAATTGAGCATATTGAGCTGATCACAGTCACCTGACACGCTTTTTTCGACCAAAACTTTGGTTGATGATGTATGAACAGTACCATGCACCTTAATAAAACATCACCTATGTATTCAAATGGCTCTGCTGATAAGCCATCAGATGCTGCCGGCTTCTTGTTTTAAAGCTTTTTTATAGTTAAGTATCTACTTTTTTTATTGGGTATCGGGCTATAGGGACATTCTAGTTTTTTTTTTTTTCCTTCAACAGGCATCTGGGAGAAATGCTTTATGCGCTATAAGAACTATAAGAACAAGACCAGCTCATCATCCCCATGTGCGAGAATCGCCTTAATATATGCGACTTTAACCGCTCTAAGCCCTTAATAGCGTCTGATCCATCCACCCTGGACCGATCTTTTTCAAAAGGAACATGTTCTAAAAGGTTACAGATCTTTTGTCAGTTTTGGTAGCTATGTATGAAATATCTTTTGAGCACACATTCTCTGGGAGCCAGTAATTCTCTGCTAGCCCCGATGCAGGTGTTCCCATCTGCTGCAGGTGAAGAAGGTATGGCTAGCTTCATTTTCTAGTGGCAGATTGGAACATTTGTTTCATCGATCTTGTGGAGGAATACATTGAAATATCCATGTCCGGGGAAATTCTGAGTGACGCATTAAGTTACCTCATCATGATTCCGGTAATTCAATTTAGTCACATTTGTAATCAGCCTTGTATCGTTCTCTTACTTTCCAATCTCCGACGCCCTTGCTTATTCTTTTTCGTAAGCTGCTTTGTCTTCTCGGATGCCGCTTCCACTCCAATTTTTGTCGTAGACGTGCAATATTTCTGACACTAGGAGACCGATGGGAGTCACTCATGCACCTACACTGTTCGGTAGAAAATTGCTTCGCGTGGAGCTCCACGTAAAGCTCTATGTCTTTGTAATGCTGCCAAATTTTTCCAGCACTTTTCTTTTTGCAGTGTGTCTGCTCAAATCTCACATCCATATAAGAGAATCGTATTAGTGGTTGACATCAGCGTTAGTCTCTTGCTAGATGATGGCTTACCCACAAGTATGCTCAGTGGCGTAGTTACTTTTAAAGCTTATTCTTCTACATTTTCGTCAAAAGTAAAACAATGCTACCTATTTAAAAAAAAAAAAGTTTTAATAAAGTTACTCCCATCGCTTCATGTAAGCTAATGCTGAATAAAATGCTATATAGGGAAGAATATAACCACTTCTCTAGCGATAAGACAGATTTGACCAGTAGGGGATATGAAGCCCTATAAGTATTTGATATCTTTAAGCAGATTCGATTATATATTGATTTCCTAAGGGGCCAGTTATAGCTCATCAGAAAATTCCATCAGAAAAAATTTTGTCTTCCAAATTTGACCATATTACAACTCGATTTTGAGTAAAATTTGAATGCAATTAGACGAATACTTGCTTGGACTAATTTTTACAAAAAGAATTACAACATTTTGTTGCTAAATTTACTCAGAAAATGGATTTAAATATTTTTTCTGATGGAATTAAATTTTTCTGAACAGCTGATTGCCAAAACTCAGAATATATTCCATTTTCTGAGTAAATGTAGCAACAAAATCTTGTTATTATTTTTGTAAAAATTAGTCCAAGCAAGTATTCGTCTAATTGCATTCAAATTTAACTCAAAATCGAGTTGTAATATGGTCAAATTTGGAAGACAAAATTTTTTCTGATGGACTTTTCTGATGAGCTATAACTGGCCCCTAAGGCAAGCATACAATGCGCCTTAAAGTTTATTCAACTAATTTTTTCAGAATCTGCATGGACGAAAAAGAAGTGGAATTGACTCCTCATCTTTTCTGTATATATCCTGCTCTATCCCGCACATAAGTAGATCTCTACTACTCTTCCAGCAACCATACGAAAACTTATATAGGTCCATATTATGAATCGAACGTTCGACTGAATTCGAATGTTTTAGCGAACTACACTTGTCGTAAAAGTAATAGTAGGGAATCAAGTTTTGCGATATTTATATATACAAAACGAATAACACAGCACGAAGCCCAGCAAATTAGGAATGCGGTTTCAGCTTTCATTGAACAATTATTTAGTCTTTTTACAGAGCTTTGCTATTGCGCTAAAGTCCGGGGTGGGTAAGGGCCTCAACCAACAAGCTTCTCTTGCTAGCTCGCTGTCGCCAATTTCGCACGTCAAGTTGGTTGAGGCAGTCTTCCTCTACTAAGGCATCCCTCGAGATTGGAATCGAACAATTTCCGGGCCAGAGCACGTTGTTTTTTTTTTAATTTCCCTTTTCTTCCTTGAATCCTAAGCTTTCATAAGATTAAGTTTCTATGTATCGAATGCATTTTATATTTTATTTATAATTAAGTCAAACCAAGAATTGAAAACATTTCACAAGTCAACATCTGCGTACATTGTCCGTTCATATACAACCTTAGCAAGTATATGCCTCCCACTGAGAATCTAGATTAGGATAGATAGTTCTCCGGCAGATTTTGAGATTACTGCATAAAACTACTGCTATCCAATTTTAGTGAAAGTAATTAATTTTGGATTCTAATGTTTCCGTTCGTTATTAAAATGGCTTAAACCAATTAAACCCTTGTGAAACAAAACCATTACACTCTCAAAACACGTTAAAACATTTATAAATGTATTATTAAAAGCAAACAGCCAGCCGTAACACACATAATCCACAAATAGATTACTTTTCTCTCAAAATTTACTGATCCTCGCTTAAGCCGTAAAATGTTTCTCGTTTAACTGTTCAACCACCACACACTACATTCATATTTTGTTCCACACTCCTCATGTTCATGCCCAGCCCTCATTTCGCATATAATCCACATCACGTTGGTCCTTACGATTTTTAATCCGAAATAAATTGCAAAGTTGCTTACCCACCCTCCTTAACACCTCTTAACTAAGTGCACATGCATTTTTCAATTTAATTTTGACATCAATTATTGCCACCCAATCGTTTAGTAGAAGCAAACACAAAAGCTTTTTAATTGATTCCATAATAAAACAGGCAAAAAAGGACAATAAATTGCATTAGTAGCACCATGTCGCGGTTCGGCCAACGAAAAACAGAAAACTGAATAAATCACTCATACGCCCCATGGTATTTGTGTCGCGCCATAGAACAATTTCGCACTGGCAACACCTAAAAGTATGCGTTGTTCATTTTCAATGTGTACACATTGCAAATGCACGTGGAACGTCGTCGTCATCATGCCTTTATTGCAATGTGTTCTAAGCTCAGAAATTAATTGAATTCCATCAATTGTGTGATTGATTGGAAATTAATACAATAATCCCCCACAGGCACGCCTCGCAGCCTCAAAACACAAACGCCAGGTCACAGGATCTGGAGGATTCAGTGCTACGCAAATATGGCATTCAATACGTGTTTCATGCAGTGTTTGCTTTTCAAATGGCCTATAAGTAAGGGTGGATGGTAATGGTGATGGTGAATACTGCAACTGGCAGTAGCCGCCATGCTCGTTGTTGGAGGTGGAATGGCCAAAACCGCAATATGAATGAAATTCTAGCAATTTGCCATCTCATTTAGCATTCGCATTATGATGACAGACTAAATATCCTCAATATCCTTTATTTTTTAAAGCTACTTAGGTTCTGTTCGTCAGTGTTGAAATCGATGTCCCCATCAACTGCTTTTAATGCAGCAGTTTTGAATAATCAACATTTGGCACGCGTTCCCTAATTGTAACTGAATTGACATACCTCGAAACCTGCAAAACCCGAATCTAAATGTATTTTGTGTTTAACCCCTTAATAGTCGTTGAAGTAAAGTTGCAAAGTTAAAGCGATAAAAACTTTTCATTAGTGAAAAGAACCCATTGTTGAATAAATGAAATGAGTAAAATGTACGATTATTACTCATGTATTTGCTCTTATATAAAAAGTAGCTTAGAAATAAAAAAATATACATAACAAGCATAAAAATAAAAATAAAAAAATTTATTTTTATATAAGAAGCTTCGGATGTCAATTTTAAGTATTTAATAACATTGGCGCAAAATTTAAAACAACATAGTTTAAAGATAAAAGTATGATACTGCATAACAATTTGTCAACTTTATAGTATATTACTAACCCTTTCATAATTTTAAACATTTTGTAACTAGTATAGTACTAAGGCTATTTTTTTTAATAAATTGCTTCTGAACACACCTAAAGTAATGACAGTTCACGTAATCAGTGAAGTAAACAAACCTATTATGACGTTCGTAAATGTCAAGGAGTCATATACACCCATGTTCTGCATTTCACTTATTGAGAATTCGAGCAACAAAAGTGAATTTGATGTTCTGCATTTCGCATAAAATGACTTTTGTGATTTGTTCATTCCGAATGTGAAATGTTGGTGTTCTGAATTCCATTCGAAATGATCATTGTGAATTGAGTTTTCGGAGATGGAAATTCGTGTTCTACATTTCGAATATGTACCGTTTTACGGTGAATTCAATTCACTTAGTTTTGTTTGGTGAAACTTTATAGTTGCGTGACAATTGACAAAAATGTAAGTAAGATTTGAAATGTTGACGTGATTTTATTAAAATAAATTGTTGCTTACAGGGGAAAACACAAGAACTCACGACAAGAAAAAGTTCTGTTACAATTTATGGAAGACCATTCGGATTTAGCTAAGGGTTTCGTCAAGGGAGACAAATCAAGTACGGAGGATCTGTGGAAGAACCTCACACAACTCCTTAACAGTGAAGGTCCTCCAATGAAAGATACAAGTGGTTGGAAAAAGGTAAGCAAGCGTCATAGCTACATATAGATGTATACTTAAATCAAAATGCATTAAACCAAAAATCAATCAAGTTTTGGCTAGATTGGAAGCTGAATATCCGGAAAAAACTCGCCCACAACAAAAACGAGCTGAAAATCACAGGAGGTGGACCCAGCAATTCACAGCCCATTTCAGCAATAGAAGACAGTATTGCAAAGATAACTGGCATTTAAACTGTTGTGGAAGGCATTCAGGGTACATATACGTTTGGTGACAATGCTGAAAACACAGTTGATGCGACGGAAAACGCCAACCGAGAAATCACTTTCTCCAGCTCCTCTCTTCCTTCTCATACAATAAGACCTCCACAGCCTACAAGATCAAATGTTGGAAGAGCAGATAAACATCTAAATCACTATATGGATGTTCAGGAGGTCACACTGAAGGAAATAGCTGAGAAAATATCTGAGTCAGTCGAGTTGGGAAAGGAGAACAAAAGTAGCTTAAAAAGGATATATCGATCCTTAGAAAAAGTTTCTGACACTTTAAATCTGCAGGTGGAAGAAGCAAAGCGCCATAACATGGCAATCGAAATATTGAAAAAGGAAAAAAATGAAATAAAAAAGAGAAGATTGGAAATTGAAGAAATGCGACTTAACGTACAGATAGAGTATTCTCCAAAGTAGGTCATAGGTATGCTAGGATCATTTTAATCTATTTACTTTTACTTTTTATATTTATGTAAAACAAAACAGATAGCTTGAACTTTTTTTATGAAATAAAAAACATCATTCTAAATAATCTCATCTTTTTATTGCCAAAGACTACTTGCAATAGAATCACGAATAATTCTTGCTTCGCTTAGATATTCTCCGAATTCATCATTTTCATTGTTGGCGTCCATTTGCTCTTATTCATTCTCGATTTGCTCTCCTAATTCTGCTTCTAAATTATATTTCTTGCAAATATTGTGAAGAGCAGAGCAAACGTTAATAATTTTACAAGCCTTTCTTGGTTCATAATTTAAAGTATTGAGCAGGCATCTGAATCTCGTTTTTAAATTGCCAATAGTTCTTTCGACTACATTTCTAGCTGCAGAATGTTTTTTGTTGAAGTTTGACTGCATTGTTCTTGATTCGGAAGATTTGAACGGTGTCATCACAAATGGTTCAAGACCGAATCCGGCATCCCCAAGTAGCCATGTACCACGTTGGCCAGTTTCATATCTGTCCACGAAATATCTTCTTGCGCCACTCATTTGCCATATCAGAGCATCATGGCTTGAACCAGGACGAGTCGCATCAATAGCTCTTATTTTCATTTTATGGTCACATATATGTTGCAAATTAAAATACATTTTTGATGCTATCAAACTAAAGCAAAAAAAGATACTCACAACCAAAGCATTGATACTAAAATATCCTTTTCTATTGAAAAATAAGTTGCACTCCCGTTGGGGTTTAATAATTTTTACATGTGTTCCGTCCAAACAACCGATGACCCCTGGAATCCCATACTTTTCCAAAAAATGTATCTTTGCATTTTGTTCTTCCTCTCGCGTATACTGGAGTTTTATCCATTTGGAACATAGTTTGGATTGCAACGCGACTAGTACCTCAGAAAGTAATTTACTGACTGTAGATCTTGCCAACCCTATATCGAAATCCTTTCCGACGGATCTCTGATAGCTTCCTTCAGAAAGAAAACGATGTGTTGCAGCAAGTTTATGTGTTAAGGGAATTGAAGTGGGTTTTATTAACGGATTTATTTCTTCCAAAATGTAAAGAAATGCTTCTTTGTTTATTCTGAAGCTACTTTTGAAACTACAAAGAATTAAAATATTCTTATGTTAATTTATTGACTTGAATAGTTTCCGCATTTCAACTTACACTGCTTCTGGAAGATCCAAAATATTGGCTTTATCACGCAAAACTTTTCTGCGAACTCTCTCTCCTCGATTTTCCTCCCTTCTTCCACTTATTATAAATAATAATAGAGAATCCATCAGAATTTTTTTTCGCGTTTTGAACAATAAACAATGTTTGAATAAATGATGCAAATTTTCTTTCAGCTGATTTTGACATTTCGAAAATAAATTCGGAGTGAATTGAAAAAAATTGAATTCACTCGGAATGCAGAGCATGCTTTTTCATTTAATGTGAAATTGAAATTCGTTTTCAATTCACTTTCACTCGGAATACAGAACATGGGTGATAAAGTTAGGACGATACTAAAAAAAAAGTAGGTAGATATTCGATGATTTTAACTTTAATAAAAGTTCTATTTTTTAGTTGAGTTAGTACGAGGTTAAAGCTGTTTTAATATGAATTTAGTAATTAGTATATTTCGAATATAGCATATTAAAGTTAAAGTCATTGAGTACCTATTTTATTTTTTTAGTATCGTGCTAACTTCAAATGACTTTGACATTTAAAATCGTCAAAAAAGGTCTGTTTACTTACTAGTTAGAAAATATTTAAAATTAAGAATGAGTTACTAAATTACTTAGCAAATTTTTAAGTTGTATCACACTAATAAGTTAACAATAGGCTGTTTAAAATTTTGCGCCATTGATTTTAAGTTTAAATAAAATTTCCCTAACTCGTTTTCCAAAAAAAATAATTTTCAAGTAACAAATTTTTATTTTTTTGTTTAATTTTGATCAAAATCGTTAGAGTCGTTGACTAGACAGTTACTGCTAATAACATTTTCTTAAATTAATTTTTGACCAAAATGTAGACCTGGGCCCTATTCCACAAGAAACTTATCAACTTTTCAATTTGCACTTATCAAATTAAATTTTTTTGCAGTGATAAGTTTTTCTGTTCCACAATAATCTTTGCAAATCTCACTTTTCACTAAGCAAATTTTTGCAAAGACTTTGCATAGAGTTGAGGTCTTTAAGGAATTACCAAATAACAGGCTTTATTTGTGTATAAAAATAATTGGGAAGGGGTAAACCTTTTTAAGCGAAAAGAGGAGGTAAGTCCGTTTTCAATTCAATTTTTATTATTAAAAATGTAAAAGTTGATGAAAATTTTCGGAATTTAGAAAAATAGTATTCTACAAAGTTATTGCCCCAGTTCTCATCTACAAAAAAGTCAGTGGTTTTATAGGGGCAAATCTAACAAAAGCAGTGGTAGAGGCGTTTAAATTATTTTTTTACAAAAAAAATTAACTTGATAATAAATCTTAGAAAATCGTCGATTTGACTATCTAAGAAAGCTTATAACTTCAATAGTATCTAACGGATCTTCGTCATTGAGGTAAATAATTAAAGAAGATTATTATTATTCTACATTTTTGTGCAACGAAAATCAAAGTAACAAAAATAACCATACTTAATGTCAAGTTTATTGTAAAATCAATTTTATTCTTTACATTTTAAATTGAAAATTTGATAAAAAAATCATAATTTAAAAAAAAAATTACAACCCACCTATTGCTTGAATTCGGCTCTTAAATGATACCAAAGAATGCTTTAGGCTCAATTCAACAGAAGAGGCTCTAAAATTGTTTTATTGTTTCTTACGATTTTAATCGACATGACATCATAAATTATTGTTTTTCTTCCAAAATCGATCTTAATAATCGGTAAAAAAAATTGGTTGTCTACAGTTAAGGTCTACACTGAAAATAAAATCTAGGTATATATGATAAAAATGTAGATTAAGCTGATAAAAGTTCTGTCATTATATGTCCAACAAAACGTTTAAACAAATTGCTAAAAATTACAAAAATTTGTTGAGGTAACAAAAAATATTTTGTTGTATTCACAAAATTAATTTGTCAAGCTAACAGATTGATTTGTTGAAATAACAAAAATATTTTGTCAATATGACTATTTTTTCGTAGAATTTACAAAATAAGTTTGTCATATTAACAATTCTATTTTTGTATCAACAAATTTTTTTTTGTTAATGTCACAAATTTGTTTTTTTTTTATAATCGGATTAACAAAATTATTTTGTTAAATCAACAAAATAATAAATAAAAATGGTTACTTTCAATTTAACAATGTTTCTTTTTTCAAAATAGCTTTTTTTGACCTTTAAATCCACAAAAATTGACGATACGCAATTTTTGTTAAATTCAGTTTATCTTACATCGATTTTTTGAAAAAACCAAATGTGAACTATATTATACACAAAATATAGTTTTATCTATCAGATAATTTTATTTACCAATATTACAAAATAACTCAACCTCAAAATACAAATATTTTTCAATTTAACAAAAAATGTTTTCATTTTTTGTTAAATTGACAAAAAAAATTAGCAAAAACTTTGTGATATTGACAAACATTTACAAAACAGATTTTTTGTAAATACAACAAACATTTTGTTTACATCACAAAAAATTTTTGGATGTGACAAAAATCTCTATTTTATCTTGTTTTATTAACAAAAGTTGGTTTGTTAAACTGACAATATTATTTGTAGTGCATATTTTGTTAAACTGACAAATCATGCAGAATTATATAAATTTTGTGAAATCAACAAAATCATTCTTTCGTATTGATAAAATTTAATCAAAACGATAAAATTGTTTTATTGAAGGTCAACAAAAACGTTTTTATCAATATTACCTAGGAATTTATTTTCACTTTTATTTAACAGGAAATCAACTTGAATTCGATTTAAACGAAAGCCCTCTGTAAAATTAAAGTTTTGTAGTCCCGAAAAATAATTCTGTCTCTATAATTTCTTATTATAACCGCGTCTTCACTATTGTAGAACAAAAACTCACGTCTTAACATTTTAAAAGCTTTAATAGTTATAATATAACAATATGAATTTGCAAAGCGATCGTTTTCTTTTGATACACACTTTTGATACACTTATCAAAATTTCCTTTGCAAAAATGGGATTTACAGTTTTTGTGGAACGAAACAGCATAATTATTTGCAAACTCTTTGCAAATTACACTTTTCAACATTAAGTTTTCACTTTGCACATGAGAACGTACGTGGAACACAAATAAATTGCAAAGAGAATATAAAAATTGCAAAGACTTTGCAATTTACACTTTTCAATTTCAATTTCAACTTATCACTTATCAAATTTAATAGTTCTGAGGAACGCGAAGTTTTGCAAATTGTCGAAAAATTTGATAAGTGCAAAGTGAAAAGTTGATAAGTTTTTCAAAAATCTCATTTTTCTCGAAAACGGCACTTAGAATTTTAATACAAATTTGTTAGGCTGCATAATTTTTACGAAAGTAAGACTTTGACTATCATAGGACCATTTTTTTGAATTTTGACTTTCGCATTTTAATCAAAATTTTGTATACAGACTTTTTCAAAAAGTTTGAAAATTATTGCATATCAAAACTTAAAAAAAAAATGTAGCTTGGATTTAAAAAAAAAATTAAATTCAATATCTAAAAGTGGGCCAATAGTTGTTCTACTACAATTTGTACTAAAAAATTATTTACGAAAAAGATTTTTTTTTTGAACTTATTTTTTTCAAAACAAACCTGCTGAAAATTTACCCAAATCTAAAAAAGGCATTGGATGCGGATGGAGATATTTTCGCAACCAAGGCTCGTAACGGGTTGCAGTTTTCAATTCTGAATAGAGAATTAACAGACCTTTCCATGGATGTGCCTAACTTCACCAATCGCACCGAGATATGCGTGATCTGGTTATCGAAATATGGCCATCCAAAGTTATTGCACTGATTCCACAGATTTTTGAGCTTTAACTACCTAACAATGTATTTGGGTGGCGATATTTCCGAAACCAGGCCCTGTAAAAGGTTGCGGTTGTCAAAATTTCTAGTCTATTTTGTAAGAGCTATTCATGGGTGAAAACCAGAAGGTTCTGCGAGGCCTGGTTATCGAAATATGGCCGCCTAAAGTGATTTTACCCAAAATTGACCCAAATCTAAAAAAAGGCTTCGGATGCGGATGGAGATATTTCCGCAACTAAGGCTCGTAACGGGTTACAGTTTTCAATTCTGAACACTGCAAATATTTATATATGCTGGCGATGGTGTTTTTTAATAAGCCCGAACTATTAAAGGAGTTCTTTAAGCCATTTACAAAATTTGTATGCTGAAGTCGAACAGATACGAGTAGACAGTACAACACTTTTAAAGGATTTACACTTTAATAGTTAAAGCGCTGCTTTTTTCACTTCATCATTATCAAATTTGACTGGCGCAAAATAACTTATCGAAATACGAGTACAACGCTACATCCGAGACTGTTTCAATGCTTCGCTCGTTTTGTAATGGAATTTGTTTTCTTTGCACCCATTTTGAAAGTACTTAGTTAAAATAAGAATTTTAAAAGGATCAAATGAATAAATGTACATAATGAAAATTGACACATTTTTGAACGGCGGCTTGCATAATTTTGGTGATTAAGTCGAATCTAATTGAGTCTACAGAGTGAGGGGAATATATTGAAAGTTAACTGAAAGTCAGTTATGAAAAAGTCTTGTCAAGTTAAGTTAAGTACAAATATTGAACGGTTAGTCATGTATTATTTAATCTGCATCTTTGCAGTTTTATAACTCAATCAAATTAGAAAATAAACGCGTAAAGTTGCATGATCTACGCGTTATTTATGAAAGTGTTTTTCAGTGAATCAATGGGAAAATTGATGAACATTCAATATTATTAATTTTAATGTGTGTGTTATAACTTTAAATCAGCAAAGCTTAAATTTAAGAATTAAATGTATTTAAAAATACATATATGCTACATGTATTGAAAAAAAAAAACCTTTTAAGTAAGTTTCATACAAAGTTTTTTTTTGATTGCAAATTCTAAAATGTATATATGTATTATCTTCCATAACTAGATTCGCATTGCTTCGTTTAAATTTGATATTAATTTATTAAAACAAAACTCTAAATAGTGTCATGACAAAGTAGTTTCTAAATTGATTGGGACTCCTTACAAATCTTAAAAAAGACTACGACAGAATTCATCGTAGTTTGATGGAGGAAAAGGAGTTAAATTTTTATCGTTTTTAAATTACGAGTAATTAAAAAGTAAAAGTAAGTCTTCGCAAATGGGATTTCACACGATACAACTAAGAACTTCACATTAAAAAAAAAACACATAATTTTCCAGAAAAGGCAAAATATGAAAATTTGATTTTATATGTGTACATATGTATATAAAGGGTGGTTAAATTTTAAGGACCGATGTTGAATGTGAACCACACCTAAACGTCAAGTTTTTTCTGCATTTCATTTGACATTTCGCCGCCTGAGTACTTAAATGCCCCATATCCAAAAAAAATTATTCCCCAGAAAACGAATTTTAAGGTTTGAAAAATAATTCCTTTACTTTCTCCATGAGAAATATGGGTGCTTATTTTGACATTCTCTTTCGTTAGAAAGTGAGTCGAATTCGTTGAAGCTTAATTTTGAGACTCGGCGATTAGAATGTTAATCGAACAAATCGAAAGTTCACCCAATCCATAGAAAGTTCATTCATTTGCGAAAGCTAATTCAATTTTGACATTCGAAAGAATAGAATTAAATGTCATTTTTGTGTCGTTTGAATTTTTCTGTCGAGTAAGAAACAAAACATGTAAGTTTTTAATTATTTCATGGAAAATAAATTACTTTTATTAATTTTTTTGTTGTTTTGTTTAAAGGTCGCATTCAACTAGACAAACCGCGAACAAAAGGAAAAGTTAATCAAAATAGTGGAAGAAAATCCGGAGGTAGCAAAGGGTTTTTTTACCAGCCGCGTAGATACCGAAAGCATCCACTATCCTTCTCTGCACTTCTTCAACACCATCTTCATTTATAAACAACACAAATGCCATATTTTTACTTTTTATTTATTATTTTATGGTTTTATCAAAGAAATTTAAATTTTTAAACAATAAAAAAAACAATTACAACTAAACAAAGATTTCAGTTTTTGGTTTTGACATTTCACAAACACTTCTCTTTTGTTTTCGATATGTTAGTGTGACCAAGCGTATACGAAAAAAAAATAAAAATTTAGAACGCGTCATGACCAACTTATTTTTTTAAGAATAGTTTCAAAACAGCTGAGTTGACACAAAAAATGTAATGAATATGTAGTTCTTTATGGTTAAACTTTACTTTATAATGAAAAAGTGTATTATTTATGTTGTTTCTTGATTCTTTATCCAAGATCTATAAAATGTTTAGAAACAAAAAAAATGTAAAACGGTCATACTCATTCAAATAAAAATATAGTAAATGTCAAACGGCTGACAATGAAAATGAATCTTTTTTGAAGTTCATTTTATGCTATCTTTCGCAAATGAATGTTATTCGTTCGAATCTCAAAATTAAGAAAGTTCATTCGAAGGAATAGAATCATTCTAACGAATAGACTATTCATGAGAATGTCAAAATAAGCATGATGATGTTTGAATTTTATATACATTTTTTGAAAATATCTTTGTTTTAATTTTAAGACAAGAAGTCAAAAACTGTAACGGTTATTTTTCTAAAAATAAAAGTGTGAAAAAAGTCGGAAATCGATGAAAACCAAATTGAAAATTTCCTATGGATATAGAACTTTTGTGTACTGGACATTCGAAAATCAACGAAAGCAAAAATTTCTAGCATTATCAATTTTTATAATTTTGCTTTGAGTGATAAAAACATAATTATTAATTTAGTGGCTATGCCTTCCTCTATACCACATTGGATTACTCTTAAGTCTATATGAAATGTATGAAAACGATAAAGTATCTTAACATTTAATTATGAAAAATACTAAACATGAACTTTGGTCCATAAAATTTTGCAGAAAAATACGTTCAATTTTATTCGGAATTTTTTTTAAAAATACGTCAACATTCGTAAGAGTAAGTTTTGGTATTTTTTCACAATTTTTTATTAATTAGTTTTTTTTTAATTTTTTGTTTTATCCATTTTAGTAAACGCTATGGGGCATTTAAGCACTAAGCGTTTGTTTTTCAAACTTGTATGCAAAAATTGCCCCACCTAGAACCCATTTTGGATATACGGCAAATAAGCATTAAAGAAACCCAAAAATTTGTGGTCTATGGAGCAAAAGTGCTTTCTGTAACTTCGTTAATAATGATGATAGAGCAATAAGGATAGCGCCAAACGATAGAGAATATTCGAATTAGTATAACTGCATCTTTTACTCACTTTCCCGAAAAAGTGGTCTGTGGGGCATTTAAGTACTCAGGCGGCGATTTCTCAATTTCAGACTAACTCAATTTGAACCATGGAAAGATACACAATCGTGCAACGCGTTAAAGTTATTCAGGCCTATTATGAAAATGGGCGTTCAAATCAAAATGCATATCGTGCACTTCGTGATTTTTTCGATCAATTTAATTGTCCAAATGTGCGTACAATCGGAAAATCGTGCAAAAATTTGAGCAAACCGGGTCTGTAGGAGATGTGAAAACACCAGTGCTGGTACAGCTCGTACTGCAGAAAATATTTCGGCTGTTCGCTATAGTGTGGCTAAAGAGCCGTCCACCTCAACTCGTCGTCGTGCCCAACAATTGCACCTCTCACGCTCGTCGTTGATGAACATTATGCATAAAGACTTGCATTTACACGCTTACAAGGTGCAATTGACTCAAGAACTAAACCCTCTTGACCATTTCACGCGTCGTCAATGGTCAGAATGGTGGCAAGAAATGGCAACAGTGGATTATCAATTTTCGAAGAAAATCATCTTCAGTGATGAGGCACATTTCAACCTCAGTGGATTCGTCAATAAGCAGCATTGCCGCATTTGGGCGAATGATAATCCAAGAGTGATTGTCGAAAAACAAATGCACCCACAAAGAGTGACTGTTTGGTGCGGTTTATGGGCTGGCGACATCATCGGGCCGTACTTTTTCCAAGATTAGGCCGGTCAGGCAGTTACTGTGAATGGTGTTCGCTATCGTGAGATCATAACGAACTTTTTATGGCCCGAATTGGAAGATATGAATGTGGACAATATGTGGTTTCAACAGGACGGTGCCACTTGCCACACAGTTAACGAAACAATGGCTCTTGTGCGCGACAAATTCAATGTCCGTGTTATCTCACGTGGTGGCCATGTCAATTGGCCGCCAAGATCATGTAATTTGACACCGTTGGACTTCTTTTTTGGGGTTATTTGAAAGAAAAGGTGCACGTCGATAAA
Organism: Philhelius festivus; assembly: GCA_963931855.1. NCBI lineage: Eukaryota > Metazoa > Arthropoda > Insecta > Diptera > Syrphidae > Philhelius > Philhelius festivus. The sequence continues at coordinate 32,516,820 of OZ007557.1, read as the reverse complement.
CCAGCAACAATTCAAGAGCTAAAGGATGGGATAATTCGGCACATTAACGGCATAGCACCTCAATTATGCCTGAGCGTCATCGAAAATTTGGACCATCGGATGGAGGTGTGCCGCCGAGGTCGCAGCGGCCATTTGGCCGATATTTTCATAATAAAAAGAAATGACAATAATTTCCTAAATAATTTGTGTTTTATTCAAAATCAACATGGGCCCCTAAAATTTTACCACCCTTTACAAAACTATGATCGAACCAGACTCAAAATACAAAATTGAAATTATGTAGATATTTACAAATGAAAGAATTTAATATAAAACTCGGTTGGTTGTTTTTTACTCGATTCAATTTTTACTTGCGATATAGGTAGATACTATAGGGCAAGTTCTGCATTTGCAAAAAAAAATTGAATTCGAGATTTTGATCAAAGTTGACATTACGATGATAGTCGTAGCGAAGACGAAAAAAGTGGGTCCGGCAATTCCGTCTGTCTGTCTGTATGTCTGTACCTCGATCTATAGCCTAAGCCACTGGACCTATTTACTTCAAACTCGGTACTTAAAGGTCTTCGGTGATTCTCTAGAGGGGAAATTGAAATTTTGTTTAGCTCTAAAACAAACGGTACCCCCCATACACCCGTAATGCATAATCTTATTTATCTCGAAAACGGCTCTAACGATTTCGATAAAACTACATTTTTGTTAAAAAAAATTTTGGGACAAAATGTTATTAATGGTACCTGTCATAGAACCGTTATTTTTATTTTCGACTTTCTCATTAACGGCCCTTACGATTTTAACATAAAATTTTTACCAGGAGCCCCCTTAAGTTTAAAATAATATTGTGAATAAAAATTTTCGAACAAATTTTTTTTGGGCTTTTAGAAAAAAAAAAAATACAATTTTTTTTTTTTGAAAAATCAATGGCGCAAAATTTTAATTGAATTAGTACGATGCTACAGCTATTTTAGTATGATACTAGGTTAAAACAACGAATTTGCAAATTTTAATCGAATATAGCATCATACTTTCTCTACCCTTTTATTAAAGTTAAAATCATCGAACACCTACTTTATTTTTTTAGTATCGTGCTAGCTTCATATGACTCTTTCACATTTGCAAGCATCAAAAAAGGTTCGTGTACTTACTTTTTTACACGAAATGTCATTGTTTTAGGTGTGTTCAGAAGCAATTTATTAAGAAAATTCTTTTAGTACGATACTAGTTAGAAAATGTTTAAAATTAAGAATGAGTTAGTAAACTACTATAAATTTAGCAAATTGTTAAGTAGTCTCATACTAATACCTTAATAATAGGCTGTTTAAAATTTTTGCGCCAATATCTTTAAAATATGTGATGGATTATTTTTTGAAATTATTTCCTAAAACCTAAACTACTAAATACTTAAAATTGGCATCCCAAATTTTGTTCTCGAAAAATTTTAAAGAAATTTGTTACAAAAAAATTACTTTAATAATAAAACGATTTTTAAACTTTGTTTGCATAAGTTCATACTTTTCCGGAAATCAGATGGCAATTCCATTAATTCTTATCTCATTAAATCCATGTCTTATATTTATAAAATGTATTTTAAATTCCAAAGTACAAGTTCGTGCGATCCAGTCGTGCATTTTATTTTGTTTCAAGTTGCTTACCTTCTTGGATCTGCAGAAAACATTTCTTTTTTATTTTCAAAATAATGAAATAAAGTATTTATTTTGTAATTATTTATTATATTTTCTTTTTTTTTAATTAAACATGAAACTTTGATTTTATTGTCATACATAAGTAATAATGTTAGTTTAATTGTTATTATACAGTAAGGGAAAAACACATTGTGTTAATGTAGTGGATCTTAGTTTTTAACTTGCAACAAAGTGAACTAACCAAACAAACTTATTTAGAAAATATAATTATAATTGCTAAACCAAACAAATCAACTCAATCACGCAATTCACACATATACATACAGTTAAAGCTTGCACAATAAAAATGTTTGTATCCTTCAAATAATAGTATATATGTAACAATCTTTAAGATAAAATTTATAAAATTTTTATTCATATCATACATAAAATATTAAACTTAACATGCATACGTTATTAAATTATATATTAATAAATATAAGTTTAACTTAAAAGTAGAATTCTTCGTATACTATATTTTTTAAGGCTTAAAATTATTCATTAAAATCTACAAAAAAGCTTTTATTTATTTTTTTATTTATAGTTAAGTCTTTTTTCGCTTAATATAAAGAACATTAAATACATAGACGGCATTTTGTTTGTGTAGTTATATTTCTTTTGGAAGGGAGTAATTCCTGTTTTTATATTTATTATTTTTTTTTGTATTTGGAATATTTTTCATAATTTTTAAAATTATTTATATAGATTTTTTTTGTATATAAATGGCTCGTTAGGTTACAATTTCTGGTGGCATTGTGGCGGCAAGACACTGGTCTCATTTGGCTTTATTTACTGATTGATCTTTTTAATTGCTTTTAATAGTAAGTTGCGGATTCCCGTGAATCATATAATTCGTTGTGGCACTGATGGCTCATTCTCACTTTGAGGCTCTCATAGGGCAAGGCCTTGCCATCGATCAGGTAGACTGTCACGTATATAAGGTAGCTTTCGCCTGGACTGAGATTGAAGATGGTGTGTGTTTCAAGTGGTGATTGGCTATAGAAGAAGAGAAAAAGAGTTTATTTTGTGTTGTAACATTTTGTTAATATTCTTGTGGTCTTTGCAAAATTTATGAGAAACCTAGTTATGAAAAGAAAGATCAATAATTTGATTCTCGTGATAGAATAAATTGTTTAGGAATATTTGTATACAGTTACCAAGGAAATCCACTATCCCGATGCTTTTTAATAATTTAAGTAAGAATATGAAAAACTTTAAGAGAATTAGAGTGAAGTGATTTCCAACTCTCAACTATTTCTGTGTGAGTTGTCGACAGGACTGGAATGGACCTATGAATTTTCTGTCGAGTCCGAACGACTCAGAAGTACTTTTCATGACAAGAAATACTCTTCGAGATTTTGTAACTTCTTCACAGGAGAAATATCCCGGAAAAATATTTTTTTTAATGGCAGCAGCTGGGAATCGATCAGTTTTAAATTCAGTTGGGTGTAACGATGCAGTTATTTTTGAACTTTTTTCCTATGATATGGTCTAGTGCATCTAATTAATACAAAACACTAGCTCTTTAAATCATTAAATATTAAAGTACCTGAAGGGAATACGTTTGAATTTTTTTCTTAAAATTGTGTGTAAATTTGTGCACAAATATTCTTAAGATTTTGATATAAATAATAACTTACGTGAATTTGACTTCAACAACTCGTTTAAAAAATTGAATCTGAGGCAATTTAAGTATTAAGGTACATACTTCTGTACACACATTTATTTTTGAATGTCTCATTTAGTCTGTTTCTAACGTAATTCTGATGGATATCCATCTACTATAAAACAGGGATACCTTCGTCACTCTTAAGACTCATTTTGTCTATTTTCGTTCAGGTCTGCATCTTTGCCTGCTCTTTTCCTAAATTGTCCAAAATTGTCCAAAATTGTTTTTTATTTTTAAAATAGTTTGTGATTCTTGATTTTCTTGATCTTCTTTTCATAATAATAGGTAATTTTTGCGTTGTTCTTACATTTTATTTGTTCTGAATAGCTCACTAAAAAATTGTTTAGAAAATGAACGCGTTCATTTTCCTTCATGAATAAATCCGACTCTTACGAGTCGAACATAGTTATTTATTTATTTTATTTACATGACTAAATTGCTATTTTTCCAAAAGTTTACAAAATTTCTAACAATGGTTTATAATAAGATTTTAAACAATTTCATTGAAAAAGTGTTGATTTAAATTGACATGAATTTATTATTGTTTTATCAAACAAATTGTTATATTTATGATTGTAGAAATTAAATAGTTTAAACATTTTATTTAATGGAGAAAATTTCTCATAATTGGTACGATAGTTTGAAATATGTATAATCTCCGGTATGTTCCTCAAATTTCTTTGAGGAATATTAAAGTTAATACGGGACAGAAGGTGCAAACAGTCTATGTTTTACGTTGATTGATTTTACAATGAAAACAAAACATAAATAGGAACGTCTGTTCTCGAGACTGGGTATATCAATAAGTCGAAGTCTGTTGTTATAAGGTGGGAGATCATAAGATTATCCCATCCTAGTCGCCTGAGCGCAAACCTACTAAAACTTTTTTGCACCTGTTCTAGTCTATTTTTATGATATTTATAATGAGGTGACCAAACCTGACAAGCGTATTCTAGAATGGGGCGAACAAAAGATATAAAAAGCTGCTTTGTCACGAAATAGTCTGAAAATTGTTCCGACTCTCTTTTTATCCAACCGAGAATGGAATTAGCTTTGTTTGAAATGGAGTTTATATGTTGAATGAATTCGAGTTTGCGATCAAATTTGACGCCAAGAATAGATATAACTGTTTCACGGGATATCGATATGCCATTAAACAAATAGTTGAACGAAATAAAAGAAAACTTTCTTGTAAAACACATAGTTTTACACTTATCGATATTAAGAAACAAACAATTACGAGTACACCAGTCAAAAAACGAATTAAGATCACATTGCAATTGTTCTCAATCACGAGTGTTTGTAATAGTTTTAAAGATTGTTACATCATCGGCGTAAATGAGGCACTTGGAGTATCTTAACACAGATGGTAAGTTGTTTATAAATAAAATAAAAAGGATAGGGCCTAAATGACTACCCTGTGGAATCTAATTTTTTTGATTCGCAACCTTTAAATAGCACTGAATAAGATCTGTCTAATAAATAAGATTGAAGCCATTCTACAAAATTTTCGCTAAAACCTAATTTTCTTAACTTAAAAAGCAAAACACGATGTGATAGCTTATCAAAAGCTTTACTGAAATCTTTTCCACAATCTACTTGTTTACTGTTTTTAAATGAATCAATACAATTTTCAGCTAATTCTATTAGAAAAGTAACAGTAGAGCGTCCTTTTACAAAACCATGCTGATTAGGAACAATGAATGACTTAACATAAAAACATAAAGCTTCACAAATAATAGCCTCAAAAAGTTTAGGAATCACAGATAATTTGGCATAGTTATGAATCTGTAGCAACACCTCTTAAAGTAGAATATAGGCAAGTAGTTAACAGTTGTAGCAAAAGTTGCGTCAACTTTTACGAGTACTTTTCGATACGGTACATACAAGCTGCATTTGATATGTCATAATATGTGATCTTCAAGAGACTTTTCAATTTTAATGAAAGCTGGGAACATTCATACACAGAGTGTCCCTTAATTCGTACATAATATTTTAGAATGTGATTCTTGTGTATATTCTAAGAAAACAATCGTTCTATACAGTAGGGGTTTATCTCCAATTTGTATATCATATATCGAGAAAAGGCTTATTTTGATGTACCCTGACAAATGTTAAAAGTAATTCCGCTGTTAATACTAATAATATAAAATTTATTAAGGTCATCGTTTTTAGAAGTAATACTAGCCTTTATAACCGTGTTTATACAAATTTGATATTCTATCTCGGTCTTGAGATATCCAGTTTCTAGCATGTTCCTCCAAAGTCCAAAGACTGAATAAAAAAATGATTTTGTGTGGGTTTAGATATTTTTGATTTTATTTGTTTAGTACACACACGGTTCCAAAGTGCCCTTCTTGGTTTTGTATGCATGCCCGTTTTTGGATTTCACTGCGAATATTTTTTGATGATAGCTGTTGCTTCACTTTTGATATGACGCTTCGAGAATACTGATTTATAATTCACATAATAAACCAGTTCTTTCATTTTTACCCATACAAAGAAATCCGATACTGCACGTTCAGGAGATCGTTCAGGGCAGTGAAACGGTCTATTACTTCTTATCCAACGATTACGGTACTTTTCATCTAACAAATTCTTTAACTCTCGACCATAGTTGGTTGAATCGAGTTGCATAAGTGTAATGTCCTCCAATAGTTCTTGTAAACTATTGCGCAAAAACTTCAGACAGTTTGTAGACGCCAGCTTGAGGGGTTAGTTTGAAGGGCCGATTTGTTTCCAATTACGCCTGCCCGAGTTAGGTAGTGTATTTGAATCTGCTCCCGTTCCTCAAAGCCTTCGACATGCATTTCCAAATACTCGTTAACTAAGAAGTCGTATAGGTTTAGATAAAGTTTCCCGTATCTTTATCGCGCTCTAGTTGATGTTCCACTGCATGGCCCATAAGCAAAAATAATGTCTGCGTATTCCTGGTTTGTACATCAAGACATTACAAAGGGCGTTTTTAATCAACTGTTGGCTTGGCGTTAAAAGTTAAACTGATGAATTAATTTCGTTTCCTAATCTTTTATACCATTTTTGTTAGGTGATTTTTCCAAATAGACCTTCATACCCCAAACTTAAATTTTTTTGAGAACTTTTAAGGAACCGGGAAGGAATTGAGGGTTTTGGCAGGTACTCAAATAAACGAGCACATATTATAAAACCACTATGCTTTTTTAAACAAAATTGCAAAATTTTTGGAAATTCACTCCTAATGTCATTGTTAAAAATGTGTTCTTAATCAATTAATTAATTAATTAATTACCTGCTGCAGGTTTTCCCAAAAAAAAAAAAAAAACGCAAAAAACCTTTCTTTTAATTTTACATATTTCAGGTTTTCCCAAGTATCATAAAATCTATGGGTTTTTCAGAAAACTTGTTTGAGTTTTATTTTTATTATTGTTGCGTTCTTCTTCTTCTTCTTCCTTGTTTCGGCGCTGTTATGATCTCGATGTCGAGGGGATCATAACTCTCCCACGTATCTGCTTCACACTAGTGATCCGCCTGTGGGGTTCGCCGGGTTGACCTCAGAAATCGGCGGCAAGCCTCCCGGTTTTGTATTGTTCCATTTCTGAGGCCAACTGAATGCTGGTGTTTTTGCATTTGTTTGTACCAGGAGTGTTTAGGCCTACCTTTCTTTTTATTCCGAATTGGAACGTTGTATGATATTGCCCTTTTGACGGGGTTCTCAGGATCTCTCCTTTGAACATGGCAATACCAACTGAGTCGGTCGTGTTCAATTTTTTGGGAAATGGTATTCTTAACATGAAGGCTTCCTCGGATCTTCGTACTTCTAATTCGATCAAGCTTTGTAACTCCTGCTGTCATACGAAGCATCTTCATCTCAGCTGCCGTTAGCTTACTCTCATACTTTTTGTACATTGTCCAACATTGTGAACCGTATGTGAGTACTGGACGCACAACTGAAGTGTAGAGCTTTCCTTTCAGCTTAGGGGGCATTTTTCGGTCACAGAAGATAGCAGAATTTTCCCGCCACTTCATCCACCCTACGCTTACGCGATGATTGATATCGTCATCACAAGTAGCTTCGTTATTTATCATAGACCCCAGATATTTAAACTTTTCACACTTGGGAAGCACTACTCCATTCAAATAAATGTCTGGAATAGGCCTGTGTGGATCAGAAAATGGGCAGCATAGGTATTCTGTCTTTTTCGCGCTTATGCGGTACCCACTTCCTTCTAGAACATCCACCCATACGTCAAGTGCTCGTTGTAGGGATATCGGGTCTTCACTTATGATGGCTCCATCGTCAGCAAAGAATAACTGATGCACTTTTGGATCCGTCACTTTGCCTTCAAGCAGGTAATCAAGAACTGTAATAAAGAGCAGGGGACTCAAGACACTTCCCTGGTGTACACCTACTGTGATTTCGAATTCTTCGGTGACTCCAGCTGCGCATCTTACTTTAGTAACTGCTCCATCATACATGTCCATAATTATCCGCACATAGGTTTCTGGAACTCCTCGTTGCCTGAGGGCCACCCATATTAGATCTCGTGGTTGCCGATCGAATGCTTTTTCAAAATCAACCAATACGACATGCAAATCCTCCAAAGAATCCCGATGTTTTTCCATAATTATTCTTATACTCTGGATTGCATCCGTGGTTGACTTACCCCCGACAAACCCACACTGGTCATCAGATAGCCTAATTATTTTTCGCAGTCGGCTACCCAAGACTCGCTCAACGATCTTCATGGTGTGTGACATCAGCTTAATCGAACGGTAATTATCACAGCTTCGAGTATCACCCTTTCCTTTATAAATTGGAAGAAGGTAACTTTCCCTCCATTGATTAGGCATGCGATCACCTCGTATAAGTTTGGAGACAAGAATCATGAGCCATCTAAACCCGATGTCTCCCATCTTTTTCCAAAACTCTGAGGGTATTTCGTCTGGGCCAACAGCTTTTCCCTTTTTGGAGTATTTTACCGCCTCACTAACTTCTTCGACTGTGACATCGGATACTTCGCTTAAGTTAGGTGAAGCTATTGGAAAGTATAGCCTTGGAAATAGTTCGTTTAGAAGTCCGTCACAATACTGTCGCCACCTGTGAAGAATTTCGTTGTCTTCCACAAGTAGTTGGCCTTGAGCATTGTTAATGAACTTTGGCGAACAAATCTCCTGGGCATTTCTTCTTCTTTGAGCGGCTATTTTGAAGATAGTTGCGCCCTTATTCGTGTTTTGCCGTAGCTCTTGAATAGCACCAGCTGTCGCGGTAGAAATTTCATCCAGCTCCCGATACAGGTTTTCTGTATTCTTTGCTTGAATTTGGGCGCACTTCTTCTTCGCTTCTTTCTTGCAGTTTCTATATTCCACTTCGAGGCGTGACTTTTGCTCTGTATCATTAGAGGGGCACTTCGACCAAGCCTTGAAAGCCATTTTCTTTTTACTTAGAACTGATTTAGCTTCATCATTCCACCACCATGTTTCTTTGCCTTGTTGGTTGTGTCCTTTTGAAACCCCTAACAGTGTTTTGGCTTTTTCTTTGCAAGTTCTCTGTAGGAGATCCCACATACTTTGTGCTGTACTCTCTCCATTTCGAACTATATCGGTGTTGTTATACAGAACGTTTTGCATATTCGAAATAAAAGCTTCGCCTTTTTCCTTATCCAGATTATACCATTTGATCTTCCCAAAAGTTTTTGTATGTTTGTTGTCGTTCACTGTCTCCATAAAAAATTCTGTCAGTAGGAGACGGTGTTGGTGGGCGATCGCTTCTCCTAGTATCACTTTGCAATCTTTTACCCGGGGTTTCATGAAACTAGATACCAAATGGTAATCAATCTGGGTTTCATTTCCACCACTGCTGTAAGTGACCAGGTGTCGGCTTTGTTTGACGAACATGGTATTTAGTACGATAAGACCGTATGTTTTGCACATGCTCAGGATGTCTTCACCAGGAGGGTTCCTGGTGCCGTATCCGAGGCCTCCATGGCAATCTTCATAGTCTTCGTTTGTCTTCCCGACATGTCCGTTCAAATCTCCGCCCACGAACAAAAACTCTTCCTTTGGGATGTCCTTAAGTAGATTGTGAAAGTCTAGCCAAAATGCATCTTTTTGCACCTGCTCACATCCAATTTGGGGAGAATATGCAGTGACAATATTCCACAACTTTCCTTTAATCACCAATTTAAGGGACATCAAACGGTCGCTGGATTTCGAAATGGTCAATACGCTGCCTAATAGATGTTTTGCAAGGATGATTCCGATTCCGTTTTTACCCTTTTCCGTTCCATAGTAGAACATCTTATAGTTTTTTGTCCTCGTATCCAAGAAACGGGCCCTGTTTCCCGTGTTTCGCCATTTTGTTTCTTGAACACATAAGATGTCCACTCGCCTTCTTTTCATCATCTCATCCAACTCGAAGCTTCGACCTGTCATACTGCCAACGTTCCAACTCGCAACTCTCAGATTTTGTATAATCTGCGGCATTACTTTGCTAGCCCCCGGAATCCGTCTAGCTCTGACCCGAGCATTGCTGCTCGGTCCAGGATCGGTACCATGTGTAACAATGGTAGTGCCTGGCGGGGTAGTGTCATTTTGGACGAGTACTTCCATAATGCTTGAATTCACAAAATCCGTTGTAAGTATCGACGTGTGCATGCTCCAGTTTTGTATTTGATCTCTCTTTTACGGCACCGGTGATCTCCAGTCGTGCCAACCCAGGGACTGGCATGCACACTTTTGGGAAAGTTTATAGGTGTTACGTGTCGCTAGGTTCACCTTGCTGTTTGTGGCCTAGATGTATTTACTCCTTTAGTCGCCTTTTACGACAAGCGGGGAGGCGCTGCAGGAATATTCTAACCCGTCCCTGCACAGGGTTTATTATTGTTGCGTTCATCCAAAAAAAATGTAAGACTAAGTTTATTAAGCATATTCTGGAGAAAATTGAACCCAAAGTCACAAAATTAGCATGGGCGGGAAAAACGGAACATGCTAGAAACTTGATATCTCAAGACCGAGATAGGATATCAAATTTGTTTAAGTGTTATTACATGGGCTAGTATTATTTCTATAAATAAAGCTTTAAATTAAGTTTGTATCATTCGTACTAACAGCGCAATTACCGTTAGCATAGGTCAGTGTACATCAAAGTAAGCCTCTTCTTAAATCCCCGATATATGATATAAAAATTGGAGATAGACTCTTATAGCCATATTAATAAAAAACGCCTTTTCCACCTTTATTCCACAGTTTTACTAAACAATGGAATAGGAGTTAAGTCCTAGCTTAAATATTCACATTAACAAAAACGAAGTGTTTGAGGAATAGTTAAGTGAGGTTTATTAAAAATCCTTTTAAAAAATCTACTACAACAAGTAAGCCATCTCTTTTTTATATTCTGTGTTTGTCTAAATTGATTATCAGTTGCTTGTGTCTTACTGTCGGTCTTTTTTCTTTTATATATACCGGAATCTTACGTGCTTTCACGCCAGTGACAAACTATGTCCCTTATTTTTAAATTGACGTCACAAACCGCCTATGTACAGAGGACAAAAAGAAAAGGAAACAAAATTAAAACATGTTTGGATTTATATTTATATAATTTTTAGTAAGCTGTCTTTACTTGCATATTTCTTCAGTAATACCCTTTCCTATTCACATATTATTGACCGTTTTCTCCTGCCTATTTTTTTTCATCCTAATATGGGTGCAGTCAAATGCACCTATGACTTGTCGAGATCCAACTATGACCTTAAATCCTTTCGTAGTTCTCATTTTATTAAAGTGCTTTTAAAGCAAGTTTTTGGACAACTCGTTAAGACACGTACTTCGCACTTTTGTTTTTTTTTTTTTGATAAAACAAAACAAGTTTGACAATTTTATTTCTTATTCCTTCGCTAAACTACATACTTCGGTGGTTTAGCTTAATCATATTTAGTAAACGTCACTTAGCAGAAAATTTGTTTTATTAATGAAATTTCGCACTTAGTCCAGGACTTAACGATAAACCTACACTAAACTATCTTTATTAATATGGGTGTTACTGTATAGAACGATTGTTTTCTGAGAATATACTCAAAAATCACGCCGTAAAATATTATGCACGAACTAAGGGACAGCCTGTATAAAACTGTTTGATTTAAAAACAAAATTAAAGAATGGAATTCTGACTTTAAAATAAATATTTAATTAAGTGTTGTCCATTTGACTTAATATATTTTTTTTAAATTTTATGTTGGATTTACAAATACTCCTCCTGTCCAAACGATTTAAATAGACCCATCCTTTACGATGTTTTTCTTGTCCCAAATATACACTCTAGTTTTATACGACATTTTCTTTGTTTTTTTTGATTCATTTTATACGAGTATTTCCAAAGTCATAGAATAATACATCGAAAACAACATGTTTTAATTTTATTTTTTCACTTTTCAATAAACGTTCCTGAAATATGAACACTCTTCGAAACCGAACAGAACATCTCAATAAAAACACATGGACACTCCCAATCGCATGGATGTGCTTTTTAACTCTTAGTTTCTTTTTAAGTTAGCGAGTTTCGCTGGCCAGTTTGCTCTTGCCAAAAGTTCAAACTAACCAAAAACTCTGTATTCATTTTGAATCAGTATTTGCACAATGCAATAAATCTTTTCATCCACAGTTTTTAACCTTCCGACCCCTATTCGCCTACACTCTATGGAATAGGTTTTTATACATCTACTCTTGAAATTGTGTAAGCCTCATATAGTTGAATGTTACCTAGGCTAAAACTTTCGTGGGGTCCTTGGATGAAGTTCGAAACATCGACCGGAATAAAACAACTTTTGTAGTCTCGTGCAGGACTATTCAAAATTTCTTTACTTGGTACACATGAAATACACAACCACGCACTGACTCTGACTAACAAAATACAGTTGCAATTCATAAAAAAAACCTCGAGGGCTGCGAAAATTCCACAAAAGCTCAATTCACTAACGCGTGCATACGGCATAGCTTGCGTGGATTTCCTTTTGTCAATTATGCTGTCGAAGCGCGCTTCAGTGCTTCAGCTATTTTACGCTCTCTACTGAGCCTTTATTCAAGGACTAAAAGCTAATTAGGTTAAACGAACCTAAAGTTCCATGGTTTAAATAGCTAAGTCAAGCGAAACGAAATTTCGCTACAAAACCAACATGTGCAGTTATTTTTTCCCTCCACTTGTGTATATTTACAAACTGCAGCTGTGTGGGCTTATACTTACATCTTACTCCTTTCTGAGCACTTAATCGAATAGAACTGCGGATGCTGCATGATACGCTTGCCAAAATCCATGCAGTAATTAGTTGAATCGACAGAGCTGCGATTTCGATTCGGCAGATTGAACACAATGATGCAGTATCTGAAAAAACCAAACGGGACAGAAAAAAAACAGATAAAACGAAAGAATAAAGTTAAAACGATTATCATGCGGGAAGCGGCTTAAATTGACCTCGATTGGACTTACCCGATTGCCCTGATTTCCGGCGTTGCATACCACGCTATTGTAGTTGATTTGCAATTCTTGCGGGACCGCACTTCGTACACGGTTACATTTTCGGGCAGTTCAGGGAGGTTATTGAATGTACGGCCTGTCGTTACGGCCAACTGTTTGGGCGATACCGAAAATCCACAGAAACATTTTACAACCTCGATCATGAATCGATACCCTCCCTATGCATACAACTCACACTTACCCCAACTTTATTTGCCCGCAGGACCTCGTCCTCGTTGCTGGGGTTAACGCGAATAATATACCTGTCACCAGGCAGAGCATTATTCATGTTAATGTAGGTGGGCTTATATATTCCATCGGCCTGGCCCACAACGGTTCGTTGTTTTAGAATTTTCGCATCGACTTCACTGCCACCACATGGTAGAATAAGGTAGCGTAATTGCGATGCTGCACGTAGTTCGTCCGTTGGAACCTAGGATAATTGAATTCAAAATTTAGCATTGAAAATTCATTGATTTTGGATGGGGGTTGTGCTGACCTACCTTAAAGCTAAAAACCGACACACTGGTCATGCCTGAGATTTTCTCCACACTCAAGTCATTCTCCCGCAACGATGATGGGTGAGTTCTGTTGAATTTAACAGTCGTTGCCGCAATATGGAAAGTGAGATTCTGCCGCTTGGTGTGCACGCCAAAAATATCCACAAAATAAGTGGTGTTGGGTGTCAGTCCTTTGATGACTTGTTGAGTGCGCGAACCCGTGCAAATGACATTGGTGATACGGGGATCTGTAATCAAAGTACAATGGCTTTCAGAGAAAAGTCATATATGAGTGTGCAGGCAAAAGCCACCCATTTTTAAAGCGCTTTTTACGACTAATCCTGCTGTCATAATAGTTGTGGAATACAAATTTGGCTCTCATTAGATATAAAGGACTGTAGCGCACCTTTGAAATGTGATGCTTTCAATCATGTTCCCTCATGTATTTTTGTTTAGAAAATTGTATTCATTGTATTGTATAGCAAAGGAACATACAAAAAGAGGTAAATTTAAAAATTTTAACTGCCAACATTATTAAAGTGTCATTTCGATTGGATCGTTATAAATTTCACGATAACTCGCTACAAAATCATGAAAGCATTTTGGAAACTCTTCGAAATTTTGTACAAAAAAACTTGGCTTATGAATCTAACTATAAAGAAGATAATCACAGCATCAACAGCAAACAGAAGCATTTTGTGTTTTCGTTGTCGTTTCTCTGGCCAACCTATTTACTGCATCTTCTCTAATCACATTTTCTGCGCAATGGGGCTCGTTTCAATATCTGTGCATCTGCAATAGAGGAACAACATCTTCATCCACAAATAATAATAGTTTCGTGTGGTTTGTGAACTGGCGGTGTCATTGGGCCACATTTATTCTACAGATGCGTGCTTTTAAGTGAATAGATTTTTTTACTGAGCGATGTGGATAGCTTTTCTATTGTCTGAAATGAATGCCCATATATGTATATGGCCCTAATGGCGTGACATGTTCATGGACAAGTGATTTCTCAAAATAAAGAAATACAATTAAGGAAAAAATTCGAGCTGTTTTCGGAAAGCACAATTATGCGAAAACATGATACAAACACTATTTAATAGAACACATTTTGCAGGCAAAATGAAGGGGGGTCATTGAATCAATAGAGGAAATACCTTTTGAAGGCAGAACCGACGCATTCGATAGACTAAAGTGAGCATTCCGTTTCATTTATCGGATCCAAAACCTGTTAAGAAATTCAACCTCTAATGAACTTGATGATTTGTCTGACTCCTTCCAGGGAATAGTGTTTCACTTCAGCCACACTGAATTGGTTATCGCGTGCCGATCTCAATGCACTTAATTCTTCATGGCTTCACTTTTCTGGTCATACAGGACGTTATGTTGAGATCCGTTGAATTAAACCAACAAGCCAACTCGAAAACCTGACGCTGCAAATCAAACCGCGAATACACGCGAATGATATCTTACGTCTGATCGTGATAAATAGAATATTTTTGTGTTATTACATCTAGGCACAACAGACCATTGCGCCATGTTTAGAAAAAGCCAACTGGAACGGTTTTAACGATTTTTTCAGGAGCTTTGAGTGGTCCTTAAGCTTCTTCGATAGTTTTTCTTGATGCCGGTGTAGGTATGATAACAAATTTAGTTCCTATCACAATGAGAAATTTTATCACGAATAAGGAAAAATCTATCAAAACTAAAGAGTATTGATAGTTTGATTCGAGCTGTTAAGAGGTTATTATGGTCAGAGAAGTAAATTTCTGATGTTATAAGCCCCAAAGAACTGAGGAAAACAGGAATAAGTTCAAACAAGCTAGAAGGATCTGCAACATTCCTATTTGCTGTATAACATTTTTGCATGACCAACAATAAATGTAAAAAATTCTGCAATTTCCTAAAAGTATACATCAAATTTTGTCGGTCATTTGAATAAAATGCACGAAATACTACTTTGCCTTCAATTCCTACACTCGTCATCAATTAAACTTCTTTTGCAATCTCAAAAGAAAAATCTATATTACTGTTAATACGACGCACCTTGACAGTACTTGAGAACACAAACGGTTTAATGGGACAAATATTTTTTCGTTCTCGTACTTTTGCAAGAGTACTGAAACATCTCGATATACACAAATCCCTTGGCCCGGAAAGTATCCCTCTCATTGCTGTTCTTCAACGCTAGTAAGACCATTGCCTAAGTATTGCCGTCCATCGCACTTAACTGTTCTCTTTCGGAGTGAATGTGAAAGCATATATCCAGCCTATCTTTAAAAATAAGTGATTGTTTCCCCCCCCCCTCTAACTATCGTTTAATTACATTTACGTTCAGCTGAAGAAATATCTTGAAGAACGAAAGAAATGACCAGCGGTATGACTTTCGAGGCAATAGGTCATATAGTGATTTGAAGATATATCTCAACGAACAGTGGCACAAATCTTTACACCATTTTAGAAAAAGTAAGACTATTGAACTCTATATTTTAAAAGCATTTTTATAGACTTTGGCATCAAGCTCTTTTATCGTAAATGCGTGCATTTGGTATTGATGTATCTCTTCTTCAATGGATTAGAAACTACCCTCCGAACCGCTACAAGTTGTATTGGATGGTCTGATATTTATAAAATAAATGCTGGTGTGCCACAGGGCTCCGTTATGTCTCCGACTCTATTTCTAATAATCATCAATGATATACTGCCTATGATTTCTAATCCATTAAATGGTTTTGCAGATGACATAACTCTCAGATTTTCATGTTCGTTTTTTGTTTCATTTCTTGTTCCGTGGATGTGGAACTTGAATGGCTTCGTATCTTCTAAGGCGGAACAAAAATGCGCGTAGACTATAATACTTCAAAAACTCAACGCTATCTCCACCCGAAAAAGCAAAACTTAACCTAAAGCCACCTTTTGTCTGGATTGAGCAATTATTTGACGTTGTCGACAACACTGTCAAAACACTTGTCAAAATCATTTCGAAGATGCAAGAAATTTTCTACACCGTGTGATCTGGCTGCAATCTAATAAGCTCTAAATTTTCCGATCAAGATAGAGCTCTAGAAATGCTATAGGTGAGGAGACATCAAAGGAAACCGTTACATCTCTTGAGCACCGACGTAACGTTTCATGTTTGTCATTATTCTATTGCTGATTGAACAAACAGTGCCCTAGTGAAATGGACATTTGCATTCCTCCTGCATAAAAGGAATACTCATAAATTAACCCTTGAGTCCAACTCCGGACATACATTTAAGTACAGTGATTCATTCGTACTAAATAAAATCTGGCATGCCTTTTCGTGCTCTGTTTTTCCTTCCATCGAAACTTTCTATTAAATCCTTTCCTATTTCCATGAAGCCCACTCTGTGTAAATTAAACGTAGTGTGATCTTATTATTGTCAATAACTCAGATCACCGCCAAGTTCTATACCTCTTTTTCGCTCAATAACTATAGTTTCAAAACAAAAACATATTTTAGGTTAAAAATACTCGGAACAATATATGTGTGAATCAAAATCAAAACCCATTTTATCCACTTTTAGAGATTTCGAGTAAATCGAGAAAAACTTGTATCTCCTTAAAGAAACATTTTTGAACTTTTTTGTTTGCAGGACTGTTGTAATTGGGATTCCCCACAATTTAAGTGTAGAAGTCGAGATCTGAGGGTTTAAGTTTGAGAGTGGTACCAAAAAGTAATATGGATATAATGGGTTTTGAAAATTACCTCTGGATTTTAAACTAAAATAAAAAAGTGTAGCAATTGAAAACTGGAAAAACTTTATTTTGAGGGTCTTAAACTTCAATATTATTTTTTTTTATTTAAGCAAAAAGGACAACAAAGGTACTGTGGGTGAGTATAGAGAATTTTGAATTTTTTTAAACACGAATTCCATTGAAAACTGGTTGAGGTTCACAAATAGGATCTTCAGTACCATTAAATTCTTCGATGTTTTTATAGAACTTAAGTTCTTAAATGGACCTCCAGTCTTCTTCATAGTGTTTGTTTAGCAAATTGAAGACATCTCTCAGCTTTTCCTCTTTAATTTGCACTCCCACTTCTATTTTTTGTGGCTCCATCCTTGAAATTAGTTTATGTTTTTTTATAACCGATTTAGGAGCTCCTATGTCGGATAAGTAGTATATGGTTCACCCCGGACTAAAATGGCTCCACTTTTGTCTCGTGTTAAAATGAATCTCTTAGATTCATTAAACTTGAAATGCCAGGTGCCAGTTGGGCGAATGTACTCCCTCGTGGAAGTTTTCCAGTCGAATACTGGACAGCTTTCATCTCCTAAGTGAAGAACAGTGGCACAGTTTTGGTGAATTTCCTGGTATTCTTTTGGAGAATTTTTGAAAATTCGAACTTTCCATATTTATTAGTTTTTCACACTTTTCACAAAATTAAATACTCGTTAAAACTTTCTTACAAGAACAACCATCTGCTCAAGTTTCTAAGATCAAAGTGATATTTTATGACAGTAACTATGAATGTTACAAGATAAAGGCAATTTCCCTCATAAAAACTACCGAAACATGGTTTAGAACGCCTACTATGTTAAAAAAAATGTTTAGAAAGCTTAATACGAAATAATTTTTTCAATATTCCTTACAACTATTCGGGAATTCCCATCTAATCCATACCATGGATAAAAGGGGTTTTGAATTTCAAGTCTATAATAAAATGTATTTGGAATGGATATAAGGGATTTTGATGCGAAGAAAAAATATGGATATAATGGAATTTGAAACAAAAACTCAAGTGGATAATATGGATTTTGAAATTAACTACAGATTTTGTGGTCTGATTTCTAGGCATAACATGAGATTTGGAATTCAAACTTTGACCCAGCGTATGTGTTTGAATGATACCAACAAAACCTCATACCTAAGTCATTTTTGTATAAAAGTGGATATAATGGGTTTTGACTTTAATCAACACATATAAATAACTGCACCTCAAAGTGCAACTCTTTCCTTCTATCTTACGCAAAAATATCGTAACCCGGCTCATAAAGAACAATTCATAATTTTTAATCGATTCTGGGCATACACTTCTGTGAGTAAGAAGAGCGAAGGAATGATAACACTGATGTCTTTCCTAAAAAGTTTTGGTCCCTCTGTGTGGGCCTGCTATATTTTCATATTATTCTGTTGAAATGAGTCTTAATCCACTCTTAATCATAATCATGGAATTCTTTAACTTCTAAATATTTAGAAGGCCTTCAAAGACTGTGCCTATGGCATTTGAAAAATATTTTTTTACCTTTAATCTGACTAACAGATGACAAATAGATTCAAAGCTGTTTTCTTATAATTTATCAAAAATTATGCTAAGCTCCGAATTACAATATATTTTCATTCAATCTGAAATAATTTGTTAGTTTATCTATCATCGCAATACTAAGAGCTTTTTCGACATCTCAAACCAAAATTTGTCCACAAAACATTGTCTTAATGAATTCCTGGGACATTGTTATTCATTTATTCAATATTTTGGAACTAGAACCAAACCGTTGAGGACTGACTGTCCCTTTTATAATCCCCCTTTTCAATATTACAGAGAATACAGTCAAAGCTGCTGCTTACATTTTAATCAAGAAAAATTAATCACTCTCAAATTACACCGCAAAGGGAAAATTAAAATACTTTTTGAAAACTCCCACCTATCTTGGGACGACGAAGTTTTCCACACTGAGCTTGTCATACGCACAATTCAATTAGCCCATTAATTACCAATTATCCATTTTTTTTTCTACATAAGTCCTACTTACCAATCTTCTTTACCCTTTCGGCTGGCTTTTGCCAAACGTAGTCCATCGCTGATCCGGGGAAGCAATTACCCTTCCTCATGGAGCCCACCACAAACTCATTTACTGCCACACAGAAATTCTTCTGTGTTCGCTTTGCATTAATCACCAAGCAATAGTGAACCGCATGGATGTCGAACTTGCTGCAATGAAGATGAAGCAGAGATAGTGAAATGAATATCTGCAGAACTGGATGACGATGACGAGGAGGTGGTAAATCCATCAATATCCGGTCAGAATCAGACAGGCAGACAGACAGACGGACAACACGAAACATAATGTAGAGTATTGTCCATACCCATGCCATGAATATACCCAAGAACACTTTAAAGCTTACCTCTTGCTCCACTTAATTATCATCTGGCTTTTCCGCATTCGATTCTGACTGCGAATGTTAATCTGATTCGTCCGGTTCAATAGCGCCCAATTGGATTGCGGATGTTGAGCGTGAGCTTCCATTTTCATTGAGCCACGCTGCCTGGCCTTCACGAATAAGTCGTATTGGCCACTCAACGCACACGGCAAAAGCATTTCTTTCAAATCCGATTTGAAGTTCCTCGATAAATTGGCTGAAATGAAAGCGGAATGGCGTGTGCCCAGTTTGTTGTTAGCTTCAATTTTAAGTTACACGAATCTTATTCAATAATAATATATACATAAATGAACAGTACATAGATATACACTCCTCGTCACTTGATTAAGTTCAGATGAATAATTTATGTATCTAATATGCAAAATGTGAGCTCATTAGAAGTTGACCCCACTTCACTTCGATAAAGTACTTTTATAATAAATACTTTTGTAATAAAAAATTACTTACAATAGATAAAAATTAAATAAATCTGTAGATAACATACTTACATAAAATATTAAAAGTGCAAATATGAATTCTTAAAAAATTGCTCATTTGTGAGTCTCAGTCAATATATATGTATGTATGTTTTCAATACAAAATTGTTAATAATTATGCTGAGTGGAAAAAGTGCAGGAATATTTTCCTTTTCTAAATGTAACTTTTCTTTAAAGCGAAAACTCGTTTATACCTGTGGATGGAATTGATATAGGGAAATTCTCACGGATTGAGCTCAAAAAGAAAGGATGTAGTCGGTTTTGATGTGTCTTATTGTGTGTTTGCTTTTACAAATCATCCGAAATTCGGATCAATCACCCAACCGGGCCACCATACGCATCCGAAACCATCTACACTGTGCCAAACTAAGCAATTTATTGACTATTACTGACGAAGAAACTACTACGATTAAATGATCACCTGGCACCACAAGCCTCCGTCAAAACCTACAGTGCGGCAGCTGCCGTCTAAGGAATCAAACAAAGAGTACGGCACAGAAGTAACCGAAGTTCGTCTAAGAGCCACTTCGTTGCTTTGAAAAAAAAAATAAAATGCACGACTGGGTCGCACGAACTTGCTCCTATGTAATAGACTAGGAATTTTAAAAACGAATGTTATTACAGAAATACATAGAGAAATGAAAATTATTTCTGTTTAAGTGGAGTGATTGAATTAAATTCAATTAAAAAGTTCAAGTGACCTCAACTCCAAGGTGCATTTCGCCCAGGTACGACTGTGGGCTCATCATTAAATTTAATCAAATTCCCCTAGAACGATAAAATTCACAGTCTATTAAAGCTGTAAATTTTATTAGAGTCGGTAAACATCGACCAATATTTGCGTCTTAGGCTTCGGCCACGCAATGAGCGACGAGCGATAGAGCGACGAGTCTGAGCGATGGGTGGCCATTTACTGAGCGTCATCGCTGAGCGATTAGTTGCGAAAATGCAATTGTCAAGTGTAGTTCTTCGTAGTCTTTAAGTTGACTAATTTTATTACTAACGTTAGTTTTTACTTGCGATATATGTAGGTACTAGAGGGTAAGTTCTGTATTTGGAAAAGAATTTAACTTGAGATTTTGATCAAAGTTGACATTGCGATTATAGTGAAGACAAAAAAAAATGGGTCCGGAAATTCCGTCTGGCTGTCTCTTCCTCGATCTGCAGCTTAAGCTACTGAAGTTATTTTCTTAATCAGTACATAAGGGTCTTCGATGATTCCCAAGAGAGGAAATTGAATTTTTTTTAGCTCCAAAAGTACGGTATGGGGGGTATACACCCGTAATCCAAAATCGTATTTAGGCATGGACTACATTGAATGAATGAATAAAAAAATGAATGAATGAACCGTTTATTTGATTTTCGAATTTCTCATCAACGGTTTTAACTAAAATTTTTATACATGAGCTCCTTTGAAAAAATATGGTCTATAATGGTCTATAAATTTTTTCGAACAAATAGTTTTTGGATGTGAGTATCTCCAAAACGTTTATTTTCAAATCATGTCCTTGAATCTATACTCCCGAATTTTAAAATTACTTTAATAATAAAACGATTTTTGAGCTTTGTTTGCATACTTTTCTGAAAATCAAACAGCAATTTCATGCATTTGAACATTTGTATCTCATTAAATCCATGCTTTATATTTATTTATAAGAGCAAGTTCGTACGATCCAGTCGTGCATTTTATTTGTTCTTTATTTTTATTTTCTAGTTTTGCTCTCGTTTTGCCCAAAATAACATTCTGAATGTCGCTTTTTATCTCAAGTTTTTTAAACTCGTAAGTTTTGTCCTAAATGGCAAAAGACTTTTGAAAAATTTCAAATTTTAAACTTTTTTTTTCTCCATGGACAAAGTTAGTCGCTCAGCGATCGACTGAAAAATTAAAACAGATTTGATTGCAGAGCGACGTCGCTCTGTCGCTTAAAAAAATCACAAGTCGCTCAGGGCTTACGTGGCCACCTCCATACAATTTCATATGTTTTAATTTTTTTGCGTCGCTCAGCGACTCGTCGCTCAATCGCTCAGTCGCTCGTCGCTCAGTGCGTGGCCGTAGCCTTAGAAGTGTACGACAGCATCTAATTGATGAGCCCACTGTCGAACCTGGGCGAAATGCACCTTGGAGTTGAGGTCACTTGAACTTTTTAACTGAAGTTATTAGAGAAAACTTTTCATAAGGATAAAATTAATTTTTTACATTCTTTTAGTAGCAAGAGACAAAAACAGAATGCTATGCAAATATGAATTTATGCAAGAACAAAAATTATAAGTCGTTTTAGTGGTTTCTTAAAAAAAAATCTTTTATGCAAAATTTTAAAAGATTTTTAAGAAAAAAATTTGGTACGCCAATTTAAAGTTTTTATTATTGTTCGAATAAAAATTAAAATTACAAGAAAAAATATTGAGCCGTTTCTGAGATATCGAATTTTCAAAAAAAGAAAAAATAGATTTTTTTTTCAAAAATTCAAAAAATATGTAGTTTAAAGTTTTGAAATGCAATGTGTTTTAGACTTTTTAGACGCTTCTCAATAAAAAAATTTCATTAAAATCCGTTATGTGGATAATGAGAAATTCCAAATTCGAAAAAATGGTTCTATGGTAGGTACAAGCTGTAATATCTTAATTTCAATTTTTTTTTATTAAATTAAAGATTATAAAAATTAATTGAAAGAAAAAAAATTTTATCAAAATTCTAGGTGCCGTTTTCGAGAAAAATACGATTTTTGAAAAAAAAAAATTTAACATTTTTTAACATTTGTATGGTGGATACCTTTATTTTTAGGTAAAATAAATTTTTTTTTCTCACATTTTGTAGACTATATTAACAAACTTTTATTTATCAACTTTAAAAAAAATCTAGCTAGGGGTTTTCGAAATGTTGAGTTTTGAAAAAAACAATTTGAAGTTTTTTTTTAAAATCCAAAAAAAATTTTTTTAAATTTGAATACACAATTCTGTTTAAATTTTTGGGGAGCCTTAGCAAACAATAATGATCAAAATCGGTTGTCCCGATTTTGAGAAAATCAAAAACAAAAAAAAAATGGTTCCATGGGGAGTACCCTCAATAACCATTTTTCGGAAATTTTTTTCAACCATTAGGTACCTAGCTTTAACTAAATGAAATTTTTTTGTGTTTTTATTTTTTAAATCTGTGGAACAGTTTTTGAGAAAAAAAAATATTTATATAATTTCGAAAAAAAATCGTATGGCAGGTACCGTTATATTTGGTTTAAAAAAAAAGAAAAAAACCTGTGGGGGAAAAAAATCAAAATCAAGCCGTTTAGGCTGTGGTCTAACCGACAGACAGACAGACAGACAGAATTGCGAGACCCACTTTTTAGTCTTCGCTATCATCGTAATGTCAACTTTGATCAAAATCTCGAGTTCGGTTTTTTTTACGAATGCATAACTTGCCTTATGGTACCTATAAGTCGCAAGTAAAAAGAGATCAGGTCTTTGATTTTCATTTCCGACAATTCGTAAATGTCGTCAAAAATGATTTGGATCTAAATTTGACCAGAACAGGGCATTTGCAGAGGAAATGAATGACTGTTGACTGATTTTTTCCCGCTTGTTCCCGCAGCTACGAAAGTGAGTGTTGTGAGGTATGCCAAGCTTTCATGCATGCTCTTCTGTTGGCCAGTATCTGCAACCAATCCTGACTATGTCTTGCTTGGATCTGCATATCGGATCAAGTGTTCGTATTGTATTATAGGTGGGTCACATCTTCCTTGATATATAGGAGTTATTGGAATTGCTGCACTTGTTCTTTGATTCTGTTGACTCGCTCCGAAACTGAGACATGAAGGGCCTTGCCAGCTCCTCTGCCCGTTCTTTCACATCCAGGGTTGCAAAAGCTTAAGTCACTTTTTAGCTTAATCTTGGCTTTAATTCACAAGCTGGTGTGTGACTTATGAATTGAAACAAAATGTTTCAAAAATGCTACGAGTAGTTACTGACTTATGAATTAAAAAAATTATTCAGAACCTACTAATTGACTTATGAATTAAAAAATTAAAGAAAAAACGAATAAAGCAAATAATAAAGCAATAAATTATCAAATGGATGTACATATGAAAACGTAGTCTGGTGCAATGCTTTGGACAAACTTACCAACCTTAAAAAACAACAGCAGGTCTGGAAGCTATACTCAACTTACAACCCCTAGATCTTTTTATACGAGAATCAGCAGCTAATAGCGCACTTTGGATTAGCCAAACTGGTAGGTGGAGACACAGTGGCATAAGCAAATTCTACAGAAAAACACCGGAAATAGGGTATGCACTGCGTACATAACACCCCGTTTCCACTTTTGTAAGCCGTTCACGACCTCCTAGCAGAGAGGACAGACAAATCAACGAGCGTTCAACCTGCGAATTCATGATAGCAATGTTAACCGAGGGTTCCAAGATGGAAACTGGTGTTGATGCAGGGCTATTTTTAGAAACCCTTGGATTATCCAGCTCATCAAGACTTTCTGATTATAGCAGTGTCTTTCAAGTTGAGGTCCTGACAGTGAGGTAAGCTGCTAGACAAGTCTAAATGATGGCAATACCACAAACTGGTAACACCTTTTTCATTAATAGCAAAGCGGCAATAAAAGCGGTATCTGCTATTGAAATCAAATCGAAGCTTGTAACTTGCTGCCGCGAAGACCTAAGGGTTCTTGGTACACAGCACAGCATAAGGCTCTGTTGGGTTTCTTTTCACAGTGGTGTCGTAGGTAATGAAAGCGCTGACGGGCTGGCGAGAATAGGATCAACACTAAATAGTAAACTCCTCTGGAACAAACATTTAAAAGCTATAGTCGGGAAAGCAACAAAAGCCCTAATGATTTTCAAGAGACTTGCAGGCAAGTCATGTAGGATGCAAACCGAACATGCTCAGGTGGATGTACACTATTAATTTAAGATCCATCATTATGAGAACCTTCCCCTCAGCATCTATGGAGATTGTCTTCCATCTATCCCTTCTACACTGGGACTGGAAAAATTATTGGTATCTGGGAAAGAGACTTAATCAAACCTTCTTGACATCCCCAGAGGTGGTATGATCAAAAAATATAATTTCGAGAAAAACTTTTTTTACAGAGCTAAGTAACAAAAATGTTGGGTAGGAAAAGAAACAAATTACACCCTCGAAACAAATACACTCAAGTGGCACATTGATGGATCGAGAACAAGTGAAGGGACTGGTGGAGTAATCTTCGGGCCTAGAACTAAACTTTCCATACCGATGGGGAAGTCCACCAGCATCTTCTAAGCGGAGGTAAACACCATAGGGAATTGCGTGGATTGAAATCTCGGAAAGAACTATTGTATCAAGAGCATCCCCAGACAATGTCAGATAGTCAAGCGGCACTCAAGTCACTAAGCTCATATACAATCGGCTCTAAGTTGGTGTGGGAGTGCGTAACCCTAACCAGGCTAAATAACCTTGGCAAACAGAAAAGGATCACACTATACTGAATATTTCTGTTTCGGAAATATTCAGGTAACGCTATCCTCCGATGGAGCATGTAGCCGGACAGACGGCAACCACATTTTTCTTCTCTTTTATCGACATGTCAAGTTTGATGAGTACTTAGTATCAAACCTGAAGTTCTTTTAGTTTAACAGTTAGCGTCTTTAATTCAAAAACGAATCGGACAGTAGGTGGACTATAAAAACTTAAAAAACTAAATATTTTAAAATATCATTCACGAAAACACTGAATACAAAATTCCATTTCTCAGTTTAAGAAGTAAGAATTTCTCAAATATTAATTTTATTTTTAAAATCAAAGTGGTAATGTTTAACAAATTAAAAAAAAATTAATAAAAATTTATTTTGTGTTGGTCCGCGTGGTATCTGTATAAATCGAATCCTGAATCCTGAGTTTCAACTTAAAATTAAAGTAAATTTAAAAATTTGAACAAAAATGCTGAGAATGTGGAATTTTGCTACTCTTTACCTTTTTTGCACTACCGACAAAGGACTTGACTTGAGACGACAAGAGATGTTTATTTTTAACTCATTCAAATTTTTTATCTTCGAATAGCAGGAATTAAAATATTTTTATTTTGTTTCGAAAACTGGTGAAAATGGAAATAGGAATTCTAAGACTTTGAACAAATGCATAGTTACGCTTTTATAGTTTGATTGTCTACATACGAGTATTTTTCTTTTTATTTCTTTTTTAATTTAAAAATAATTAATAAAGTTAAATAAATTAATATATCTGAAACATTGATTTATGATACCTTTTTTGGCCTTTAGACCCGGCTTTTCGTCTCGGAGATCACACCTCGGCTTATCAGCTGACTTTTAAGGAGCTTGCGAATACCTTGTTAAATTCCGAAACGAAAAGCCAATTTTGATGTATCAGAGGCCGAAAAAACTATTTTTAATCAATAATTAAATAGGTCCAATAAAAAAGGGCTAGTCTCTTACTTGGCTAAATTGTTTTGTGATTTTGTCCATCTTATTTATACTATATACTTAAACAAGCTTAAAAAAAAAATTAAACATTTTAAAGGTTATCTTTTTTCAACTTAAACTATTTTTTTTATTTATTTGTATATATAAAAAAATGCAATGCCAAAAAAGCTTAAATACAAAATGCGAACTCAATCAATTGACGTAGACTATTAAATTAAATGTATCTAGATACTCACTTGTTTGATTAAAGTAGATTTTTCGAACCACATTTTGTGAGAAGGTTATAAAAAGTGGCGAAGATGAATTGAGATAGAGAATGAACCTGTAAAATGTGAAAGAAAAAAAAAAGGAGTTTGATTAGGTTGTTAATTAGCTTGGGGTTTTATTTATAATATCAAATTGAATAGAATGAATGGAAAGATACAGACATACAATATTTATAATAATTAACTTAGATTTATTAGGGTATCTTCATGAAAAGGTTGCAAAAGGCTTTATCATTCTTGACCCAGGATTAAAATCAAAGAAACAAAGGAACACGATTTTAACCTTAAAAAAACCTCTGCTTAAATTTGAGGTATTTTTTCAATATTAATTTTATTTCGTTATCATGATGAAAAATAATTTCTTTGACCCAAAAATGGTGCAACTCATATTTCCTTATAAATCAGTAGCTATAGCTTCACATTTAATTTGCTCCGAATTTGAACTCTGAAGGAAAAGGGACAACCCACTTCACTTGGTTGTGTTTTTTTTTATTTTGTTTCAATATTGCTAAGAGCAACACATCTAAGGAGAAAAACCGTTCATAAGCATAAAATTCATTTTTAAATGACTAAACCAACTCCTTTAGTAGTTGGGGGTAAAAACAGGATGTTATGGGAATCAAGCAGAAATGAGTTTTTGCCAGAACAAAAATTACGAGTATAAGTAGTTGTAGCGGTTTCTTAAAAAAAATAAGCTCAGGGCAGAGTAGGGCACATTTGAACAATGCTTATAAAATTTTACTCTATTACTCTTTTTTAAAAGTAATTTAAAATTTTAACCTGTCAATACCTTATGCATAAACGTCATTGACTTTCCTTGATTCTCTCAGTTGTTTTTCGGACTTAGAGGTTAATGGTCCTTTTGCTAGTGGAAGTGTTTTGTTTTCGTTTTTTAGTTGTAAGAGTTTACAAAAATTACTGCGCGATATTAGAACAGTAACACATTTTTTTGGAGGAAAAATAAATTTAATCAGCTTCAAGCAATTAATCAAGCAATTTATTATCTGTTTCTGTTCTATAGGGCAAGTGTTGATTTCAGGTAAAAAAATGTTTTTGTAATATCGTCCGTCAGTCTCTGCGTCTATACGTTCTCTGTCTCATTATTGAACACTGAAAATAAGACCTAGTTAAAGCTTTCTAGACAGGTCGAAAAAATCTCTAAATTCTTGTAGCATTAAGTATAACATTCTAGTTAGCTATTTTTATTCACACAAATTGAAGCTTAGGCTTGGAAAACGAGCTAAAACTAAATGAATTTAGCCTTGGCTATTTTAAAAAAGCTATTAATAGAAAACATCTTTAACTAGCTAGCTTAAGCTTATTCTTATTCACTAAAAATCCAGCTTTTACTTAAAAATCCAAGTTTTAGCTTTAGTTTCTTTTTTATTCACAAGGCCCAATATTTGATCCGAAGCTCAAAGATGAATTACGGATTGACCGAATTTCAAGCTCGAGTATTAGCATTTGATGATTTGGATTAACTTTAAGTTTGTAATATATTTTATTAATCTTTGTGAATTTTTGTTTTATTCCTACAAATACATGAATATGATATAACAAAAGTATTATTTTGGGTTTTATTGATAAGTACTTATTAAAAAATTAATATAAAAATAAAATTTAAAAGTTCTTTTATTCAATAAAAAAAAAATTATACCACTGTTCAAAAGTGCCACTTAATATAGTTCAAAACTGCCATATAGTACATGGGGCGCTTTTAAACATAAGAATCTATATTGGTTGGAGATAAAAATTCAATATAAATATTTCGTTAAATGGACCCAATATTTTTCAATATTGCACCTCAATACCACTGTTCAATGTGAATAAAATATCGGGCCAATTGCTCGAATATTTTAGGTTTTATCAGTCTGGAAAGAAAAAAGTGTTCTAATGTGCCCCACTCTCCCCTATATATACAAAATTTTTAAGAAAAAAGTTTGGTTAACCAACTTAAAGTTTTTACTACTGTACGAATAAAAAATAAAATTTCAAATTTTGAGATATCGAATTTTCCAAAAAAAATGATTTTTTTTTTTTTCAAAAATTCAAAACATACTTTTTTTTAAGTCTTGAAATGCAATGTTTTTCATACTTTTTAGAAGCTTCTCTATTAATAATTTTATCAAAATCTCTTATGCCAATAATCAGAAATTCGAAAACATGGTTCATTGGTAGTTACGGTCAGTAATATCTTAGTTTCCAATTTTTTTTTATTAAATAATAGATCGTCATAATTTACCAAGCTCCACATTTCCACTATTTTTTAACTTTTAGATGAGCGAGGTAAATTAAATTGTTTAACCATCTTATAGCTCGATAATCCCGTTTCGAAGGCTTTAATTATTAATTCTCATGGTTGACATTAAACTGTAGCTGGCTGGCATAAAACAAGAGACTGACAAACTACGAAGCCAGTGCTTTAACTAAAATTCTATTTAAATCGTCATAGGCTAACTTATTTGCATCTTTAAGAGAGTAGTTCAATTATTATGCTCTCATTTGTTTAAGATAAACTCAAACTGGAGCTATGTGCTCTCTCAAGTTTAGCTCTGTTTGGTATTATTTGTTAATTAAATGCATTTTATTTCATTGACAAGCAAATTTAAACAAAAACCGCCTGGGAGCACCAAAAATTAGGTATATAAAAAAGATTAATTTGTTAATTGATGAGTAGGTCAACTATTTTGCGTTTGAGTCGCAGGTATCTGCTAAGATTTTGTCCCAACCATCCACTACAAGTCAACAGGCTAAAGACAAAAATAATTAGAGCTTCCCGTGCGACGGCGACGGCCGGGCGGGTAGCTAGTACAATATAAAATCACACGAAATTTCATAATGGTTTTAAATAACAAACAAGTTTCATAAAAGTTATATGAATATTTATTTTAAATAATAAATAATTATTTAACAATACTTTGAACAACATGGGTGAAATTAATTGTTACAAATTTAATTTTTCGAATTCTGATGTTTAGAAAACAAATATATTATTATTTGTTGATCAGAAACTATTATTTGTATCTTTGGTTTTATGCTGATGAACTTTCTACCGGGATATAGCCAATTGACTACGTTTTTTGACATAAACTTATACGAGTAGTACGATCAGTCGAATTTCTCTTGGACACAATGACAATAGCAATTTGGAACCATAAAATATGTTTTTTTTTTTATTTTTAAATATTCATATTGAAATATTTTTGTTCAAGAAGTATTTTGTAGTATCGAAATATACAGGGTAGGCCACCTAGTGGTTTCTTTTGAAATCTTAAGTTATTTTGACACCTACAGCTGTTTCCCGCTCGAAATGTTGACAGAAAATCAGTATCATACCTCCGCGAATGAGTCCCTTTATGCTTGAACAGCGTTGGGAAATAATGAAAAATTATTTCCAAAGTGCTGTGCAGCCCCAACATAAATGAAGCACCCACCGCGCCTGCTGTATATGCAAGGTTGTGCGAAAACTTCGTGAGACTGGTATGCTAGTGGACAACACTCATGGTCCCCGTCATCTTACGATGTGCACAGACTAGAATGTGGCTGATGAGGCCGAGAGTGTGAGACTAAATTCACGAACATCAACTCGCCATCGATCTCAACAGCTCAACATTTCACGCACTAGCCTGCGGAGAATTCTGCACAAATATCTCGCTTAGTAAGCCAATCAAATTTTAGTCAGTAATCATCAAATAATAAAATTTCTCTATTACATTGTAGCCTTTTCAATATTATTCAGCTTTAAATATTCGGTATTAAACCTTCATGAAGTACTCGTAAGAACTTGGCGTATTTTTAAAGCTCAGTACTTTTCACGGCTGACTTGCTGCACAAAGGTTTTTGTATAGAAGAACTTGGCTCTTTTTTTTAACATTTATGTTTTTGGTCTGATCATTATTTATACGAGTATGTTATTTATATATTATTTATATATCATTATACAATTTCACATGGTGCCACGCCATAAAACGTGTCTATATTGTCAAAATATTGTGCTATATTTCCCTCTTTAAGGTACGTACCTGTAAGAGAATTCACTGTGGATATTATGCTGCCGAACAGATTTAATATTGAAGCTTTAAACAGAGGTATGCAAATTTTTGTAAAATAACTTGATAAAACTCCAATTTTTCTTTGTTTCCAATTGATTCCTAAAAATTATTATCATAAACAATAACACAGCTGGCTTCTGTCTAAAATAAAACATAAATAAATCGAAATATGCATATTTTCCATTCAAAAGTATCACTTATCGGCAGAGATAAAGCCAATTTAAATCTCAATTCTTACAAACTGCTGCTTGTCAATTTATTTTAAAATATTCACCATAAAAAACACGCGCCTCCCTCGCAAAAAAACACACAAACAATCAAACAAAAGTCCTTTATATAAATAGCTAAAAATATATATTGGAAGCGAAAAGAAAATAAATAAAATGGCAGAAAGGATATTATTTCAATGCGAATTTCGACAATAAATTTATATGATACTCTGTCAACAAACTGTCACACAGGGATACAAAGCGAGATTTCGTCCTTGATGGTGCGGATATCAAAGAGGATGTTTTACTATATGTATGTTATGATACACCATCACACACTTTAAAGAGACTTTATTTAGCATTCAGCCACAAAGCCAATGTTTGAGGATGTGTCTAAGGATATGCCCTCTGATTAGTATGTGAAAATATTTTATTTGTTTGGATATCCTTTGTACTATCCCCTTCTCTCTGTGGGAAAGGCAATCATTTGTGTTGTTATTTGTGTTTTAAACTTTTTGATGCCAAGACCCAAAGGACATTTATATATTTTTTGCTTTCTGCTGACATAAACAGGGACAAAAGGAGATCACGGGATGAAGTAAAAAGTCGATACAATCTCTCTTGACGCTTTAGTTTATTTGGAATCAAATGAGAATTATGTATGTATATACAATCAGTACGAAGATTATGGAAAAACACAAAAAAAAAATTTCGTCCTTGATGTTCTTTTCGGAAACGAACCAAATTGTATTTCCTTGAACAGTCAGTGATAAGTGAAAATATTTTCATATTTTTTGTTTTCGTTTCTAATAATGAAAAAGGGTTCATAATGTAGATTTCCTATATTAAGTCAATTGACTCAATAGTCATTAACCTAAGTTTTAAGCATATATAAATATAGATGTACATATGTATAATTACGTTTTACATAATATACTACATTCGAAGGTGATTTTGTTTACAAGCTGGTATGCTAACCAATTTTGTTGAAATATTGTGTTTTAAGACAAGTTATTAATTCGAGAAAGAAATCAAACCAGAGATTTTGATAAAACATGAAATTCCGAGAATAGGGAACACAAAAAAGTGTGTCTTTCAATTCTGTTTGTCTATCTGTTCGCATAGATTGCGTCTTAGCAGATTTAGGTAAATTTTGGCTACCAGTGAACACTCGACAATTTGAAATTTAGTCATGAATAATCAATAGTACCTACCATAGAATCAGAAACTTTTTTGATTTTTGACGTTCTCAATCTCGTCATAAAGGATCTAAATTCAAATTTTTAAACATAAAATTAAATTTGATCTTAATGATCGACAATTTATTTATTTGAATTAAAAATAAAAAAAAATTATATTTTAAGACACTTCTGTATGAATGTTTGCGCGTAGTGACATAAGAGTGTAGTTATATCAGATAGGTGACGTCCACATGCCGATTCTTGCCATTGGCATAGTCCTTCAAAAAAAAAAAAAAAAAAAAAGGTACGGGCTTACATCTGGGGACCTGGCTGGTTCCTTCACATCGTGTCTTATTTACAGGAAGCTCCAGGTAGTATTTCCTAAAAACAACCATCGATGCACTTGAACTATAAGCCATTGCGCTATTCCGTTGGAACCAAAATTCACATAGCGGTCAGAACTCGCTGCCACTGAGATCTAATTTTCTTAAAAAATAAAATGCACGACTGGGTCGCACGAACTTGCTCCTATGCGAAAGACTAAAAATATTAATGATATTAGAGAAAAACTGTTCATAAGCATAAAATTCATTTTTAAATGACTAAAACAACTCTTTTAATAGTAAGTTGTCATGTTATTCAAGTACATAAATATTAGCTTGTGCAAGAACAAAAACTATAAGTAGATTTAGTGGTTTCTTAAAAAAATAAGCTTTAATATATCAAAGCATTTTATTTTTGTTTTTATTATTGTGCGAAAAAAACTGAGCCGTTTTTAAGATATCGAATTTTCAAAAAAAGAAATGATTTTTTTTTTTCAAAAATTCAAAAGTTAATGCAATGTTTTTCTAACTTTTTTAGAATTTCTCTATAATTTTTTTTTAGTTAAAATCAGTTATACCGATAGCGAGAAATTCAAAATAAAAAAAAATGGTTCTATGGTACGAGGAGGTACAGAACTTGTCTGAGTTTAACGTGGATCCCTAGCTATTAAGCCTTTACCCCACGGGTGGCCTACCACCATCGGAGTCAGATTGAGTCCTGACCATTAATCCCAAGATAGCCGAAGCCATCTTAGTAGCAAAGCTGAACATGTTGTAGGCATGAACACCTCTTGCTTAGAGTCGAGGTCTTACACCTCTTGAGTCCAGGCACGCCTGAACCCCATACGTCTCCGCTATGGAATAAACCACAGCCACCACGATACTCCCACTAGGGGGGCCTACTCCATAGATAGCCTGAAGAGAGCGAACACGCACGCGACAGCTGCACCTCACCATCCGAAGACAGAATAGGAGAGCCCGAAGACGATACGCTATTGTTCACAAACTTCATGGATTGCTCGCTTTGTATGCGACGACTGCACTTCTCTATCGGAGATAGAATAAGAGAGTCCGAAGACATACTGCTCACTTTCCTTGGGCAACTATCTCCCGTGGCACCAGAATATAGCATCTGGTAAGCTTCGCAACCTCGTGGGTCACACTTGTAGATAGGTCACCTCCTACAAAGGGCCCAAGACCTACCAGTCTTAGATATACGTTTTTCCAGACCTGATCGAAGTAGAAACCACGTCCAGATATGCGTACTCCTCGGGTGAGTTGCAACACACTCCTTAGCGGATTCCTACTTTTAATGGATACCGTCCCTTTTTTGTTCCCATCTAGTCGGTTCAGTTACTTACGTAACCTATCCACGAGCACCACGAGGAGGTCGACAGGAACGTGGAAAGACAAGCTAAAGGTAAGGTACTATTCCGACTCGCCGATAAATCAGCTAAGCAGGCCCCAAAGAACATCAACTAAAGTTGACACTCCACAGCACCCAGGCGCAAAAGCCTGTCTGTGCAATTGGGAGGAAAACAATAGAGAGCTCAGTGAAGCCCTGGACATGCCATACTACTCAAACCCGCCGTACAATCCCGCCCGCTAAACGCTTTATTGCAAAACCGTCGACGAGGAGGTACAGTCAGTCATATCTTAATTTAAAATTTTTTTTATTAAATTTCAGCTCGTAAAAATTTATTGAAAGAAAAAAATTATCAAAATTCTAGCCACCATTTCTTACCATTTGTATAGTGGGTAGCGTTATTTTTAAGTCAAATAAATTTGTTTTTCTCAAATCTTGTAGATTGTATCAAAAAACTTTTATTTGTCAAGTTAGAAAAAAAATCGAGCATAAGGTTTTCGAAATATTGAGTTTCGAAAAAAAAATTTAAATCGAAATTTTTTTTTGAAAATTTGAATTCATAGTAATATTCAAACTTTTGGGGAACTTTGGCATAAGAAAAAATGATCCAAATTGGTTGTACCGTTTTTGATAAATTCAAAAGCAAAAGAAATGGTTCCATGTGGGGTACCATGAAAAACCATTTTTCGGAAAATTTTTTTCAACCATTACCTAGTTTTAACTAAATTTGTTTTTTATTTTTTATTTTTCTTAAGAAAATCTGTCGAACAGTTTTTGAGAAAAAAAAATTATTTATAAAATTTCGAAAAAATCGTATGGCGGGTACCGTTATTTTTAGTCTTAAAAAAAAGAAAAAAAAAAAACGTGTGGGAGAAAATTAAAAATTATATCTACCAAGTCCCAAGGAAAATCGGTCGAGCCGTTAAGGCTGTAGTTGAACAGACAGACAGAATTGCGGGACCCACTTTTTTCATCTTCGCAATTATCGTAATGTCAACTTTAATCCAGATCTTGAGTTCCAATTTTTTTACGAATGCATAAATTGATTATAGTACCCAAGTACCTATCGCAAGTAAAAAACAGAGGCTGCCAAGCCGAAGTGAGGAAATTGTACGCCATAAAACTCTGACTTTAGGTGAAGGCATAGGTCTTCGATCCAATCTCGGCGATTGGTGAAGCGTGTGTTCTATTTTTTGTCGTATCTTCTTCTTCTTCCTTGTTTCGGCGCTGTTATGATCTCGATGTCGAGGGGATCATAACTCTCCCACGTATCTGCTTCACACTAGTGATCCGCCTGTGGGGTTCGCCTGGTTGACCTCAGAAATCGGCGGCAAGCCTCCCGGTTTTGTATTGTTCCATTTCTGAGGCCAACTGAATGCTGGTGTTTTTGCATTTGTTTGTACCAGGAGTGTTTAGGCCTACCTTTCTTTTTATTCCGAATTGGAACGTTGTATGATATTGCTCTTTTGACGGGGTTCTTAGGATCTCTCCTTTGAAGATGGCAATACCAACTGAGTCGGTCGTGTTCAATTTTTTGGGAAATGGTATTCTTAACATGAAGGCTTCCTCGGATCTTCGTACTTCTAATTCGATCAAGCTTTGTAACTCCTGCTGTCATACGAAGTATCTTCATCTCAGCTGCCGTTAGCTTACTCTCATACTTTTTGTACATTGTCCAACATTGTGAACCGTATGTGAGTGCTGGACGCACAACTGAAGTGTAGAGCTTTCCTTTCAGCTTAGGGGGCATTTTTCGGTCACAGAAGATAGCAGAATTTTCCCGCCACTTCATCCACCCTACGCTTACGCGATGATTGATATCGTCATCACAAGTAGCTTCGTTATTTATCATAGACCCCAGATATTTAAACTTTTCACACTTGGGAAGCACTACTCCATTCAAATAAATGTCTGGAATAGGCCTGTGTGGATCAGAAAATGGGCAGCATAGGTCTTTTTCGCGCTTATGCGGTACCCACTTCCTTCTAGAACATCCACCCCTACGTCAAGTGCTCGTTGTAGGGATATCGGGTCTTCCCTTATGATGGCTCCATCGTCAGCAAAGAATAACTGATGCACTTTTGGATCCGTCACTTTGCCTTCAAGCAGGTAATCAAGAACTGTAATAAAGAGCAGGGGACTCAAGACACTTCCCTGGTGTACACCTACTCTGATTTCGAATTCTTCGGTGACTCCAGCTGCGCATCTTACTTTAGTAACTGCTCCATCATACATGTCCTTAATTATCCGCACATAGGTTTCTGGAACTCCTCGTTGCCTGAGGGCCACCCATATTAGATCTCGTGGTTGCCGATCGAATGCTTTTTCAAAATCAACCAATACGACATGCAAATCCTCCAAAGAATCCCGATGTTTTTCCATAATTATTCTTATACTCTGGATTGCATCCGTGGTTGATTTACCCCCGACAAACCCGCACTGGTCATCAGATAGCCTAATTATTTTTCGCAGTCGGCTACCCAAGACTCGCTCAACGATCTTCATGGTGTGTGACATCAGCTTAATCGAACGGTAATTATCACAGCTTCGAGTATCACCCTTTCCTTTATAAATTGGAAGAAGGTAACTTTCCCTCCATTGATTAGGCATGCGATCACCTCGTATAAGTTTGGAGACAAGAATCATGAGCCATCTAAACCCGATGTCTCCCATCTTTTTCCAAAACTCTGAGGGTATTTCGTCTGGGTCAACAGCTTTTCCCTTTTTGGAGTATTTTACCGCCTCACTAACTTCTTCGACTGTGACAAGCGAAGAATCGCTCAATCTGCTCCTGGATGTACATTTTCCAGACAGCTCTCCTTACGTTAATAGCACTGATCCTAACAACACATTCAGTAGCATAACTCCTCCACAAGGTCTGATTACAGAGGAAAAATTAAAATGGGCAATAAACAGCTTCAATCCATACAAATCTCCTGGGCCAGATGGAATAATTCCAGCGGAATTACAGGAAAATTCCGATATTCTAATACCCATTCTGGTAAACATCTTAAATGGTTGTATCGCTCTGGCTCACATTCCTTTGTCATGGAGAGAAGTAAATGTTATTTTCATCCCCAAAGCTGGCAAACCTAGCCATGTTAATCCTAAAGATCTAAGACCTATTAGCCTTTCATCATTCCTTCTTAAAACATTTGAACGTCTGATTGAAATCCATTTGAGGGCAACCATTGATAAGTCCTTACTATCCAATGCTCAACATGCTTATAACAAAGGGAAATCTGTAGAAACCGCTCTACATACGCTGGTTCGTACTATCGAACACTCCCTTCATCATAAGGAGTTCACCTTAGTTGCTTTCCTGGATATAGAAGGAGCTTTTAACAATGTCGACGCATCCGCAATCACATCTGCGCTGTCATCTCTGAAGGTGGATAAGTCAATCAGTAATTTGATAAATCATATGCTGATAAGCAGGATTATTAATTCAAAACTGGGCGATTTTACTACTCGAAGGACTGTCAGTAGGGGTACGCCGCAAGGCGGCGTCCTCTCTCCTCTCCTTTGGAACCTAGTCGTAAATGAACTACTAGTGATTCTTGAAGGGGAGGGGCACAGGGTGATTGCCTATGCGGACGATGTTGCGATAGCGATATCTGGTAAGCATCCTAATACTCTGAAGGAACTCCTACAAAATGCTCTAAACAAGCTTACTAACTGGGCAGATCAATGTGGACTCGGTGTCAACCCCCACAAAACTGAACTTGTCCTATTTACCAGGAAATATAAAATCCCACACATAGACCCTCCCCTCATCAAAGGTATACCGCTTAAATTCTCAGACAAAGCAAAATATCTGGGTCTTATTTTGGACAAGAAATTAAGCTGGAAGCCCAATATCCAAGAGAGAGTCAACAAAGCCAACATAGCTCTTTTCTCTTGCAAAAAAGCCGTAGGTAATAAATGGGGTCTACAAACTCATATAACACACTGGCTATACATCTCAGTCATTAGACCGATACTTACATATGGAGTGACAGTATGGTGGACTGCGCTGGAAACAGCAACTAACCGCGATAAGCCCAGCAAAGTCCAACGAACAGCCTGTTTAATCATGGGTGGAACTCTCCGCTCAACTCCTTCTGCTGCACTTGATGTTCTTTTTCATCTCATACCGCTAGATATTTTTAGCAAACAATCGGCCGCTAACATAGCCATTCGACTTAAAGCCTCCTCGCAGTGGATCAATAATGATATTGGTCACTCTACTATACTGAACTCGTTCAGTAGTCTACCTAGTAACGTCGATTACACCACCCCTCATACAAAATTTGATAAAAATTTTCAAGTATCCATCCCTTCCAGGTCTTCATGGGAAAATGAGTCGTTTTTGATAGACGAAGCAATTCATTTCTATACAGATGGATCTAAAACCGATGACGGGGTCGGTGGAGGCGTATACTCCGAAAAATTAAATCTTTGTCTATCTTTTCGTCTTCCCAATCACTGTAGCGTGTTCCAGGCAGAGCTTTTAGCAATAAAAGAAGTCCTCTCTTGGCTAAAAGAAAACGTTATATCGACAACCGATATACGTATCTTCTCAGACAGTCAAGCTGCCTTAAAGTCACTGGACTCTGTCTCCATTAACTCACAAACAGCCCAAAATTGTCGATCATCTCTGGTGGAGATGTCAAAACAGTTTAATATTCACCTTACATGGGTGCCGGGGCATAGAGACATTCCAGGAAATTGTAAAGCTGACGAACTTGCAAAAAACGGAACAATATTACCTTTGTTGGATAGCAAATCTAACATCGGTATACCCCTAGCTACTTGTAAACTTATGCTAAAGCAAGATACCATAAAGAAAGCTAACCACAGGTGGACCAGCACCCCAACTTGCCGGTCTACTAAACTGATTTGGCCATTGTTTGATGCTAAACGCTCAAAACAACTAATTTCTATTGGTAGATTGCATATTAGCTCCATCATAGGTGTCCTTACTGGGCACTGCCTAATAGGAAGACATGCTTTTCGTCTTGGAGTTCCTGCAAATGATTTTTGCAGAAGCTGCATGGATGAAGAAGAAGAGGAGTCAATTCCCCACCTTCTATGCTCCCTGCCCTAGCGCAAAGACGTAGACTCCACTTGGGAGACTACTACTATAACGATCCTAGTGATCTAAATAATTCCGACATTCACTGTCTCAAACGCTTCATTATTAGCTCAAAATGGTTTAACGAGTAAGGGGGATTTTTGAAATCCTTGTGGTATCACAACGGACCAAATATTGGTCTAAGTGTGCTGACCTTTTCCGGTCAGCAGCCACTTTAACCTAACCTAACCTAACCTAACCTGGGCATTTCTTCTTCTTTGAGCGGCTATTTTGAAGATAGTTGCGCCCTTATTCGTGTTTTGCCGTAGCTCTTGAATAGCACCAGCTGTCGGGGTAGAAATTTCATCCAGCTCCCGATACAGGTTTTCTGTATTCTTTGCTTGAATTTGGGCGCACTTCTTCTTCGCTTCTTTCTTGCAGTTTTTTTTTTTGTCGTATCTACTTAGTTGAAAGGTGGTTTTGCACTTGTTCACCTCCGTTAATTGAAGTCGAGTTTAGTGAGTTCATACATAATAACTAACTTATGCGTATGGTATCTAATGAAGATCATCGTGAAGAATTCGACTTACTGATCAGAATGCCAATGGGCAGACGCTTGTTTGCGCTCAAAATCCAGGTTTCATTTGCTTTCTTCGGGTTGACCCTATAACCTTGTACTTTAACCTCGATAAAGAGCAGCTTAATTTTATTGAGCATTTTCGCTCATCTCAACCTATGGTTTTCTCTTTTTTTGACTATTGTCACTGTACAGTACAGCCCGCACGTATGTTTAACCGTTTACGTAAGTTTGTTTAGAGAGAGAAAGCTGTGCTACTCAGTTGCCAAAGAGGATGTACCTAGTCCTGCCATAAGTTCTGTCCCTGACAAAAACACGTTTTATTTAAAAAATAAAAAAGCAATCAAAATTCTTTTTACGCCATTTATTAAGTATTAAATTTGCAACATAAATATTTAAGAAATTATTCAAAATGCCGCCCGTTACCATTCAAACACTTTCTTAAACGATCCGGCCACTCGTCTACGCCGCACGCGCGACTTCCAGTGGAAACGAAGCTACTGTCTTCAACAAAACAGCTTTGAGAGACTCAATATGTCGGTGAGGCTTACAGCAAGCCCTCTCCTCCAAAATGTTCAGCGGATTAAGATCGGGGCTGCCCGGCTGGCAAGCACTGGATATTTCAGCAAGATTCTGCGCCGGCCAACAAAGCAAAAACAACACAACAATGGCTTAAGGACAATTTACCAGAGTTTATTGCCGCAGAAGATTGGCCCTCGGGCAGCCCCGATCTTAATCCGCTGAACTACCGGTTGTGGAACACTTTGGAGAAGAAGCCTTGCTGTAAGCCTCACCGAAATATTGAGCTTTCAAAGGTGATTTGTTGAAGACAGTAGTTTCGTTTGCACTGGAAGTCGTGCGTGCGGCGATAGACGCGAGGCGGTCGTTTAAGGAATTGTTTGAAGGCTAAGGGGGGGCATTTTGAATAATTTCTTATATATTTATATTGTAAATTTAATACTTAATAAATGGCGTAAAAAGAATTTTGATTGCTTTTTTATTTTTTTAAATAAAACGTGTTTTTGTCAGGGACAGAACTTATGGCAGGACTAGGTAATTGGTAAGAACTATTCTTCGATTGATTTTAACGCTTAGCGTTTGTTCTATATGAGTAGCGCAATAATTTTGTTCTTAGCCAGTAAATATTGGATTTAAAAAACAACACAAGAGAATTTTGTTTATGGGTAGGTCTAAAACATTCAAAAGCATGCTTTAACCGCGACTGGAACTAAGTGCAGACTTATCTAGCAATTTATTTTTATCGAAATTAAATAACGTGTTGCAGGTAACTATCCCTAAGAGTTCCAGCGTATTCCGCAATTTTAAAGCAGTTTCCCGTTTAACGCACCAGGCCTTCTTAGTTCGTCTTATCGATTATTTTCTTTTAGAGTTTTTTAATAGCCGTTTTATTTCATGGTTAACCATAAAAATCCCGAGATCCTCTGAAGATCGTTATTTCTAATGTACCAAGGTGCATTTAAAAATTATCTAAGCAGTATATTTTCAAACGTTTGTAAGCTGTTTAATTAAGAATCGCGAGAACAATCCCAGAGTTGTATACCGTGAGCCCAGACGGGCTTAAGCATTTGACTATATATAATCAGCTTGTTTTCGATACTGTGTGCTTTCCGAGTAACCAGAAAATTTCTCTGAGAACTTCGGCCGTAATTAAGTCATAACCCGGAGATTTCTTGGGCCTTAGATTTTATATTTCTCTGGTCTTCTCTTGTGTTCCAGTTCGACATTATTTGTTTGCATTTTTGTGTGAATAAAATTTGTCACTTGGCATTTGACAGTCGTAGAGAGTGCTCGATAATAATTTATTGTGGAGCATGGAAATGACCATCAATGGCGAGATTACAGTGCTCGAGTCTTTCAGCTCACTATAGACCACCATTATTTTTGGCAAAAAAAACTTTATGTGCGACGAAGCACATTTCTTCTTAGCTGGCTTTTTTAATAAACAGCAAAAGTACTAATGCGGCACTGAAAACCCTAGATTGGTACACCATAGACCTCTACACTTTTGTAGAGTGACTGTAGAGTAACTCCTAGAATATGGTACGAACTTTGAACCGCCTGGCGGCGTCATTGGGCCATATTTCTTTGAAAATGCCGAAAGCAATGATGTATCAGTTGCTGACGGCCGCTATCGGGACATGTTGGCAAACGTTCTCGTGTTCGAATTGAAACATTGTTCGAACAAGATGGTGCCACATTACACAGACTTTTGCTACCATGCGAACCTTACGAGAAATTTTTCCGGGTCAGATAATGTCAAAAAGTTGTTATATCGACCGGCCCCACGATCTCCTGATTTGACGTTTTCCGAGTTCTTCTGATGGTGGTACTTGTAGGAAAAGGTGTACATCAACAATCCAACTAGAATCTGGATGCTAAAGGACAACAATAGAAACGAAAACAGAAGTCTGCGAAATTGTAATGCAAAATGTACTCAGAAGAGGTCTTCCTTTCGCCATGGCCAGAGGCGCCCACTTTAACGACATCATGTTTCGTACATAATGCTAAAGACCATATATAATCAATCCGTGGAACATAAATTCTAAAATTGTTTTTCATTTAAAAGTGATTAAAAAAAATACCGACCTCATTATCACAGGTTCGATCCCTGCCGTCGTCTATGTCTTCTTTAATTCCATTAAAAACTTCTAAAAATTGTCATCAATGGGTTGCTGGTTTACTCATTACATGTTGTTCAGGCATAACACTAACAACATGTGATTGAGTTAAACTAGTATGCCCAACAAGGATGAATACGAATAAAAAATAATGTGAATTATAAGGGACATAGAAATAAGACACGGCAGTTCTCCGCTTTAGTTCAGCCGCCATCCCTGGAGATAAAAAATCTGAGACAACCACCTTCAGTCTCAGAACATCGTGCCACACATCTTTCCTATCCTTCTTTCTCTTCCGTAACTTCACGCCCGCGCTGTGTTAAAACATATAAAGGGTAATCATAATCCCTTGAGCGCGAGTAAATTATAAAAAAAAAAAAAAAAAAAAAAAAAATAAGTCGCACCCTTTAAGTTATAAGCGAACTTGAAAATTTTCATTTACATATTTTCAAATCTGGAAAATCAACTAAGCTGATTAATTGTTGGTGAAAATTCTAAAATGGATGTTCGGATTGATGTGTTTGGAGTGTTTTTTCCTCCTAGATTTTATTTCTGTTACAACAAATCAAATCTTTGGAGCTTGAGGAAACCATTTTTTTTTTAAATATTGTCGTTTTATAGCGTGTATTAATTTGAGAAGACAATTTTGTATATTCCATTGAACTCAAAATGTATTGAAAAACTCAAAAAAAAAACAAAAAAAATATCATAACCTTTCATCTGGATTTTGAATTTTGACATCTTCGCGCATTGGCTTTAGGTACGGCAGTACAAATCTTCTCAAATTCACAACACCTGCAAGAGCCGATTTTGATTGGAAACACTGGATTAAATTTGATTTAGTGGCAGGTGTTCCCTATCTCACGTAGAAAAACAACTACAAATACTGGAGATTAAAGGCGCTCTTCTTAACATAGGTCATAGGTCCGTTTCAAAAAAAGAACACATTAGGAACAAAAAGGCTATTAAACAAAAAAACATGCACTGTGTGCTCTGTGGAGCAAATTTATCCTCGCTCCAAATTTTCCGAAACTGAACTCATTTCGAAAATGCCATTGTTTCGGTTGCACACATTCATGCAATCAATTTCAGTTGCAGACAATGTGCCTTCTCTAGTTATTAGAGATATGAATGCATCATACGAACACCACACATTCAGCATGCGAGTATGAGCACAAAAATTCATTATTCTGCCTAGAGAATGGATGTGGCTGCTGTTTGAATGCATTCCAAAAAGCCCAACCCCACACCATTCTCGGATCCTTAAAATTCCTATTTTCATCTTAACACAGCTTAGTAGTAGGTATAAACTTCCATAGATAGTTGGGCAACGCATATGATTTATGAATGCAATTAGTTTTGTGCGGGTCTTTGCAAATTCAGAGAGCAGCCGAGTATAATTTCCAAGACGTTTGTTTTTTTGTTTATACGATGAAGACGACGACGACGGCGAATACGTAGGCAGTTGTTCTTTTGGTGAGAAGGCGATAAATTTCCAGAAGGACTCCCAATTGTCTTGAAACCTCCCCACGCATACGTAGCTTCCGCCAAAAATATAACCCTTCGAATGGAAATCGAGTGGCATTCTTGTCGCTTTACGCGTACATGAGTTAAATTCCAACATTTCCTTCCGAAAGGACATTCTCCGAATGATGAGATTGTTTCCTATCCCAGGACAGGACAGTGTAATTAAATTGAATTTACGAGCATTCTTAATGTCCACCAGTTTGATGGGTTCCTCCGGCGAATATATATCAAATAAAGCAAATAGTCCAGAGAAATCATCTGTCCAGCATTGAGTGTCCTTTTATTGCAGATTGTATCGGAAGAGTTTTTTCGGTTTCACAAAGGATTCAATGCTTTTTTTTCTCTCTCTATACCTTTCCCTGGAAGCAATAAAAACATGGTCCTTTGTGTTGTTCTTTCGAAGGAACTTGGGGGCTTTGTTTGATATGTTTCGTCATTTTCAGGTGCGGGTCTAGATTTCCATTATCTTTTTCGGGAACTGATTTTTGATGTTGAAGTCTAGATTTTTATTCAAGTCATGAAAACTAAAATCAGATCCATTATCCTTAAAATTTATGGCAAATAATGTTGAAGAACTATTTCATGCAGTTAAAGGTTATTTATCTCTTCAATGGATCTCAAATTTTGTATGTTACGTTAAGTTAAGAAAACTGCCCATACGTTGGTTCATTGTGGTACCACAAGACTTCCTGTCTGCTCGTTAAGGTACATGTAAGTCCTTATCAGGTATGCGGTACTGCAAATGCCTATATTTACGAAATCACTAGAAATATTGCAGGCAAGGCCATTGGGCAGGACAAGTACATTGCATAAGTCGTTTGAAAGA
Source organism: Philhelius festivus (assembly GCA_963931855.1). NCBI lineage: Eukaryota > Metazoa > Arthropoda > Insecta > Diptera > Syrphidae > Philhelius > Philhelius festivus. Next base: position 32,472,385 of record OZ007557.1, on the reverse strand, counting down.
TCACCAAGCCGCGTTTGGTAGTTGCAATTTAGACATTTTCCAAGTATAACACCATATAGCACCGTATCTAATCTATCGGTATCCAGAACTTTTTGTCTCCAAACCTTTCCATCTAATATTTAAGGGATGGTGAAAAAGATAGTGATGTTTGAATATTGTCGAGTGCGTGAGGAAGGCATCTTCACCAAGAGCTAGAAAAAACAACGCTTCGTGCTGATCAGCAAAGACAAATGAGACCCGGATTAACCATCGGCATACAGAACTCTGTGAATGCTAAATACCGCGGGTAAGCTCTTGGAAAAGTTGCTTAAAAAACGTCTGTACAAATGTCAGGTGATTTATCTGAGAGGCAGTACGGGCTTAGGAGAGGTCGCTTTACGATTGGAGCCATTAAAGAAGTAGTGAACGCCGTCCAAATCGCCCAACAGGGAAACCAATACTCTAAGAAGATCGTTTTGCTGGCAACCTTGGATGTACGGAATGACTTCAACTCGGCTAGGTGGACCGACATACTAGACGCACTCGAAAGGAGATTCCATATTCCAGTTTATCTCCTGAGGATGATGAAGGACTATCTCAGGGATCGATAGTTGATCTACTAAATCTCAGAAGGCCCACGAAGAAAGAAAATAACATCAGGAGCAGCGCAGGGATCGATCTTAGGACCAGACCTCTGGAACATCTCCTATGATGACATTCTCCGCGTGAAGATGCCTGAAGACACCTTTCGAGTTGACGACATCGCCGAGGTGATCACGACAAGAGACACCGAAAACGCGCAAAGAAAACTGAACCAGGTCATGCGACGAGCAAACTCATCGATGGATGAGCATGGCCTCAGTCTGGCAACAGAGAAAACTGAGATAGTCCTCCTGACAAAAAAGAGAATTTCAACTCTAATCGATTTCCAAATCGGGACCGCTGTGATAACAAGCAGCGCCGCAGTGAAGTATTTGGGACTGAGGCTGGACACGAAGCTAACCTTTTGGACACAAATACGGGCAGCAGCAGGAAGAGCGTCAAAAATAACAGCATCACTGAGCGAATGTAGGTGGACCAACGGCCAGTAAGCGCAGAATACTGATGTCGACGACGCATGCTATCTTTTAAAAGGAAGCGCAAACTTATGGCGGCAGTTCAACGACGAGGAGCTCTACGCGTAGCCAGCTCCTACCGAACGGTGTCAGAACCAGCCGTCCTTGTAGTCGCACAAGTGACACCCATCGATCTCTTAGCGGCAGAAAGAAAGTACGTCTACGACAAAAAGGCGGAAATCGGATTGGAAGCGGCATCCGAAAGAGCCAAGCAACTTACATATCAGAAGTGGCAAGAGCGGTGGAGCTCAGAGAGCAAAGGAAGATGGACAGCGATGCTGATCGACCTAACGAACGACCGGAAAAACATTGAGGTTAACTATTGCGTCACCCAGTTACTCACCGGACACGGTTATTGCAACGCCTTCCTTCACAAGGTGGGAAAAGCATCCTGCCAGTACGGGGATTCACAAGAAGACGATGCAAACCATACCTTCTTCGCATGCAAAAGATGGGAGACCCTCCGTCAAGATTTGAAAAGAAGTACTGGCGTCAGAAGATGCTACAAAGCTATAAAAACTGGGAAAACATCTTCACAGAGTATATTCTCAAAAAAACAAAAGAGAAGAAGAAAATTATCGGGAAACAGTGAGCTTCACAATTCATGGAATAATCCACCCAGCAAAAGCCTATATTGGAGCATTGCTCTATCTTCATAAGGCGTGATCGGGAGCTGGTATAGAGTTTTCAGAGCGAGAGTCGATAAACAATTTGAGAAGATTCAGATACCTATGGACAAAAGTTCCACTTGAAACACACTTCGATGTTCTTGAAAAGGAAAGAAGTCTCTGAGTAGACGCTTCGACCAACCCTAATTAATCTTCCAAAAAAGTCTCGTCCTCCTAAGTAGATTTGTAATGGGTGGTTGTTTCAATGTTTTCAAAGTTCATTGGTTACCAAATTCCAAAGACTGGAGATAGAACACAGCTTTGCTGCGAACAGAACAGAACAAACAGATCTTCCTACAAAACGGTTTCTTCAAGTTTGTATAGAAGAGCCATGTTCAAACCTTATGGATTAGTTCATTTACTATTTTACCTGTAGTACCCCTTGGCATAATGGTTCGATTCTCAGTCGCTGCAAGAAGTTTTTTTTTTCAGGGGTGTACTGCCTCTTGCGAAAAGTGCTGCTCATAAGCCGTTCAGATTTCAGAATCGGCAGAAAATTGTAGGTCTTCTCCATTGCTGGTAACACGCACACAGGAATGGGTGAGAGTTGTAAGTCACTAGGTCCTGGCCTCCTGGTTCTCTTCGAGCTGCTGCACCATCAAATTTAAAGTGCGTTGGAAGCTGCCTGGCATATATGAGTATCAGCTTGGAGAACGAATCTTCGCAAAATTTGGTCAGGAGCAATTAACCATTTTTTGTAATGTTTGGCATAACTGAATTTGTAGAGAGGTGATTTTTCAATCCTATCACTCTGTTACCATATAGGTTTCGTATGAATGTATCTATCCTGTCCCGGTACTAAAATTGTTATATTCTACGTTACCTATATTGGTTCGATTGAAGCCATGACACACAATTCCAGGAAAGATATGAAGAACCTGGTATCCTCGTAGGTGTGTTGCATACAGCCTACTTTGATAACTTCTAATTTTATTTAAAAACCCAGTGATTTTTTGTTTGCATCCATACATTTATACATCTCCATAACAAGAAACTTATCTCCCCAAAGTCTGGACTTTTTGACATTCCTAATTGAAATGGTTTTTAGGTAATTTAAGAAGATGGGCGGGTCTTCAAATTTGACTAAAGATATGCCCGAGTTTGCCTTAAGATATAGAGTGCCTGCCGTGCCCCATCCCCTTCTAAGATTTACGTGCTTGCCTTTGTTTATAAGAACACATCATGTACCATCTTTTATTTGTTAAGAAAAATAAAATCCTTTCGAAAGAAAAACATGTTAAGGGAAGGGGAACTAATATAAAAACATAGTTTAACTGTCCCCGGTTTCTGGTAATGCTAGGGGAATAGCCACTCTTTCGATTGAATGCGTAAGCGTAAGTAATATCACCCTTTATCATCAAACATCCATATGATACTCGTATGCCTTTCGACGGTTGGGAAAATGGTGACTAAAAGTGTAGCTTTATAGCTTTTTGACGTTCGAAAGTGCCCAATTGAAAGAATTATTGTTTATATTTGCCCCCGCGATTTTAGCTTGACATTAATCCTCTTGACTTTTGTTTTGCTTTTTTTTTATTCTTTTTCGTTTGCTATTTTATGTGGCTAGACAGTCTGGTGTGCCAGATAAAAGCGAAATAATAATGTAGGAAGGCTTTATGGATAACTCAAAATAAAAAGAAAAAGGACATTAAAAAAACCATTTAAGTCATTCGAGGAACATTAGGAAAGTTTTTAAGTGCAAATCCTGTTTTTTTTGGCTTTGTCATTTTTTTTGCTATATGTATCTACATAGGTACTCGCATTTGGGATCGGGAAAAAAGTTTGTGAAAAATGTAATTGAAAATAAAAGTTATTTTAAACACGAAAGGAAATTGAGATTATGTTTGAAGTTTGATAAGATATTGTCAGCATGACTTTTGTTTTGACAGAATTAATCACTTTTAAAATATAATGGATATAGTTGAAAATCGTTTTTCCTTAAAAAAAGATAAATGAATAGGTAAAACTAATTTATTTGGGAAGCATGAAATGTTCAATAGCAGTCAACGTGTTGGGAGAAGTTAGCAGAGTTTTTTAGTCCTTTTTGATCGTAATGAATATGCGTACTCTTTAAAATGTGTTTCTAGCACTCTATCAGTGCCATCTTGGACCGAAAATTGAAAAAAAAAATTCCGAAAAATAGTTGGTACTCTACCATTAATAATCATTTGTACGAAATTTGTTCAACCATTAGCTATCCTTTACTAAATAAAATTTAAAACATTCATGTTTATTTTGAGATTCGAACGAATAGCTGATTCAATAAAATAGATATTTTCATTCGAATGAACTTTGCATATTTTGACATTCGAGCGAAAAAATGTTCATTGTCGAATGATTACATAAAATGAACCTCAATGAAATTCATTTCCGAAATCAGCTGTTTGAAATTTACTAACATTTCTATCTGATTTAGTATGACCAAGCTGTTTTTTTGATGATTTTTATTTAAAAAAAAATTATGGTCTAAATATATAAAAATATGTAATATTTTATTATTTAAGAAAAATAAAGTAATGCTAACGGCCCCGTAAAGTTTAAATTTGAAAAACATCAATAAAAACTGTAATTTTTAAATTTGGGAGCATTAGAAAATAGGTTCGTAAGTTTATTGATATCAAAAAGAAGTAAAATAACGGTATAACTTCTCTATATAATAAAACACTTGATTTATGTTTAAATTTTCATGTAAACAAAATTTTGTTCCAAATTGATGACAACAAAAATAGGTATTTAGAAGCGTATTTAATTTTTACATCTGGTCACACTTTAAGTTTGAATTATCATTTTTGTAAATTGTTTCATAAAAATATTGATAAATTCAAGCGAGACATTAAAAATCAAAATGGCATTTGTTTTATTTATGAATAGTGAAGACGGTGAGGAGCAGAGTTGTATAAGAGAAGGATAATGGATGCATCAAATCCGTTTTATGTTTCCATTAATACGAACATTATACTAAACTTAAAGTTTTACGAATCTATTCGCCAGAAAAAATTTAACGGAAATGAAATGACATGACATTTCTTTCGAAATTTGCTTAGTTTTCGAAAGATAAATGAAGTTTCCATTGATATTGTGAACTTTCTAATCGTCGAATCTCAAAATACAAATTATTCGAACTCGATATACTTTCTAATGAAATCGAATATCAAAATAAAGCTGATTATTTTTTTTTTAATCTGTGGAGCAGTTTTTTAGTGTGATATTGTGGATATGGACTATATTTTGGTCAAAAAAAATTTTAGGGCAAAATGTTATTAACGGTAGGTACCTGTCATGAGACCGTTTTTTGATTTTCGAATTTCTCATCAACGGCTGTAACGATTTTAACCAAAAGTTTTATGCAGGAGCTTCTTTACAATTGAAAAACTATATTTAAATTTTTTTTCGAAAAAATAGTTTTTTAAAAAAATAATACAATTTTTTTTTTGAAAATTCAATATCTTGAAAGCGGATACAAGTACAAGATTAAATTTTTAAGTTACGTTTCAAAATGTATTTCTTTAAAACTAACAATTTGCATATATCAATTGTTTTTATAAAAAATTTAAGGAGAATTCAGTACAAGAAACATGCTTCAGTGTGTCTGTATGTCTGTACCTCTAGCTACAGACTAAACCACTGGACCTATTTTCTTCAATCTTGGTAGTTAAGGGTGTTCTGTGATTCCCTATATTATGTTTTTAGATTTAAAAATAAATTCTTATTTAAAAAGGAAAACATCCGTTTTGATGAAGAGAAAATTTCGAATTGAATTTTTATTAATTTTCACATTTTGAAACAATATGAAAATCTATATAATAAAATAAAATCAAGTGTTTTATAAAGTTTATTTCAAATATTAACAACTTCAACGCTTTCCCTTGTTAATATTGAAACAACAAACAAATCTAAATACAATTATATAAAACATTAAATCATAACAATCCCATCATATTTCAAAGAATAATCAGTCGTATCCTTGGCAATTGTTTTGTCATTATATCAGCTATTTGGTTTTCTGTCGATGTTTGTTCTATACCCAGTTGTCCTTCGTTAACTTTTTCTCGAACAAAGAAATGTTTTAAAGCTAAATGCTGTGTTCTTCGGTGAAATTCAGGATTCTGAGCTAACCTCACTGTTGCAGTATTGTTCACTTTAAGAACAGGTACTTCATTTTTGTTGTCAATTAAATAATCATATTAAATAATCTTGTTATCCAAAATATTTTTTTTTGGATGCCTCGTTAGGTGCTACTATTTCAGCTTCTGTTGTTGAAGTGGTAACCATAGTTTGACGCTGGCTTAACCAAGAAATTGGACCTCCACCATAAATAATTACCACTCCTGAAGTCAATCTACCAGTTTTTGTGCATCCTCCAAAGTCTGCATCACTGTAGCAGTATATGATTCCAGAATCTTTTGTACCTTTAATGTATCGAAAGACTCTTTTGACTCTACCGACATCTTCTACATATAGACCTTGACAGAAATCCTACACTGTATGCCAGGTCCGGTCTTGTTCCAAGCATAAGGTACATAAGAGCTCCGACAGCTTGTCTGTATGGGAAATTATGTTCCTTTGAGTTTTCTTTCCCTGTTGTCAATACCTCTGAACTTTTCAACATTGGTGTCGAAACTGGTTTGCAATCCGTAAAATTAAAGCGCTCTAAAATTTTATTCACGTGGGATTTTTGACTAATTCGAATTTCATTATTTATGTACATATACTCAATTTCAAGTCCTACGAAGTAATCTGCCTTTTTTGAAACAATTTTGAACTCTTGTTTTAAACTTCTTATGAATTCTTCTAGGTCACCAGAATCCGTTGCTGCTACTATTCCATCATCTACATACAATACAAGAAGAAGTTTCCTACCGTTCTTCTCTCTTGTGTAGAGACATGGATCCGCTTCACTCACTTTGAATCCCAATTGAGACAAAAATCTTCCGTATAAACCGTATAAACTTCGATTTAGCTTACATACTTTTTCAGTTCCATCTTTGTAGCCTTCAGGTTGATACATATAGATAAATTCTTGCAGTTCTCCATATAAAAATGCTGTCGATACATCAAACTGTGATAGCTGCATCTTTTCGGTTGCAGCTATACTTAATATTGCCCTAATTTTTCCTAGCTACGGGACTATATGTTTGATTGTAGTCTATACCTTTCTTTTGTTTAAATCCTTTGTCAACAAGCCTAGTCTTGTGACTTTCAATACTGCCATCTGGATTTTTCTTGACACGGAAAACCCACTTACATGGTAAAGCCTTCTTTCCTTTTGGTAATTCAGTTAAGTTCCAAGTATTGTTTTCTGTAAGCGATTCAACCTGTTTTTTATATTCGCCAATGAGTGCTATCTTTACTATTTATAGCTTCCTCAAAATCTTCTGGATTTTCATTTAAGAAGGATTCTTCTAGTTGAAGTACGTAATTCTCTAGCTACTTCGGTTTGTTTAGGGTATTTCGGTCTCTTAGCTGTCGTATTTGTAATGATGTTTCTTCTAGATAATCATCTTCGTCAAAATTTTCATTTTGCTTCTTCTTGGTCCTGCAAGTTTTTTAATTGTTCTTTTTCTTGATATATTTTCTTTTCTTCGTTTCTAATTTACTTTTAAACTATTGTCTTGTTATCGTGGCTGGGTCCATAACCTATTATGTTTTTAGATTTAAAAATAAATTCTTATTTAAAAAGAAAAACATCAGTTTTGATGAAGAGAAAATTTCGAATTAAATTTTTATTAATTTTCACATTTTGAAACAATATGAGAATCTATATTATAATAAAATAAAAACAAGTGTTTTATAAAGTTGATTTCAAATATTAACAACTTCAACACCCTAGAGGGGAAATAGAATTTTTTTTAGCTCCAAGACTAACGGTACCCCCATACACCCGTAATGAAAAATCTTATTTATCTCAAAAACAGCTCGAACGATTTTGATAAAAAAAAAATTAAGTGTGATATTATGAACTTGGACTACATGTTGGTAAAAAAAAATTATAGTTCAAAATGTAGGTGGTAACGGTACCTGTCAGAGAATGGTTTTTTTTTATTTTCGAATTTCTCATCAACGGCTCTAACGATTTTAACCAAAATTTTTATGCAGAAGCTTCTTTGCATTTGAAAAAATGTAATCTAAAAATTTTTTCGAAAAAATAGTTTTCGAATTTTTAAAAAATTATTTATTTTTCTTTTATTTATTTATTTTATTTATGTTATAGAAATTATTTCCTAAAATCTATACTACTAAATACTTAAAATTGGAATCCCAAATTTTGTTCTCAAAATTTTTTTAAGAAGAATTACTTTAATAATAAAACGGTTTCTGAACTTTGTTTGCATAAATTCATACTTATCCGGAAACCAGACGGCCATAACATGCATTTGAACATTTTTATCTCATTGAATCCATGTTTTATATTTATAAAATGTATTTTAAATTCCAAAGTACTTTTACATAAGAGCAAGTTCTTGCGATCCAGTCGTGCATTTTAGTTATAGTTGCACTAGAAATACTTTTGAGCTATACGTATTCAACTCATTAAATTTGCCACCATTGTCATATTAAATCCTTATTAATATTTAATAAGTATTCATAAATAATATAAAATGATAATTTTATTTAGTTTTAAGAACTATTGTAATAGTCTGTAAGAGGGAGTTGTTCTTTGATTGACGAAATGAAATAAATATATAAATACATAAATTACAAAGGTTCGGATATATATTTTTTATTTTTCATATTAATTTCTAAAAAATTTTCAAATATAAAAATAAATTCATAAAAACTAAAATATTTTTTAATATTTTGATTCACAATAAAGATCAAAGTACTCCAGGTCGTCTGTCCCACATTTATGAAGTTTTGTCTAGGACTCGCCCCAGTTTTGACGTCATTTTTCAATCGGTCTGCTGTCACACTTTCCTGACATGCATTTGTCTCATTACGCCATGCAATTATGCCTGGCTTCTTCGTCAGAGTGACATATTCCCTGGGACGACAACGTCCATTTTTAGCAACACTCAACTTCAGCCCAGCCAACATTTGTCCGCTTCTTGTGGACAAAATACAATTTATGCGTTCGCTTTGCCTGGCATATCATAATCAATGCACTCTCCTGTCTGTCTTAGGTATAGTGTCGTAGTGTCGTGTGGCAAGTTTTAGCTCATTTTTTGATCAAATGTGTCATCGCAGGGGGTGGCAGCAGAAGCAGCAACAAGCAACACACTTTACAGTCGCATATGTGAGCACCTACCATTTAAACAAGAATACCCATGTGTCATCATGGCTGATGTTACGGACAAGGAAGTCGACCATGCGACTGCGGGTGGATCGCCGCCGACGACGAACGATGTCGAAGTCATCAAAACCTATGGAATACGGTCGTCCGTGTCGTGCAGCAGTGAATTCAATTTAAATTCACTTGAAAGGTGTTCTTCCACTTCGAGGAGCATTATGTGATTTGTGTCATGTCGTGGTGGAGCCGTGGATCTACACAACATTCAGACTGCATCGGAGAGGGTTGAGATTGAGATAGTGGGTACGACGATGTCATAAGGGCTGTTCCAGGGAAAAACAGCACTTGTGATGCTTTGTAATTTCAAATGAATTGCTAAAGTGGAGTGTGATCGGAAAAGCAATTTTTATGAAATCGTCTAAGCAACCATAATGAAGCGATTCCATCCTTAATGGGATGTAACGCTTGTGCGACTTCTGCTGATATCATATAAACACGTCACACGTGTGATGCTTTCCAATGAAAATGTTTTCAATTTTGGTATTTTAATCTCAAAAAAGAGATACAGCTTGAACGGTATACGAGTATATAGACCTAAATGGCTGATTTTTAAATCACTTGCTTATGGTTACGTCACATCATCGCACAAGTAGACTTATAAGCACTCCAAGCCTTATCAAGAAACAACATATCTATAGGTGAGTTTGGGATGGGTGTTCTGGAATAATGAAGACAAAGATTTTCTCTAAATCGTTCTGGGGCTCAATTCGACTAAATTAAATTAAATACTCAGCAAAGGTATTGTAAGTTGTAAGATCAATGTTTCGTTGTATATCAGATAAGACTTATGAGAAAATTCTAAGCCTCATGGAAATTTTATGAACTTTTCAATAAGAATGAACTTGCGCAGTAGAGATGTACAAAAACGGCTGAATTAGAGACTTTCTCGTCTTTTTGCCTTTTTGCGTTTCACTAATATTTTGAATTTAAGACACATTCGTGTTTTCATATTTTGTCGTAAAATACAACCGGGTTATTGGGTAAGGATAGGGAAAACAAATAGGTGGGGAGGTGGAAGGTGGCGTTATATGAGATGGGAAAAATTAAAATGAGAAACTGTTCGTTTGTAAGCGCATCATTTGAGAACGGCTAAACTGTTTTGGCTATTTGTATTTTGAAATGTTCGTTATAGTTCGGATAAGGTTTTTATGGAAACAGAAAACTTAGAAAAGTTTCTGGGAAAATAAGAAAACAAAAGGTACACCGACCTCAGCCGTTGAGGCTGTAAGGACCGAACGACACACTGAATTTCCAGACCCACGTACCTTGCTATTTCTATCATCAAGATTTTGATTTTCTTACGAGTCGAGATTCAAGATTTTGTACTGCTCATAATATTGACAATTTTATATGACGCTGGCTATCATAGAATTGTAGCAGCCCTTGGCATTGTCATACAGAAGATCTTGAGTTGTTTGATTCTAAGCCGTTTCCGGTGTGTACTGCCTCTTGCGAGGAACTGACAAAGACTTTTAGAGTACCTCTTGTCAGGAGAAGTGCTGCCCATTAGCCATTCGGAATCGGCAGAAAATTGCATGTCCCCTTCATTGCTGGTAACACGTGCAGAGGGATGGTCGAGAGTTGTAAGTCACAAGGTTTAGGCTCTCTACGAGTCGTTATGGCCTCCTATTCTATCTTAGAAGTAAATTTGTTATTAATAATATTTTGGCACAATAGGGGGCCTTACATTTTATATTGGGAGTTGAGCTTAAATTACATTTAATAGTAACTGTAATAAATTTTTAATGGTGGATTAATATCTCAGATTTTTCAGGTCTGGTGGTAATTGTGGTAGTTGAGTGAGTAAGCTGAATCTGGGTCATTGTAAAATGGTGTGTTCTCTCTGCATCGGTTGTTATAAGATCCTCATCCGATAGCTCTATTTCTTCCAGTGGTGGTTGGATGAGGTATCTGACGAATTATAGAATTATTGTTTATCTATTTAGATTCTCGATACTGACGTGTTTCACACTTATTCTGCAAATGTCTGGAAAATTGCCAGTCTGTTCATGTCGGTTTTGGCTGTCGTGTAGCAAATGGCAAAGCAGTAAGTGATGACCGTGTCTGATAAGCTTTACCTCTTGGTTTGCAGAGATGTGAAAGAATGCAGGCTTTTTAGTATTGCAGTCAATTGAATGGAAAGACTTCTTTTTAAGTCTTTTGATTTAGCCTCAGTACTGTGACTTTCAAACTAAAGTACCAGTCAATTTTGCAGTCTTTTATCAAAAAATCATCTGAAGCAGTCAAATGAATTCAAATCAAAAGAATGCATTCTTTTTGGACTACTTGCAGTCTTTGAAATCTTTCAAAAGTCTTTTACATTCTTTGCATTCTTAAAGTCTTTTCAATGCATTGAACGCGTATTCCCAGGTATTTGAAATTGGTTTATTTCTGACAGTTGGGCTCCGTAGGTTTGTCTAGGTTTTTCTGCATTGTGCTTAATCACTTAATCACTTGGTCGTCTGATGCAAATAAGTGCAAATTCGGACGAATTTCTGGATATACTCGAAGATTCGTTTGATGTGGGCTTATACTCTTTTAGCAGCAAATATCGGCGGTATGAACTTGGCGTACGTGAGAGGTACGTCACGGTTGGTTGGTGTAAATGTTGAAGAGAATGGTCCCAGTTCTAATACTTAGATTCTTGTTGTCTTCGATGTCGATTGACAGTTTCATATTTAAACGAAAAATGTTCTGGAGTCAAACAATTCATAAATAATTTTGGTAAATGAATTTGGAAATCTTAGTTGGAAAAGTTTGTGAAGAAGTTTCTATTTTTAATGCTTTTTCGATGTCGAGAAAACGTTTGGCGGAGACAGTTTAATAAAAGACGACAATCATGTTGGAACTTTAGAAGTGGATGATGCGTCGAATGTTTTTTCTGGAACCTGAATTGTATATCAGGAAATATGTGGTTGCTGCTACAGAAGGATTTTTAAGACGAATGAATATTAGATCTTCAATTATTTTGTGGCATATTGCACAGAAAAGAGATGGGCCTGTATCAAGATGCCCCTTTGTTGTTGGTGTTTTTTTGGTAAAGCCACATATTAAGCTGTTTTCCATTTCCTGTGAAAGTAGCAGATAAAGATGCAGTTATTGAGGAAAATTGTCAGGAAATGGGTAACGCCAATAATTTCTACAACTTCTTCGTGAATAGTGAATTCAAGTTGGTCAGTTATTTCCATAGAAAGTTGGTGTGGATTGTGGAGTGGTGGCGTCATTGTTGCAGAATTAATGGGAATGTTTGTTCTTACTAATAAAGCCATAATACATGGAAAACATTTAACTTTGTTCATTTTATTGCACTTTTAAAATTAAACTTGTATTTGGCGCACCCTGTAGGTACTACTGAAATAAATCTGCCAAATAGAAGACTTAGAATAAAACTACTTAATTGGACTTGTTAAAGTATTGATTCAAAAAAGCTTTTTTGGCCTTTACAAAAACGTAATTCGACACACTTAATCTATCGTAAAATGTTTATTTCTTATTCCAAGCCCATAGTTCAGAATCAGTCATCTTTTTTTTAATATTTTGCAAAGGCTTTTTAGAAGAAATTTGTCGAAAACTTTTGCAGGATAATCGATACAGGTCACGACGATGTTAACTCTGTTGGTGGCTTACCTTGTTTAAGTAAAACAATGACTTCTTCAATTTGCTAATTATTTAACATTAGCCTAACTATTTGCGTTTATTATGAATTAGAGATTTTTGAAAGCTATTTAAGGCATAACTTTCAAAACTTGAGCAGCAATTAGATAACCTTTTTTCACACATGCTTCGTTCTTCTTTCAATAAACTGTAAGTGATCTGTTGAAGTTTTTGCTTATAATGGCTTAGACATATTTGCAGCGATGATTAAAGGCTTGTGTTTCAGGTTTCCGATTCCATATCTACTCGTATCTTAAGACAAGGTTTTGTGTCTTATATATTCTTAGCATTTGGCTGCTGTTTTCTCTAAGGGGTATTTGATAAAAGCTTTCGTCTCCAAACTTTTGAGGAATCTATCAACTGAATCATTGCTTGCGACTTATAGGTACTATAAGGCAAGTTATGCATTCGGAAAAAAAATCTAACTCGAGATTTTGATTGCGGCCATTACGTTAATAGCGAAGACTAAAAAAGTGGGTCTCGCAATTCTGTCTGTCAGTCTTTTCGAAAACAGCCTAAACGGTTTTTAAATTTTTCCCCACACATGTTTTTTTCTAAGACCAAAAATAACGGTACCTGCCATAGGATTTTTTTTTTTGAAATTCTAAAAATATTTTTTTTTCTCAAAAACTGTCCCACAAATTTTTAAAAAAATTCAAAAAAAAATCATTTAATTAAGGCTAGGGAATGGTTGAAAAAAAATTCCAAAAATGGTTATTTTTGGTACCCCTTTTGGAACAATTTTTTTAGTTTTTGATTTTCTTAATTTTGATCATTTTTTTATGCCAAAGCTCTCCAGCAGGTTGAATATTATTGTGCATTAAGATTTTCAAAAAAATTTTGTTGGATTTTTAGAAAGAAAATCAAATTCAAATTTAGTTTTTTGGCAAAATTCGATATCTCAAAAACGGGTCAATATTTTTTTTGAAAATTTTATTTTTACTCGTAACTAAAACTTTATGTTGGCGTACTAATTTTTTTTTTTAAATGTTTTAAGAATTTGTAAATAAAAGCTTATTTTTTAAGAAACCAATACAAAGACTTATACCTAATTTTTGTTCTTGCAGAAATTAATATATGCTTATGAAATTTTTTCCTTAATAATATTCATTTTAAAATTCTAAGCCTATTACATAACAGATCCATATTGTGTTTTACGTAGACACCTGTCACTAAGACTTAATTCCACGGTGGGTTTACCCACATCGGGGTCAGATCGAGCCCTGACCACAGCTCCGACTTAGCCAAAGCCACCTCAGTAGCAATTCTGCGATATGTTGCGGTATGTACACACACCTTGCTAAGGAGCGAAGTCTACCACGCACCTCTTGAATCCAAGTAAACTTGGAAAACATATGCCTCCGCATTTGGAGTAACCACAGCCACCACGATACTCCCATAAGGGGGCATATCTCATAGATAGTCTGAAGTAGAGGGGCCAAGCATCTTGCGACGCAAACCACCTCTATCTCCTGGGTACTACCTCCCATGGTACCAGAATATCGCTTCTCGTGAAGTCACTTCTAGATGAGTTCCACAAAACTCAAGGCCTAGCAACCTCAGATACACACACCCAGCAATTAATCAAGGCAGAAACCAACAGCCAAAAGTTGTTAAACACTCCTTAGCGGATTCCGACTTCTATGGTTACCGTCCAGTTGTCTTATCTAGTTGGTTCAGCTACAATTGTATAGCCTATCCACTTCTACAGACACCACTAAGAGGTCGATAAGACATGGGTGTAAATAGTATAACGCCTCCAGCAGTATTTCCGTACCACCAATAATAATTTATTGGTGCATAGGCTCTTTCGAGCCCTCGTCAAGCTTTCAAAATGCCTTCAACGCAAGCCTACTACAACCACACCTGCCTATTACATAACAGCAAGTTCGTACGAGCCCGTCGTGTATTTGATTTCATTTTTAAGACAGTGGAATACTGTCTTTTCGTCTGGGAATTTCGTAGTAAGCCATTTTTTCCAAATTCTTCTTTTTTCCAATATCAGGGCCTTTTTCGACAGGATATTTTGCTTTTTATTCTAGATATATGTATAGTTCTAAATTGAAGCAGTTCTTAGGTTGCAGCCTGTTGCACAGAGCTGTGTCAATTATGATTGATTCGGTTCTTGTGAACGATTGATTGCAATCAGATTAGACCCATAGAATAGTTTCAGTTTTCATGGAAGCGAAATATGTACACTCAGAAAAAAAAACGTTGTTAAACCAAGAATTTTGCGTTTTCAAATGATTGTGAGCTAAAAATTGTTAGATCAACAAAAAGTTGTTGGCACAACAACGGGTTTTTATTCTTTTAACAATTCAATTCTTAGCTTCAGATAGAAATTGTTGAAATCAAATGCTTAATATTTTAAAACTTTTTAAAAACCGAAAAATTGTTAGTTCAACAATTAAATTTTTGTCTTAAATATTTTTCAAGACAATTGAACCTATCAACAACCGAATTTTTGATTTAACAATTTATTCTTAAGGTATCAAATATGAAAGTTGTTGACTTAAGAATCTAAAATGTTATTTTTTTGTTCGTCGATCGTGTTCTCACAATTTAACTGTTATTTTAAAAACGCATTTTTAACGTTGAACAACAAAATGTTAAATTGTCAACAACTAGTTCTTGGAACAAGAAATAAATTGTTGACATGACAACCTTATTCTTAAAATAAGACAAAGCTAACTGTGGAACTGTTGCTTTGCACAAATCGGAGTGTGTCATTATTTCAGCTCAGCGGCCGGCAGTGCAACGTGGTTAAAATTAAGAAATTGAAATTAACTAAAAAACATAACTGCAATGGAAAGTGGTGATAAAAGTGAACAAATAGTGATTAAAAACATTAACCGTGAAACCCTTGAACTATTTTTTAATTGGGGATTGTCCTTCGATGGAATATCCGCATTAGAAGAGTGCCACATTGCATCCCTAGATCTTTTGAAAATGATTGATTCACACGAAATCGAGAATATTTTCAACAAAAGAGAGTTGCTTGCAGAAAGAATAAAGTTTCGATATTTTTTAAGGAAAAATTGAAGCCTAAATTTCATCTTATGTTGCATTACTGCACTGTAATAAGAGAAGTTGGTCCCTTAAAAAATATTTGGTGCTTTGGATTTGAAGGAAAGCATCAATATTTTAAGCAATATTGTCATGTTATAAATTCTAGAATCAATGTTCAAAAGAAGTTGTTCGATTTTAGTTATCTTTTATGTAAGAAATATTGTATTTTATTTTACGAAATGAAATGAAATAAATATTTTAAGTTTCTGAATTCTAAGTGTTTTTCTTAATTTGCAAATAGTTCTTTTATATTATTCAGGGAATGGATTCTACGTTCAAAATGCAGAGAAATTTAAAACATTTGAATCAAGTCATACTTCAAGATCGCGTCGTTAACAAAATTTAAAAATTAATTCTTCGTTTTAAAGACAAAAATGTATCTAACCTCAGGTAAATAATATTACAATGTTGAAAAGTTGGAAAGAATAAATAGTCAAAAAATAATGAAAATAATATTTCAG
The DNA here is from genome assembly GCA_963931855.1 of Philhelius festivus. Lineage (NCBI taxonomy): Eukaryota > Metazoa > Arthropoda > Insecta > Diptera > Syrphidae > Philhelius > Philhelius festivus. Next base: position 32,456,151 of record OZ007557.1, on the reverse strand, counting down.
AAATTGTTGACTATTTTTGTTTTTTAACAACAATTTATATTCTTGAAAGGTTCACTTTTTTTAATTGAACCAACAATTAATTCTTAAATTTAGTAACAATACGTTCTTGAAGTAAGAATTTTGGTTGTTGGCGTTTTAACAATCAGGTTCTTGTTATTACGATTTTAGTTGTTGAAATTCACCAATAATGCGTTCTTGTAACAACAATTTCTATTCTTGGAATTTCGACAATTTTCATTCTTAAAGCAAGAATAAAAGTTCTTGCTTAATAGCTAACACTTGCGTTTTTGTTACAAGAATTGCAAGTTGTTGGGTTCATTTTAACCTACGAAAGTTGTTGACCCAAAGTATAAAGTTCTTGGAATTACAACTTTTTTTTCTGAGTGATGTTTCATTTATTCTACTTGTTCTAAGTCAATCCACATAAGCCACAGAAATATGAAAACACAAAAACAACAAACACAGGCTTCACACAACTCGTTCCCATATTCGACAATTATTTGATTCACTTAATACCCTTAGCAACAAACCAATAAGATAGATCCTTTACTTTATTAAGACCAGATATCCAGGAGGTTCATTTGATTGTGAATTTCTTCTACGTTATTTGTTCACAAATATAAAAAACTTGTGTACTTATGTACCAAGTTTATAATTACATATTTATCATGTAATTCCATATTTCTGAGATGTTTCTTTAAAGAATTTATCTACTATATGAGATTCTTGCCCTTTATTGGAAATTAAAGACACATACAAATCTTTTGATTGATAATATTCATTTCCTGTTAACTTACTCTACAATTCATATTTGCTTAAAATAATTCTTCTATTTATTTAAACACTTTTAAAATAATATCTTTTACTCTTTTTTCTCAAGAACCACCACCAAAATAGAGGCAATCACCATCGAAATTCTCCCCTTGGATGAGAGCCAATAAAAACAAGTTCCTTTTAGTCTGAAAAAGCACTATAACTAAAACAGCTAAGGGTCTCCATTTTTACCATTTTTATTCGGGCATTCCCAACGGCTGCATGGGCAATTTATTCTACAATTACCCTATGTAAAGTTTTCGCATCCTCATAACTCACACACAAAAAAAAAACTCCAAAAAATAAAAACTAAATTCAAGGGAAAAAAGTCATAAAATTTGTTTGCCAATGGACAAAGAAAATACATTTCAGCTCAAGGTCACTCCCAATGGCCCTGACAAAACAATTTAAAAGCAAATTTCCAAAACCAAAAGGAATTTTGCCGTAAGGACACAGAGCATTTTAATAACAATGAAACACTCTACTCTCAGGATAACTGCCATCAAAACAAAAAAAAATAAGCTTATCCTAGACTCACTGCTTGCCATTCTCATGGGATACATTCACTAAGCATATAACATTAACTGTGATTTTTAATTTCGTCCTTGTAGAGAGAGATCCTTTGAAGAGTGAGTCTTACGAAATCCACTCCGGAGCAATTAATTCAAAGAACAACCAACTTGCTGAAATAAAAATACTTAAAAAAACGAATCTATTCCAGCCCGCCAAAAAAATAAAAACAGAAAAAAGGACAGCATAAAGGACCACCCCAAGAGAAAATCTCTTCATAATTGCAAAAAGAATAAAAATAACAGGAAGCCGACGACAAGTGTTTTATATCTATCGAGGGTATTTTACCGCCCGGACCCTTACAGTAGAACATTTTTAATATTGGTTGACGAAAAGGTCAATATGCAATATCCTGACAGGAAGAATTGTGCATTGCTTAAGTAAAGAAACCACAATTTGTATGCTTATTTATTATATGTGTTTATGTTTATTATATATATAATATAAAATCTTTAAACAAAACTTTAATCATTTGTTTCTGTAATTAGTTCCACAAATTCACTTTACCATCGAGCATCCTGTAATATATAATTGCCGGTAGCGACCCCTAAATATTATTCAATTTTTATAAAATTTTCATACAATTTTTATTTCACGATAAAGAACTAATTGGCGGGTTGGGACGGTCCAAATTAACAATTTTTTTTACCTTATATAAGGCGCACCCTAATATGCATTGGAAATAAAATTCAAATTTAGATCTTCCAGTGATTTTTAATATTTCGAGGGAAAAACATCGACTCTGTATTTCTTTGTTTCGTATAAATTCGGAGTTGTGCCATCTAATGAAAGGAATTTGAAGCCAAATATTACAAAATAATATAAAAATAATAATAATATAAATAAAATCATCGGATTCACCTTGGATTAATAAACAGTTTCGCGACTTAAAGAGAAAGAAACGCAATGCGTACGTGAAATACAACAAATCAAAAAATCAATCAGATTATGAAAATTTTAGTAAATTACGTAAAGAATTTGTAGTTCTTAGTAAGTTTCTATACAGAGCTTATATATTGAATATTGAAAGCAATATCAAAAACAATAGTAAATCGTTCTGGTCTTTTGTCAATTCCAAAAGAAAATCAGTAGGGATTCCAAATACCATGTTTTTCAGAGGTGTTGAATCATCGGATTTAGAGTCGACAGTCGAATTTTTTTCTAACTATTTTGAGTCGGTTTACTCTCATTCGGGATTTAACAACAGTTCACTGAATAACGTAAAAACTAGGATTGATATTGAGTCGATCCAGTTAAGGAGTGCACAAGTTAAATCCGGGATGAAATCACTTCAATCTAATTGTAGTTCTGGACCAGACGGCATTCCTCCCGCAGTACTTAAAAATTGTTGTGATTCCATCTGTACCCCTTTACTTATCATTTTCAACAAGTCCCTCCATGAACGTATTTTTATTGAAGAATGGAAGCTCTCTTACTTGGTCCCTATTCATAAATCAGGCTCCAAAAATGATGTAGAAAATTACAGGGGTATTTGTAAACTTTCCGCAATTCCCAAATTGTTTGAAAGTATGGTTAAAACTAAGCTTGATTTTCTTACAAGTGAATATCTATCAGAAGTACAGCATGGTTTTGCTTCCGGTCGGTCGTCTTTAACCAATCTTACTTATTTTACTTCGTATGTCACTAACGCTATGGAACAAAAATTTCAAGTGGACGCAGTGTACACTGACTTTAGTAAAGCCTTTGATTCTGTGAACCACTAAACACTTTTGAATAAACTTGAGATTTTTGGTTTCCATTCTCATTAAGAACACAACAAGTCAAGATTGGAGACACTTATTCAAAAGAAATTCAGTGTACATCAGGTGTTCCCCAAAGTAGCCTCCTGGGGCCGCTCCTTTTTATAATTTTCATTAATGACATTGTCTCGGTCTTTAAGTATTGTGAATGTTTATTATATGCGGACGATCTCAAACAATTTTTAAAAGTTTCGAGTTCGGATGATTGTCAACTCATTCAATCTGACATTGATTCCCTATCTGACTGGTGTCAGATAAATGGGCTTAAATTGAATATCAAAAAGTGTAACGCGATTTCCTTTTCCAGAAAATCTCAAAATGTGTTATTCAACTATGCAAAAGAATCTGTGACTTTAGATAGGGTTTCAATTGTTAAAGACTTAGGTGTTATACTTGATTCTTCACTTACTTTTAAAAGTCATCTCGATTATTTGGTTCCAAAGGCCAACTCGCTGGTAGGTTTCATAAAACGAAATGGAAAAGACTCTAGAGATCCTTTTGTGTTACTATCCCTGTTTACATCTCTTGTGAGATCACTTTTAGAATACGCAGATGTTATTTGGAGCCCCATTTATAAAGTTCATTCTGATCGGATTGAAAAAGTCCAAAGACGATTTACGAAATATATATTTAAAAAAATGGGCTGGAATTTCAGTCCTAGTTATGAAGCTAGATGCCAATTACTTGGAATTAAATCATTACAATCAAGAAGGCAAATTCAAAGCATAATGCTTATTAGAGACTTACTATGCTACCATATTAAATGTCCAGTACTTCTTGCACTAGTTCCAATTTATGCTCCCACTAGGTCTATCCGAGCTAGAGTCTTCTTATTCGAAAGAACTCATACGACAAATTATGGTTATAAGGAAACTTTATCAAGATCCATTGCCTATTTTAATGAAGTATCTTCAAATATCGATTTCCTTAGTCTTAATTGTAATAAATTTAAAACTGAGATATTATATTTATTCACTTTTTAACTTTGCTCTTGGAGTGCTGATATCTGTTAGCTGTAATATTGCTTGTAGATAAATTTAATAAATAAAATAAAAAAAATAAAATAAAAAAATAAGACACTTGGACGACATAGAACACTTGGAGTAGCTGCAAAATACACAGAACCCCTGAGTGAAAACTTTTAAACTGTTCAATAATAACCTACCATAAAGATTGTGATGACAAACTCGAGTATCGGAAAAATGTGACCAAAGGTGTTTAATCGAAAATACGGGACCGTAAAACAATTACAACATGGAAATAGTATCTAGCCATGAAAAGAAGATACTACGTAGATATTTAGCACAGAATATACACAGTTGTGATCGAAACAACAGCTGAATGTTTGAATCGCAACAGCACCCGTTACCTAGTCTCAGAATCTCATGAAATAATAGGTGTTCCAGCAGTTGCTTAATGATCACACGGGTGATATTGTAACAAGAGATCCCACCCGGTCAATGCAGACCCAGTTTTACCAACCAGTATGAAAAAGATAAATAGTAGAGATGCCGCGAATATTCGGCCACTATTCGGTATTCGGCCTATTCGGCTTATTTTTTTGATATTCGGTATTCGGCCGAATAGTTCACAACATTCGGCCGAATACCGAATATCAAATGGAGAATAAAAAAAAGATTTATTATCTTACAGAAAATGTTGTATTTTTATTAAAATTTTTTGTTTTAGTATTTAAAATCTACTAATGCTAAGTTGTGGTGAATAAAAACAGCTTTTTCAGCATTCGTTCGTACTTTGGTAGCATACGTTTTATGTAACATCTACATATATTCGAAATCAATTACAGCTTCTGCAAATAACCTCCCACTAATACATTAGTACCAGGAGACGAAAGGTAGATTTCAGCAAATGTTGTCAAATTGGGAAACAATTTTGTATTTGCTGACTACCACTTGTAAGGGTCTGCCATCCGATCTTGGCGAAAAGTTCTTAAAAAAAAATCTATTTTGTTATCAATGGCAGTTTTTTCAACATCTTTATCATTTTTTGTCTATAGCAACTTCCTCAAAACATTCCCAGAAACTGTTGTGCCTCGTCAAAAGTCACGTAGGATGTTGTTGATAATGTTCGGCTGCCGAATATTCGGTATTCAGCCGACGAGTGTGGCCGAATATTCGGTATTCGGTATTCGGCCGAGTCACTGTTCGCGGCATCTCTAATAAATAGTACCCCTTGGCATAATAGTTATACTCTGTCCAAAAAAATTGTCAGTACGGGGAAGATAGGACGTTTGTCTCTCATTCTGGTTGCATTGCCATGCATAAGTGTATCGCCTTTTAAAGCCCTCACAGGGATTCGTAGTTTAAATTATAAATCGCCGCAAATGAAAAAGCTCTTTGCTTGCCATTGAGAATGATAATGGTAACTCTGTTTTGATGTAGATAGAGCGCACGATCGTATTGAGTGACACTTGACACTCTTGTCTTGATCTTGACAGTATCTCATCAGCAGTGGGATACGACGGTCGTGTTGAGGTGTACAACTTTTTGCAAAGAATTACAACGACAATTCCTTAAGAAAAGTCAGTGGCTTGCTCTTTTTTTAGTGGCATTTTTCCTAACGCATTGTAGTGAAGGTGAATCAGGCGCCACTGCTTTAGAAAAAGCTCTCCCATAAGGCCTGTACTGACAATTTTTGTTGGACAGAGTATAGTGCGTTGGACTGTCATGCAGATGGTCTTGGGTTTGATTCTCAGCTGCCTCTTGCGACTGATTGACAAATCCTCAAAGAGTATCTCTTGTCATAAGAAGTGCTGCTCATTAACCGTTCGGAATCGGCAGAAAATTGTAGGTCCCGTCCATTCCTGGTAACACGCACACAGGAATGGGTGAGAGATGTAAGTCACTATGTCCTGGTTCTCTTCGAGCTGTTGCACCACCAAATTTATTTATTTATAGGAAAGATACATAGACTAATCTATAAAAAAAACAGCTTGGAAAAATCAAGGCCGAATGCCTGTTATGATGGCTTTTCAAATATGGAGGTAATGTTTTGGTAGGAAGGTTGGATAAAATCGGCAACCAAATATGAATGGAAAAAAAAGAAGGCCATAGACTGAATTATCAGCTTAACTACAAAAACCATCATCCTATATATAGCAAGGACTTCTATGGAGGCGTCTTGAGTCATTTTGGCACAGTTGGACCAGAAAGTGTGTGCCTTAATGCTGTTTTGAGAGGAAAATTCTTCGGGTCAACCAACGAAGATTGGTGCATTACTCAAAGTAAATTGGCAAGCACAAGTGGAAGACTATCACAAACAATTTAACGTTCGAAACTGGAGACAGCTAGGTATATAGCTAGGCATCGAGCTAGGTGGAAGAATGTTCTTGGTTGATGCTCTGGGGCCAGGATTACCGCTCTAGCGACTTTTTCACTATTTCTAGCAGAATTTGAACTCAGTCTGCGATAAAAAATATTTTGATGTCGTTAGATTATTTCTACCGAATTTTCTTTCTTATCTTCTCTTTTCTTTTCTTTTCTTTTCTTTTCTTTTTATTTGTAGCAACTTTTAGAGACAACCATTTGTGAATTGTGACGTGCAAATAATATTATTTTGAAATTCACCACATTACCACAGCAAACCGTATACGAAATGTAGGAATAATACTAAAGTTGTACGAAATATTAATGAAATTGATGATTATTGATTGTGTTATCATAAACTGCTTGGTTTTTTTGTTAATCTGCTGCAACTTTTTTACTAAAATAAACAGTTATTCAGAGATGATAAATTTAATACGATACTAGATTAAATGACGATTTTTAAAATTTTAAACGAATTTAGCATAATAGTTTCTGTAAGATTGTATTAAAGTTAAAATCATCAAAAACCTATTTTATCTTTTTAGTATCGTGCTAATTTCACGACTCTTTGACATTTCCAAATGTCAAAAAGATCTGGGGCCAAATTACCGCATCAGTGAACGAGTGAGTGAGTCTCATCAGTGATCGAATGAAAACGTCAAATTAGAGTAATCGATTGCTAGTTGACGTAAGCGGTAATGTCAAAGTCACATAATTCAGTCACGTATTACTCGATAACTGATGCGGTAATTTGGCCCCTGTTTGCTTAGAGTTTTGTGTGAACAAAACAATTATTTTAGGTATATATGTCTAGAAACAAATTATTAATAAACAGCTTAACAAGATACGAAAATGTTTAGTATTAAGAAAAAGTTATTTAACTTCTTATTAGTTAGCAAATTTTTAAGTAGTATCATGCTTAAACTTTAACACTAGGCCGGTTAAAAAAAAAAAGTTTTTCTTTTAATTTTTTTTTTCTGCTGACATCTAGGGACTTTTTATCTTCAGAATTCTAGCAAATCTAGCGATTTTAAGAGGTTTGTTCTAGCGACTGTTCATTTTAACTTGCGACAACACTGTCTGGAGCATTTATAACAGAAAGAAGAACAAGACAATTAGTCAACGACTAATTTGGGCAAAATCGTTGGAAGAAGGTCATTACTACTATTATTGGCAGGTCAAAGTATTAAAATAACGCTAACAAAAACAGATCTGCAGCAGCGGGTAAAGACTTCAATATTAATTCATGTGTATACGAAATTTATAAATGAACAAATAGGGTTATAACGAAGTCAATTCTTTCTTTCAATACTTTTGTTGCTCATTGATTTTTCTGGCATATTCAGATTGAGAAAAAAAATAAAATGCTCTTATTTAAAAGATTTGAAATTTAAGAAATGAATGTTATTAGAGAAAAACTGTTCATGAGCATAAAATTTAGTTTTAAAATGACTAAAGCAACTTATTTAGCTTAAAACATGTGACTCAAGCAAATATTAGTTTATGCAGGAACAAAAACAAATATTGAGCCGTTTTTGAGATATCGAATTTTCCAAAAAAATTGATTTTTTTATTCAAAAAATATTTTTTTTTAAGTTTTGATATGCAATGTTTTTCAAATTATTTGGGAGTATCTATGAAAAAATTTCAATAAAATCCGTTATGCCTATACCTAATGAGAAATTCGAAATTTGAAAATATGGTTCTATTGTAGTTAGTGATCTTTATTTAAAATTGTTTTTATTAAATCATAGATCGTAAAAATTAATCGAAAGAAAAATAATTTATCAAAGTTTTTGGCTCGCCGTTTTCGAAAAAATACGATTTTCGAGAATTATTTTTTAGCATTTGTATGGCGAGTACTGTTGTTTTTTAGGTGAAATACGATACAAATTTTTCTCTCACATCTTGAAGAATATATTAAGAAACTTTTAACTGTGAAGTTTAAATAAAAATTGAAATTGAAAATTGAGTTTTGAAAAAAAAATTAAAATTAAAATTCACAATAAAATGTATACTTTTGGGGAGCTTAAGCATAAAAAATGATTGAAATCGGTTGTATGTTTTTTGAGAAAATCAAAACCAAAAAATGGTTCCAAGAGCGGTACCATTACCTAACTTTAACTAAATTAATTTCTTGGAATTTATTCGAAAAAATCTGTGGAACACTTTTATAAATTTTCGAAAAAAAAATCGTATGGCAGGTACCGTTATTTTTAGTCTTCACAAACAAAAAAAAACGTGTGGGAGGGGGAAAATTAAAAAATGATATATACCAAGTTTAAAGAAAATCGGAAGTGCCGTTAAGACTGTAGTCGAACAGACAGGCAGATAGACAAAATTACAACAGCAAGTTTTTGATTCTAACCAGTGTTGTCAGTTCAAAATTAGTAGAACTTTTTTTGTTGGCTATAATATTTAGAAAAAAAAAATAGCATTCATTTTAAAAAAATAAATAATTTCAAGATAAATGAACAAAATATATTCAATTTTTTAATATTAGAAAACTCAATTTTGAAAATAAATCTTGTTAACTACATACATATGAGTTTAGATGAATCGGTGTTAACTGTTAATTTTGTTTCCAAATTTGAAATAATTTTTTTTTTAAATGTTGTTTTGAAAATTTTATAAAGTTATGTTAAGAAATCTCATTTTAAGAAATTGCGTAATAATATATTCAAAAACAGACCCTACAATTAAAAACTTCAACACAATGTTTTTTTTAAAAAAATTTTTTTTTTTTGTAATTTTATAACCATTTTCTGCATTTTGCTTGTGATCTTTTGACCTTATGCTTTTTATAGCTAAAAGGGATAAGTTCTTGTCAAACGCGACTACAAGCAATTTAATATGGGAACACTGTTTCTAACTCGTTGAATACCTAAGTTGAAATTTATCAACCATTCAAGAATTGTATTCTTATTTTTATTTAACCCTAATTGTTTTGAGTTAAAAAACCATTGGATTTTTGAAATTTTCCTCTTGTTGAAATTTGCAAAAACATTTGATGAAGTTACAGAAAACCTGTTGTTGAGCTTTAAAATTTTGAAAATTGTTGTTCAATTTCACAACCACTTTGTTTTTTTTGTTATAGGCCTCTGTACCACTTCGAACTGTGGTATACGTACACCACGAAATTATAGTAGGCATAGTACCAGAGTGGTTTTCGGCAGAGCAGATCAATCAAAGATCAAATCTTGATACTGAAAAAAAATCCTCTAAAAGAACAACGAATTTCAAGTCAAGACATACATTATTTTCATCGAATTCAAATACGGATAAATTTCTGATATAATGATTTCATCATAAGCAGATGGGCAATATCGGGATTACGGAACAGAAAGTGGGTAGAGCAATGGCTATAATGGATGGCTCAATCTTCAACATATATATATGTAGATATTTCCAATTATTGTGATATGCTGATGATATCACATCATCGGCTGACGCCAATACCCAAGTTCCATAATGGATTCCTTCACGGCTATCAGAAAGCTATCAAAATAACGGTTTGGTTTTTCAATTGGCGCGAGTAGATTTTGGCAGCCTGTAGCGGTCATGTTGTTTTGGTGATACGAGTATCTGTCAAATGTATTGTTTATAATTCAGTTAATAAAACTTTATTTTCAAAATGGTTTGCGCGCGTTGCACACATTTTAGGGTAGACTTGGTGGCTCTTAAAATTTGAGGCCACCAGTTCGGTAATTAATCAAGTAACATTCGTACGTAAAAGGAACGCAAAATCAGCCGCGAACATCGCCGCGGTCCGTGAAAGTATAAGGAAGAACACGAGGCAGTCGATTCCGCGCCGTGCACAAGAACTCCGCCTTTCACAGACTTCAACTTGGCGAATTTTGTGTTGGAAATTGGGCCTACACCAGTACAAGATCCCTCCGATATAGGAACTCAGACTTCATGACCATAGAGATGGACAACGCCGTTTGTTCGTAGACTGGGCTAAGGAGCGGTTGGAAGAGGATCCCAATTTTGGCTATGAATGGCTGTGTTGACAAGAAAAATTAAAATATATGCGGGACGACACCACCCACACGAGGTTCACCTGGTAATACTGCATCCCCAAAAATTTTACGTTTCGTGTGAATTTTTGGCCGGCGGTGTTTTAGTCTTTACTTTTTCAAGAACGACGTTGGTGAAGCGGTCATCATCAATGGGGAGCGGTACAGAACGATGATAACCAATATATTATGGCTTAAATTGAACCATATCGTGACATGTGGTGTCAGCAGGACGGCACTACTTGACATACAGCGGACGCCACGAGTGACATGCTAGCTTGATCTATTTGAGGCTAAGGTTATCTCCCGCTCAGGTGACGTAAATTGGACAACCAAAGCCATGCGATTTTACCCCGCTAGACTTTTTCTTGTAGTGCTTCCAGAATTCGCAGGTCTATGCGAGTATCCACAATCGATCGATGCTTTTAAGGTGAATATAAAACATACCATCGCTCAAATTCAGCCAGATTTACGGAAGGGTTAATGAAAATTGGACCACTTAGATTAGTTCTACAGTGAGAAGTCGAAGCTTGAACGATGTGATATTCCATACATTTTGATAATACATACCTAACACAGCTTCTCTTATTCCATATCAACGTCTACCCGGCCTTATTGTAAAACCCTTTAAAAATATCTATCTTAAGATTTGGACAACACGTCACCATTGATAAAAGTAACTTCCAAATGGTGGGGGAGTGCATATATGTATGTATAAGTTTTTGACCATAAAAAGAAACGTTAAATGAGCTATACTGAGATGCGGATGTAGTTCGAAAAGTAAAAACATGTCGCCTTCGCTAGTTCGCCCCAGAAAGGTTATGGGGACAACAATGATCCAGCATAAAGAATCTCCGTGTCCCAGATCCCATGTTCGAGAGGATAAGTAAGACCGAAACACTAATTGAAAAACCAAACCATAGCGGAAGCCAGAAAGCTTCGCCTGGACGACTGGAAAACGTAGGTGATCAAAAGAATTCTCTTTTCTTTTTATAATACAATAAAAAACCTTAATTGTTTTATTTCCGTTTTGATTCAATATTCACACTTATCAGCCCCTCTGTACGTCATCGAAGAGCAAGACCAACAGATCTTGTCCTTTCCGGGATAAAATAGGGAAAATGAGAAAATGTCGCCTGAATCGTAAATAACTTTAGATCGACTTGGGTAGACACTAGACATAAAGTGCCTTTCCCACTGTTTAGCGTTTTCTTTGGCATGACGCTACAGTAGACAGAATCCTTCTTTATCCTTGATAGAGGTTCGTATCCTTATCTCTGATTTTCCAGTTATATGGCGGCGCGACTCTGAAAAAAAAGGCCATAAACTAAACCAACTTGAGCAAGAAACGCACGTCCTAAGCGAGTAAACGACAATTTTCTGCTCCAACGACTACAATCTGAAGCGAGAGAATAACTTTCAAATGAATTCTTCGCATTCGAACCAAAAGGAGCAAAGCAAGAATTCAAAAGGATGTTTATGACTACACAAATAAAAAAAAAAAAAAAAAAAAACTAAACTAAACCAAAAAGACAAATCAAAGTCTAAAGTAATCAGCGCGTACAATAATTACAAAATACATCCTGTTTCGTCCTTATATTCCGCTAGTGGTTCGCTTCGCTCTTTTTTTTGTGCAGGGCTTTTCTACACCTTTTGCGAATTTAATTAATCTAATTGAATAGCTAGATGGGGGAAGAACAGGACGAGAATTGAGAAAGTTGCAATCAAAGGATGAACTGAAAAGACTATAAACGACAGCATTACGACTGGAACAGATGTGTTGCGCTCATTTAACCTGTCGCCTTCGCTCTCCAAAGGTGTCCTTCACAACCATTCGATGGGATAGTAAAACTTTTTTTTTACACTGTGCTCCACAACGAAGTTAATCTAAAAAGTTTCATCTTGCAGAGCAGCTACTAGCTTCTTCAGTTGCTATTTCTCTGACTCTGGAATGCGGGAAGAAAAGAAAGAAAGGTATCCTTATAAATATGAAGGTGTATGTATACTCTCAACGAGGTGATGAAAGCGGAAGATTGCCGTTTCAAGGTATTTTATTGCACTTGATGCCTCTGAGAATCATTAGCAGGCATGATGCTTCTCCCAAGGGAGGGAGCGGATAAATGAATGAATGCATTTTCTCCAAAGTTTTGTGTCGTTTGTTGGTTGCTGAAGCAGGTTCCGTCCTTTTACTTTCATCCAACTTGAATAAGGTGCCTATCTACCTACCAACCTATACATAGATAGGTGATAGTTACCCTTAATCCAATTTTATTCCTTAAATGATTCCGAAATCCGATTGGGGGGATTTATTGAAGTCGTTTATCTTTTAGGCAATTTAAGAAATTAGATTCGGCTGTAGGAGGCATTAGGGAACATTTTCTGGCTCGTTTTAGCTTTTTCGTCGTTGTCGTAGGTGGGGCACATTTTTGCCTACTTACGAGTATGCGATGGGTTTTTGGAAGAGAGATATACGAATTTGGGACATTTATATGGTGAAATGTGAAGACGTGCTTTATTGGGTGAATTTTCGTTGAATTTAAAGTCTTTGACAGAGGTGTATCGTGTAATTTATAAAGGGAACCTTGGCGTAAATTGAAAGTTTTTTTTCGAGCGCTTTTGATAAAATATGGGATATGTAGGTTAGGTGATGCCTTAAGGAAAATTGATTGCATAAGTCTCCAGATTACTTAAGGCGCCTTGGCATTGAATTTAAACTTGACATTAAATTAATGAAGCACTTTGTAGGCCTTTATCGAGCTCGAAGAATAATCGTATTTTGTTCTTCGGGCCAGTTGTAACTTTGTGGGTTAAGGTTTTCTTTTTTACGAGCATTTTTGAATTCAAGAGAATTGAAGTGTGAGCAATATAATGGGTTCAAATCATTTCAATTGTTTGGAGTTGAATGAAGCAAAGGTTTAAGACTAAAGGTTAGTGTAGACGATTATGGTAGATCTTAAAATAATGTCAGATCTGTCACCGAAAAACATTTTCACAATGTCTTACAACCGTGTGGTCTTATAATTAATTGTCAGAAAATTTGTGTGACAATTAATTGTAAGAAATCAGACAATCATGTGTACGCTAGCTGACAATCGTGCCATCTTGCAATTAATTGTTAGAAAATGTATCTGACAATTAATTGTAAGACGGTAAATTGTAAGGTCTTTGATAATTGTGTGCACACACATTTTATAGTCAGGTTTGCCAGTTTTTTATCGTTGTCTAACGTTTCTGACAATGAAGAAATTGTAAGATGTACGTTTTTAGCATGATACAATTTTTTCATTGTCAAGCAATTTGCAGCAAAATGAAGCAGTGTCCACAACCAACAAAAACTGACAATTAGTTCTGAAAATAAATTGTCATCCAACTTCTGCCAATAAATTGTAAGAGATTTGTAGATTTTCTACCAACCTTAATTCTATTAAAAATCGGCGTAAATTGTATTCAAAATGGAAGCATTATCCCACTAATTTAAACTGGGAGATGTTCTGTCATGCTCGCAACCATTCGTCTTTTGTTACTCGAAGAGCTAAAAAAAGGTTTTTTATGTCTAAACTAAGCATCCATCAGACCTCTCGTAAGCTTTGGAGTGGTTTGCGCTCTATTGGTGTTGGTAGAAAGGAGGTTGTTAACAATAATTTTCCTGACCCAAATGATCTCAACATCAATTTTACATCAAGTAATGTACAGGTTTCAAACTTTGCACCTAATGCTAGCATTTTATATGGGGATTCAAGTGAGTTTGATTTTGAAATCATCTCTGAGTTTGATTTGATAATGAACATTCATTCCCTTAAGTCTAATTCTATAGGTGAGGATGGTGTTCCAATTAAGTTTATAAAAATTATACTACCTCAAATCCTTTCCATTTTCACACACATAATTAATTTTTGTATAACCAGCTCATCGTTCCCTGATTGCTGGAAACTAGGCAAATTAATTCCTGTACCCAAAAAAACCCATCCTTCATCTTGTGCTGACTTTCGACCCATAAGCATTCTACCCTGCCTGTCTAAGGTCTTTGAAAAAATTTTGTCGAAGCAGATCTCTAACCACATTAGCCGCCATAATTTATTCTCTTCGGTGCAATCGGGTTTTCGCCTTAATCATAGCTGTTCTACGGCAATGGTTAAGATACTTGACGACATTAGAATTCAATATGATATGGATAAATTGACTATTTTATGTTTGCTTGATTTTTCCAAGGCCTTTGACCGAGTTAACCACGAGATCTTATGTAAAAAACTGGATTTGTACTTTGGCTTCAGTAGAAGATCGGTATGCTTAATTAAAAACTACTTGGAACACCGAAGTCAGAGAGTTAAAGTTGGTGACACTTTTTCGGATTCAATGAATCTACTTTCTGGTGTTCCACAAGGTTCAATTTTGGGTCCTTTGCTATTTTGCATGTTCATTAATGACCTCCCCCTAGCGTGCAATAGTGTCATGTTGCATCTTTATGCTGATGATGTCCAATTATACCTTTCCGCTCCATTTAACTTGTTGGAAGACCTTATCTACAGAGTAAATGAAGGACCTTTTAGAGATCTACAATTGGTCATTGTGCAACAGGTTAACTCTTAATCCTGCTAAATCGTAGATCATTGCTATTTCTAAAAAGAAATTTGATGTGACAAATCTTCCACTTGTCTTTATTTCTTGTTTTCAACTTGAATTTGTTGAATCTGTCACTAATTTAGGCTTTAAAATAAATCGCACCCTCTCAGCAAATGATCATGTCAATTTCACCATCAGCCGAATTTATGGTGGTCTCCGAAAATTAAATCTTTTCCTTGACACCTTTAGAGTTTAGACACTAAGCTAAGGCTCATTAAATCTCTGTTGCTACCTATCATTGATTATGCTGCAGTGGTTTACTGTCGGCCTGATTCACACTCCATGCAGAAATTGGTTGTTGCTTTTAATGACATGGTTAGGTACGTTTATGGTTTGCGAAGATTTGACCACGTTTCCCAATATCATCAACTTGTCCTAGGATGTACGTTCAAGCAATTTCTTGATTCAAGATGTTGCTTGTGTTTACATAAGATTATTCATAGTAAGACACCACCTTATCTGTTTGATAAACTCCGCTTTGCGCGTTCTGCCCGAACCTTGAACCTCATAACTCACTCCTCTAATTATTTGAATTCGTCTAGACTTTTCTTTGTTTATGCCATCAGACTATGGAACTCCCTGCCTATAATGGTAAGGCAAATTATAGGAACTATAAAGTTTAAAAAAGCATTATTTTTGAATTTTCGATAAGAATCATACTCAAACAGCAATTTGAAATAATCTTTCTGACAAAAAAAAAATCTTACTCTAATTTTTCTTAAATTAATTACTTGAAATTATTTTTAATTTGTTTATATTTTTATAATTTTTCTTTATCTGCACTATTTTTACTTGCGATATAGGTACTATAGGGCAAGTTCTGCATTTGGAAAAAAAATCGAACTCGAGATTTTGATCAAAGTTGACATTACGATGATAGCGAAGACGAATAAAGTGGGTCCGGCAATTCCGTCTGTCTGTCTGTCTGTCTGTCTGTCTGTCTGTCTGTCTGTCTGTCTGTCTGTCTGTCTGTCTGTCTGTCTGTATGTCTGTACCTCGATCTAGAGCCTAAGCCACTGGACCTATTTTCTTCAAACTCGGTAGTTATGGGTTTTCGGTGATTCCCTAGAGGGGAAATTGAAATTTTTTTTTTAGCTCTAAAACTAACGGTACCCCCCATACACCCGTAATGCAAAATCTTATTTATCTCGAAAACGACTCTAACGATTTTGATAAAAAAAATTAGGTGTGATATTATGGACATGGACTACGTTTTGGTAAAAAAAAATTGGGGCAAAATGTTATTAACGGTACCTGTCATAGAACCGTTTTTTTGATTTTCGACTTTCTCATTAACGGCTCTAACGATTTTAACCAAAAATTTTCAGTAGGTGTCCCCCTAAGTTTAAAATAATATTGTATATAAAAATATTCGAAAAATTATTTGTTGGGTTTTTTTGAAAAATTTTTTTTTTTGAAAAATCAATATCTTCAAAACCTATGAACGATTATTTTTTGAAATTATTTCCTAAAATCAATATTATTAAATACTTAAAATTCGCATCCCACATTTTTTTCTTGAAAAATTTTAAAGAAATTTCTTATATAAAAAATTTATTTATTTAATAATAAAACGGTTTTTTAAAGTTTGTTTGCATAAATTCATACTTTTCCAGAAATCAGACGGCAATTTCATTTTAAATTCATGTTTTATATTTATAAAATGTATCTTAAATTGAAAAGTACTTTTACATAAGAGCAAGTTCGTGCGATCCAGTCGTGCATTTTATTGTATTAACTCAGGTACTATAAAAGACAATGTCTTATTTGTACACCACTTTTAATAAATTGAAATTGAAACCTTGTTTACACACAACTTAATTGTCAGGTCATTGGTAGATAAATGTCAGATGTTGTGTGATCTGACAATATTGTAAGATCTACCAATCCTGTACACTTAGCTTAATACACATTTCAGCGAGTCACTTGAAATAGTATTGAAGAATCCATTTTTATTTGTAAGTCTTTTGACGCAGGATATATTGATATTACAATTCAATTTTGATTTTGATTCGCTTTAATGTGGAAAGTGGTCTTTATTTTAAGATTTAAATTTTAGTGAAGGGTTTGTCAATAAGGGCGGATAGATATTGAAATGGATTAAAACAAGCTGTTATGGATAGATATGGCAATATCATCATAATATGTAATTACTTACCAAAGTGAAAGCAGTTGGGAAATGTTTATAGAGGATTTAAGAGCAAAAACCAATGAACATTTATTTAGCATGCGTTTAGATTATAATGAGTGGAAAATATCGAGTTTGGTAAAGTATTCCAAATAAATGTGGTGCGACTGAAGAACGAACGTCTATATTTTAAAAAGCCAGTCCAAAATTGGGTTCAAGGGTAAGCTGATGATCATTCCCGGTTTGACGTGTGTTGGGTGAAAATTGTTTCAGGAGAGGAGTTCAAGTGGATATTGCACAAGAACATTGTTTTTAAAGAAGAGCGATAAAAAAAAGATAGGCAGCAGTAAACATTTCGACGTGTCGAGATTGTCTATGTGTTTACTAATAGCTTGAAAAGAATAAGCCTTTAGCGATTTGTTTTTGTTTTGAAAGAATTTAGTAAGCGTAAGGATTTATCATATCCCCTGAAAAAAAAAAATTGTATTGGCTGGTTTTCTTATTACACCACTATACTCTGTTCAACAAAAATTGTCAATACAGGGAAGATAGGACGTTTGCCTCTCACTCTGGTTTCATTGGCTTGCATAAGTGTGTATAGCCTTTTAAAGCTCTCACAGGGTTTCCGTAATTTACATACATTATAAATCGCAAACACTCAACATACTCAACTTCATAAAATTTGTTCTCAAAAGCTTCAAATCCCAAAAGCTCCTTAATAAAATCGACTGAAAACGCTCCTTGCTAGAATGATAATGGTAACACTGTTTTTATGTAGATAACAAGCGCACGTGCATGATCGTATTGACTTGACAGTATCCTTTCAGCAGTGGGAGACAACGATCGTGTTGGGGTGTACAACTTTTTGCGAAGAATAACAACAACAATTCTTTGAGGAAAGTCAGTGGCTTGCTATTTTTTAAAGTGGCATTTTTCCCAACGCAGTGTAGTGAGGGTGGATCAGGCGCCACTGCTTTGGAAAAAGCTCTCCCATAAGGCCTGTACTGACAATTTTTGTTGAACCGAGTATAGATGCGTGACATTCTAACGAGCAAGCCAAATGCCAAGGGGTATTACAGTACAAACCGAAAAAAAAATAAAAAGCTTATAAGTGATCAAGCATTTATTTTTACTCAAATTTCAGAATGATATGAAAAAAGTTAAAAATAAATATACTTAAATGTTATGCATTTAACTGTATTAAATAAATAGGTTTGTGTTTTCTACATCTTATAGGAGGCCAGATAAATTTGTCTCTTCTTAATATTACTTCGACTGATAACACTCAGGTCCCCTCCATTCCTGGTAAGAGACACACAGGAATGGTTGAGAAATGTAAGTAACTAGGTCCTGGTTCTCTTCGAGCTGTTGCACCACCAAATTTAATTTAGAATTTCAAATAAAGTGATGGGTATTAGGGTGATAACGCTTTTTCCGAACTTTAGAGAGTGCAACGGATTTCTTCCTAAATCTTCAAAATTAAATTACTTTTCGAGTTATAAAGATAGAGATTGAAATTTTCAGAAAATTTTCGTTTAATTATTGAGTATTGAGTCAGAAAACGTATTTTTGGAATACATTTTGTATAATTTCTTATGGAAAGGTGTCAAAGATTACGAACATAATTTTGCGTTAAGATTATAAGTAATTACTCCAAAAACATATTTCTTTAGTCAAATTTGTTCAAAATTATCCCGTTGTTGATTTCCCAATCTCACCTATTCGGTAAAAAAACAGTTGATTTAGAACAATTAAATGTTTGACTAGAATTTTGGTATTTACTGATCTGGCAGTTCCAGTGCTTTCAGAACACATAGAAAGTGCAATTTCAATGTAAAAATTTAAAGGGGTGGTAGCCCAGTTTCCAGATGAAATATATATAATATTTATGACTAAATATTGTCTACTTACTCGTGTGTAAATACCCCATGATCGATCTGACAACCGCTTCGAAGACCTTATTCTTGGTACTTGGTACTTTTTGGCTTCATTTAATTTTTCTTCAAGGTGTTTTCTAAAAGACAATTTTGCTTTAAAACTTAATACTAATTAAAACGTAAAAAAAATAGGAGGCAATATTGGCTCTTAGAAAGCCTAAACCTAGTGACTTACAACTCTCAACCATTCATATATCCGTGGTACAAGAAATGGGGGGGCCTACAATTCTGTAGGACTTTTCATGCAAGAGATACTCTTAGAGGATTTATTAATTCCTCTCAAGAGGCAGTACACCCCTGCAAAAAACTTTGAACCCAAGATCTACTTCATGACAGTCCAACGCACTAACCATTATGCCAATGGGTACTGGAAACATGTTCTATCTAAAATGAAATACGAAAAAATCATTGGAATAAACATGATGTAACACAACCGGAAATACATAATGTCAAATTTTTCACAAGAAATACAGAAATACAGGCAACAGATAACTGATGAAGAATTTTAAATCAAACTACGAAGAATAAAACACAGATTTTTTGATGAAAAAATAATTTTATTTTTCAACGTAGTCTCCCTTGAGCTCTATACACTTTGTTCAACGCTTCTCCAATTTTTGTATCCCTTCCAAAAAAAATGATTTGTCGAGGTCCTCAAAATAGGCCTTTGTTTGCGAGATGACTTCATCATTGGAGTCAAATCTTTTTCCACCAAGCCATTTCTTCAGGTTTGGGAACAAGAAGTAGTCGCTCGGAGCCAAATCTGGAGAATAGGGTGGATGAGGGAGCAATTCATAGCCCAATTCATGGATTTTTGCCATGGCAACTGCACATGTGTGCACCCTTGCATTGTCTTGGTGGAAAAGAACTTTTTTCTTGGCCAAATGAGGTCGGTTTTTTTCAAATCGTCATTGAAGGTGCAGGGAAATAAGTCCACGGGAACTAAGTCCACTGAGGGACTAAGTTCTCGCTTGAGGTGGGAAATAAGTCCACGGGAACTAAGTCCACTGATGGACTCAGTTCTCACTTAATGGGAACGAAATCCACTTTACTAAAGTGGTCTTTGTTCCCATTAAGTGAGAACTAAGTCCACTTTCTTATGGGAAATTAGTACACACTCGAAAGTATAAAGTGGGAATGAATTTCCAACAACAAAAACTTATTGATTTTATGTTGGTTATTTTCCAGATTCTTTAACTGCTAAAGAAACTTTGTATACACCCAACCTCGCACTTACCCCAAATCCTATAGTGTGCCCTAGCAGGGGGGCAGCATGCCCCCCCTTACATACTTAGTTAGACTTAGTTCCTGGGGACTTATTTCCCACCTCAAGTGAGAACTTAGTCCCTCAGTGGACTTAGTTCCTGGGGACTTATTTCCCTGCACCGCCATTGAATCGGTCCAATAAGTTGGCATAGTATTCCCCATTGATTGTTCTTCCCTTTTGAAGGTAGTCAATGTGGATTATCCCGCGTGCATCCCAAAAAACAGTCGCCATAACTTTATTGGCTGACAAACCCACCTTGGCCTTCTTTGGCGTCGATTCACCCTTAGAAACCCACTGTTTTGACTGTTGTTTGGTCTCTGGTGTGTTGTGATGGATCCATGTTTCGTCCACGGTTACAAAACGGCGCAAAAACTCCTCCATATTGCGATTAAACAACGCCAAACCTTCCTGTGAAGTTGTTACACGATTGCGTTTGTGGTCGACTGTGAGCAAACGCGGCACCCATCTTGCGGAAAGCTTTCTCATGCCCAAGTGATCATTCAAAATTGAAACCACTGAGCCATGCGAGATCCCTACGGCTTCCACAATCTCTCGCACTTTCAATCTTCGGTCGGCCAACACCATATCGTGAATTTTTTCGATTGTTTCGGGTGTAGAGACCTCAACTGGGCGTCCAGGACGTTCGGCATCTTCAGTGCTTGTACGGCCACAACGAAATTCAGTAAACCACTTTTTTACCATTGAAATCGATGGTGCAGAGTCCCCATAGTATTTATCAAGCTTAGCCTTGGTCTCGGTAATGGTTTTTATTCGCAAGAAATAATGCTTAATAAGCACACGAAATTCACTTTTTTCCATTTTCTCCTCAAATTAGTGAGTCAGCATCATCATCGGCTCGACAACCGGGTTCCGGTCCTGGCCTCTTTCAACAAGTCTCTCCACCTATCCCGGTCTCTAGCCGACACCATCCAGTTGCGCACCCCAAGGCTTCGGGCGTCCTGGTCTACGCCATCTCTCCAGCGCAAGCATGGTCTACCACGCTGTCGTCTACCATAGAATGTACCACAAAGAACTTTCCGAGCAGGTTCCTCTTCGCTCATGCGAGCCAGGTGCCCTGCCCACCGGAGTCTACCGAGCTTAATTTTTGTCACGATATCTGCTTTTAGGTAGATTGCGTACAATTCATGATTGTACCGTCTCCGGAATCGTGAGTAGTCTGATAAAAATAGCTGTCAAACTCAAACTAACTGACGCAGCAAGTTTAAATTTCGACAGGAGTCAACTGACAGATGCCTGTTGACAGGAGGGTTGCTGTTTCAGTAAAGAGGTCAGAAATTCAAAAAGTCACGGACTCATTGATCCGCCCTCGTATGTACTAAGTTTTATATAATAAAGTATTCATTAGGGTGTGTCACTTTTGTATGGCCGCAAAAAAGTACTCTTATTTTTAAATGTTATAGTGCTCAAAAGTTGTATTAGGGTCTGAGGTTTAAGAGCATGTAAAAAAAAAATAAGATATGGTTCGTCTTTGGCTCGCTCAAATCGGTTGAAGTTGAAAAAAAAAATTTAATTTACAGTACATTTTTTTTTACGTATATTAAAAAAAAACTCAACAAAATACAGAAAGAATTTTTTTCTTTACAAAAAGATATACCACGATATTGTAGGTGGTTCCGTTGATTTTTAAGAATTTTTTATGTAAAAAAAAAAATGATTTTACATAAAAAAATGATTTTTCTTCCTTCTTTTATTATTTCATAGCTTCTTTATCAAGTGTTCAATTTAAACAAATATAAGCTTAAAAGTGTTTCCTTGCAATTATCTTTCACTTCAAAGCCTAAAAATATTTTATATATTTTTTTTGTATCCACCCGGCGCAGTTTAAAACAACACATATTTCAAAAATCTCGAAAAATCAAATTTTTTTGGATTTCATCCTATTTTTGAGCGAGCCAAAGATATTAATTAAAATGAAAATTGTAAACGCAGGATTTAATTTTGATAAGCAATGCAACTTTTAAAAGCTATTACATACATTTGAAAATACCATAGTTGAGCACTTTGACACACCCTAGTATTCATATAATATGTAAATGCCAAATTCTCTGTTTTCTGTTGTGGAAGTTGTAAAATATTGTTCAATAAAACTTCATTTTTATCTATCTATCTACAAACATATTTTCCTGCTACGATTCAATTTTTCTAAAAAAAATATATATTTTTTCTAAATAAACAAAGACAATGGGTTGTATGCAGAAGCCATTTACTGAGTCTCATGAGAATGAGCTCTGAGAATGAGCTCCAGATAGTGAGATAGAGCATTTGCAATGAGACGAATTTCAATTTGGTATATGCAAGATATACTTGTCTCACTTCATGATTTCAGTCTAAAAAAAAAAAAACATTCATTTGAAAAATGCCTTCATCAAGTGAAGTGACAGTGATAGCCCCTCTGAAAAAAAAGACAGGATACCAATAGCTTTCGGAATTTTTTAGTAACCTCGTATCATGCACTGATCCCATGGTATTTGGAAATTTAATCCAAACCTCTTTTTTATTTACAATTTTTTCTGCGACTTCTACGATTACTCTTGAAATAGAAAACTCTGGTTGATGCTGAAATTTTCGACGATTCCACTTTGAAAACTAGGATCTCTGACGAAGCGTAAGAAAACCATAATTCTTGTATTATTACTTAATCGACTTGACCGAAGCTCCTCATTATTTTGAAACAAAAAAATAAAATGCACGACTGGGTCGCACGAACTTGCTCTTATGTAAAAGACTAAGAATTTCAAAAATGAAAGTTATTAGAGAAACTGTTCATAAGGCTAAAACTATTTTTTTAAATTCTTTTAGTAGTAAGAGACAAAAACAGAATACTATGCAAATACGAATTTATGTAAGAAAAAAAATTATAAGGTTATTATTATTGTTCGAATAAAAATTAAATTTACAAAAAAAAATATTGAGCCGTTTCTGAGATATCGAATTTTCAAAAAAAGAAAAAATAGATTTTTTTTCAAAAATTCAAAAA
Organism: Philhelius festivus; assembly: GCA_963931855.1. Lineage (NCBI taxonomy): Eukaryota > Metazoa > Arthropoda > Insecta > Diptera > Syrphidae > Philhelius > Philhelius festivus. The sequence goes on along the minus strand of OZ007557.1, from coordinate 32,432,713 downwards.
ATATTTATTTTAAGGTTTTGAAATGCAATGTGTTTTAGACTTTTAAGAAGCTTCTCTATAAAAAAAATTCATTAAGATCCGTTATGATAATGAGAAATTCAAAATTCGAAAAAATGGTTCTCTGGTAGGTACAAGCTGTAAAATCTTAAATTCAATTTTTTTTTATTAATTTTAAGACCAGAAAAATTAATTGAAATCAAAAAAAAATTTATCAAAATTCTAGGCGCCGTTTTCGAGAAAATACGATTTTTGAAAACCATTCTTTTTACTTTTTTTCACATTTGTAACGTGGGTACCTTTATTTTTAGGTAAAATATTTTTTTTTTCTCACATCTTAAGAAACTTTTATTTTTCAAGTTTAAAACAAATCTAGCATGGTGTTTTCGAAATATTGAGTTTTGAAAAAAAAAAATTTGAAGTTTTTTTTAAAAATCCAAAAAATATTTCTTGAAAATTTGAATACACAATTCTATTTAAGTTTTTGGGGAGCCTTAGCAAAAAAAAATGATCAAAATCGGTTGTACCGTTTTTGAGAAAATGAAAACCAAAAAAAAAAATGGTTCCAAGGGGAGTACACTCAATAACTCTTTTCGGAAAAAAATTTTCAACCATTACCTAACTTTAACTAAATGAATTTTTTTATGTTTTTATTTTTTAAATCTGTCTAACAGTTTTTGAGCAAAAAAAAAAATTATAAAATTTCGAAAAAAATCGTTTGGCATGTACCGTTATTTTTTGTCTTAAAAGAAAAATAAAATAAAATGCACGACTGGGTCGCACGAACTTGCTCCTATGTAAAAGACTAAGAATTTCAAAAATGAAAGTTATTAGAGAAACTGTTCATAAGCATAAAATTCATTTTTTAAATGACTAAGAAAAATTCTTTAGTAGTTTAAGGTAAGAATAGGATGCCATGTGATTCAGGCAAATATAGATTTGTGCAAGGACAAAAATTATAAGTATTTGTAGTGGTTTCTTAAAAAATAAGGTTTTTTATATAAGAAAATTTTAAAACATTTTTAGAAAAAATGTTGGTACGCCAATTTGAAGTTTTTAGTATTGTATGAATAAAAATTAAATTTACAAAAAAAGTATTGAACCGTTTTCGAGACATTGAATTTTCAAAAAACAAAAAATTGATTTTTTTTCAAAATTCAAAAAAATATTTTTCTTAAAGTTTTGAAACACAGTGTTTTTTAAAAGTTTTAGAAGCTTCCCTCTACGAAATTTCATTAAAATCCGTTGTGCTAATAATGAGAAATTCAAAATTTAAAAAAATCGTTCTATGGTAGGTACAGTCAGTAATATCTTGTTTTCAATTTTTTTTTATTAAATTACAGATATTAAAAAATAATATAAAAGAAAAAAATTTAAGCAAAATTCTTTGAACCGTTTTCGAGAAAAATACGATTTTCGAAAACCATTTTTTAAGATTTATATGGAGGGTACCGTTATTTTTAGGTAAAATGAATTTATTTTGCTCATATGATGTAAATTATTTTTCCAAACTTTTATTTATCAAGTTTTGAAAAAATCGAGCATGGGGTTTTCGAAATATTGAGTTTTCAAAAAAAAATTTTGAAAGTTTTTTTAAAAATCCAAAAAATTTGTTTTGGAAAATTTGAATACACAATAATATTCAAACTGCTGGGAAGCTTTAGCATAAAAAAATCGGTGGTACAGTTTTTGAGAAAATCAAAAACAAAAAAAATGGTCCCAAGGGGGGTACCAAAACTACTCATTTTTTTGAAAATTTTTTTCGACCATTACCTAGGTTTAACTAAATTAAATTTTTTGAATTTTTTTTAAGAAAATCGCAGGGACAGTTTTTGAGAAAAAAAATATTTATAAAATTTCGGAAAAAACTGTATGGCAGGTACCGTTATTTTTTGTCATAAAAAATCAAATCAAAAAACATCCGGGGGTAAAAAATCAAAACCCATATCTACCAAGTTTGAAGAAAATCGGCCGAGCCGTTTAGCTGTAATCGATTAGACAGACAGACAGACAGACAGAATTGCCAGACCCACTTTTTTCGTCTTCGCTATCATCGTAATGTCAACTTTGATCAAAATCTCGAGTTCGATTTTTTGCATAACTTGCCTTATAGTCCCTATAAGTCGCAAGTAAAAAATGATTTGTTAATCCTTCAACATGGGATGGGGTAAGCGTATAAAGAGTCTTATAGTTCCTTGTGGGTTCAAAGGGGATCAAAAATATTAAGGTATTCAGCCATTGTACTTCCCGAGATAACTAATTCCCTTGTCTCTTGTAAGAATCTTTATCCGAAATTCATGAAAATAAATGATTAATTATCCAAGAAATACAAACAAATTGTAAAAGTAGGTACAGTCATTGCAAAAATACTGCCTGCAAAACGTGTAGGAAGTTCCAAAAAAAAATTCAATTGAATAGACAAACATTCATACACAGTTCTTATTTCCTTCAATTATTATTTGCATCCTTGTTAAAAATTTTATAATTTGAAATTTCCAGTGTAAATATACACACAAGCGACACAGTTCTTGGCATCCTTTTTCAAGTATTCTTTTTCCGTAAATGCACTTAACCTCATGCAGCACACTGCATTCGAACAGCACGCTATTTCATCCTACAGCTTGATTGCATGCGTCACATCGACCGACATAAACAAATATTTTCCCTTCCCCAAAAGATCCTCTACTCGTATTTAATCTTCATTTTCATGGCAGGACATTTTCTAGCTAACCAGCACCTGTGATAGAACAAACAACAATTCCGTGACCAAAGTCTAATTAAAAACATAAAAAAAACGGAACCCAATTGCCGTACCTACCCGTACTTGAATTTCATTCGAAAGTCCTCGACAACACACTCGTCCAAGTAATGTGCTCGACAAAGGACCAAAATGAACATTCTCCTGGTGATTCTATGGGGACAAGTTACTTTTGCAATTAGCAATACACCGGAGTCCAGGACAGTATATATGCGACCACCCAACGAACGTGGTCCAACTACCTGGCAATCGGGTCTAAAGTGTCTTCAGGTCATCGGGTCAGCCTTTCTGTCGAGAATATCGTCACGAGTAAAGCTTAATATGATCATCACACATTCCAACAATATGACCACACCAGCCTCCCAAATTCAAGAGCAATACTTAATTATGAAGAACGAGGCGGTTAACCCGGGTTCGACAGATAAACTATTGGGCTCGTATCTCATGAGTGTTGTGTCCGATGCCGAGCCCTTGGCCAAACAGAAGTTCCTGGCCGATTATATCGTCTATACGGATGCATATGTGATTATTGTGGACTCGGTGGATCAAGTGTGTACACTCTTCGAGGAGTACATCAGCCGGATGCAATCGTGGAATCCGGGTGCCAAATTCCTAATTCTCTATAACCATCTCGATGACCGAAATAGAAGCTTGGAAGTTGCCAACGAAATCTTTGAACTTGTATTGCATGATTTTTATGTAAATACGGTGTCCTTGCTGTATGCAGTCAACAATACGGGCTACGACTACTACATTCTCGATAACTTCAAAAAAGAGTCGTGCCGAAATGTGAATTCTAAGAAAATCGCCACCTGCGATATGGGAGTCGTTCCAAATGAGTTTGCTGTCAAACATGCTATCTATCAACAAGTACGGAAGCAAAGCTTAGATAACTGCACTTTTTACATGTGTGCTGCGGTGGCAGCACCATTTATCGACGAGGGCTGTGTCAGTGGGCTCGAAATGAGTCTCATTGATATGATCGAGCAGAAGCTAGGTTTTCAGGTGAAAAAGTTTCTTTTGCGCTAAACACTAATCCCACTTCTGAATATTTTGTCTCCTTTCCCTCCAGTTAAACATCACTTGTGAAAGGAACAAACGGGGCATTCGGGAAGACGGCATTTGGACTGATTTGCTTGGTCGTTTGAATAACCGCAGTTGCGACTTCATCATTGGGGGCTTCTATTCAGACAACGAAGTTCGTGAAGATTTTTGGGCAACCGACTCCTACCTCTACGATAGCCATACATGGTTTTTTGCTGCAGCTGAGCCTCGACCCCCCTGGAAGGCACTCTACACCATCTACCAGCCGAACATGTGGCTCTGCATAGGCATCGTCCTCCTAATCACATGGTTCTTTTGGCTGACATTTGGCTCCATACTACCGGAGAAGGAGGCCCATAAATCGAACACCCTGACAGCTATTAATTCTTGGGGTGTGACTTTAGGCGCCGCAGTGTACGAACGTCCCGAATGTCACACGTCTCGGATTTTCTTCATCGGCTTATGCCTCTATAGCTTGAACGTGACGAGCGTCTATACCTCCAAACTGATTGCGGTATTTGCCAATCCTGGCACAGAACACCAGATTTCCACCATCGAGGAGGTTATCCATGAGGGAATTCCATACGGTGAGCTTAATTGGTGTTGTGGTCGACCGCAGTGTCAAATTTCACATATTCGTTTCGTTTCATTTTGTCGTTCGATAGGTGGACCGGCAGAAAATCGTGACTGGTTCGAGAATCCCGATGACATCGAAATCTACACGGGCTATAATGACAGCGATAATTTTATACCGCGAACGCATAATTTGCGTGCGGTGTTGATGGGTGAACGTGTCATATTGGCAAATCGCATGTTCATGCTACGCAACCGGAACTTAAATCGACTGTATGGGTTTCCGGCCAATGTGTTCTCCAGCTCGGTGGAAATTATTGCAAAACGTGGATTTCCGTTTTTGAAACGTTTCAATTCGCTCATACGCCAGCTGAAGGACGGGGGGTTTTTCACTAAAATTGACAACGATTTTCGCTATCGCTATACCGTGTTGGTTAAGATACGGGATTTGCGGGACGACTTTCAAGGTGGGATGGAGTTTCTGTAGTCGTTTGTTTGTATTTTCGAATCTTGTTTTTTCTTCATCCCCCAGAACCAATGATTGTATTGACGATACACCATTTGGAAGGTGCATTTGTTTTTCTCATCTTCGGCATTCTACTAAGTTGTATGGCATTCGCCGGAGAGCAAATCAATTACAGATACATTCGTCCATGGTTGTTCAAAAAATTAAATTGGAAGATTGCAATTGAAACGGGAATCGAGAAGCACAACCATTATCAGACACGGAAGCACCAGCGTCATCATCAGCATCAACCTCGGGGCAAAGACATCGGAGGCGTAAGGAAAAAACGACAGAAGGAAGTGGCCATTGCACCAACAAGGGATGAAATGCGAACCGTCATCAGTGTTCAGATGGAACAGATTCGATTCACCCCGTTGAAGAGGAGGAAGATTCGATTGGGCTGAATATGTGAATACTGAGTGGCCTCAAGGGTACTGGGGAAAAATTGCAAAAATATGTGCAGCAGCTCCACTTCAAAGCCCGAAATGAGGAGTTGGATATGAATTCATTGATTTCTGGAAAATGTTTTCGAAGTGCATATAAATGTACATTGTCCTTGGTTTAAATTTGGACGTAGAGTAGACATGAGATAAAAGGTCGTGATATGGTTGTATAAACTTGTATAGGTTTAATTAAAAAAATATTGCTTGTATCATAATATTGGTTTAAGTGTTATCATTAAAAATAATAATAATGAAAAAAAAAAATAATGTTTCTGAAGAGCGTGATGCAAATAGTAAAGGCATTTTATCTCGAAGAAATCTGGTGAAACAAAGTCTCGGCGGGCAAGTGGTGAAAAAAACTGACCATAACATTGTGTGTGTCAGATGAGCTTTAAGTTCTTATTTATTTTTTGACTTATTGGTAATTTATGTATACCTAGCAAATACTGAGTTAAATGCATTATTAAAAGTTTTTTATATTAAATTTTAAAGTTGGTATACGTGGCATTCATACTCATGTCAAAATACGCTGAAAAATTAATATGCAAAGGGACACAAAACAGGTAAGGATTATAAATCATTTTTGAACTTCTATTTAACAAATCAGGTTTATTTATTGGATATTTCAGAATCATTTAGGCTTTAATCCTAGTACGAAGATCGCGCTAGATTTAACCCCGCCTACAACACTTTTTTGAAAGCTTAGCGAAGCCGGATTCCAGTCAAGCAGTTTAGCCGACAGATACGCAGCAACAGCACTTATCTGACAATATTTATTACAAGATGTCGACTTATCGGCTTATGTTGCGCGTACAGAAGTACGACAAAGCGATGCGAGAAAAATATTTACATTGATTCTTATATGGGTCGTTTTAAAAAAATTATATTTTTAGCGTTATAGCTTCTATATTTTTTGCATTTCAATTTAAAGACTTGAAATTTGGCATGGAACTGTGTTTATATGTCAGCATTATAAGAAAAAATTTGCAGATCGATTGATGGTAACGAATAGCCATGGTAATTAATAATGTGTAATCTCCGTGGCCTTTTTGGGATGTGATTTTCATGCTTAATCAGTTTTATTAATATTTTTAATGATGAAAATGATTTTTTATTTAATTTTGGGCCTTGTCGTTTGAAAGGCCTTCTCTCAAACTTCAATTTTATGATATGCCGAAAAAAAAAATTGTTTTGTTGTCCGAATACTTAGTTGAACGAGTGTGACAAGATTTGGAAAAAAAAACCTAATTAAACATTTTCGCTTTTTCACACAACTGAACAATTTTTAATAATTTTTTACGATGCATTATCTTATAGTACGCCAAAAAACCTTTAATTTCATGTTTTATTATAATTTAATTATTGCAGTTAATTCCTTTAAAATTTGCATACAAAATAATTTTTTCATCCGAGTAAAAATTCAGTGTAATCTCCGTGGCCTCGTTATCTTTGTACCGTATAAATATTTTTTAGTCTAACCACCGCCAAAAGAAAGGTATTTACTCATACTTGAACCTAATATAATTTGGATGGCATTGAATTACATTTACTATATTAAAATTCAGAAATAGTCGATTTTGTAATCTCCGTGGCCTGTAATCTCCGTGGCCATTTTCGTATTTGTTTTTTAATATTTAAATGTTCTTTTAGTTTATAATGGCTCATATCATTATTAATTTTTTTATATTCTAGATAAATATACTGAATTTCATCATTCCTTACAATATTGGTACCGTAAAAGTTCCAAGAAAGTTATGTGCCGTTATTTAAAATTATTTTTTTTTGTCTTTCATGCTTTTAAACAAAATCATTTCGTAAACAAACAACTTTTTTATTAATTATCTTATTAAATTTAGTTGCTTTCCCCAAATTTCAACTATTTATTGTAACTATTTATTTTGTGGATTATTGTTATTTTAGGCAAGAAAAGAACATTTTTAGTACATTCGAAATTTAAAATTTAAATTTTTATCAAAAAATACTCGTAAAATGGAAAATATTTGAAATTATTTTTGCGCAACTCGGAGAACTCCTTTTCTACTTGTTTACTATAGATTTAGAAACTAAAACCCAAGAAAAACTGAAAAAAAATTTTTTTCAAACGATCAAAAAAAAAATGTCAATTTTTAAAAAATGACCCATATACGTGCGCACAGAAAAGCTATATTTAATGCGAGTGTTGCGACTTTCTCGTATACCTATCGCAAGCATCTCGCTCACAAACTGTTCTGAACACTTTTTCAAGCGAGTTTGTGCGAGAAGGTTTGACGTTCAAAGAAAAAAAAAAATGCACGACTGGATCGCACGAATTTGCTCTTATGTAAAAGTACTTTGAAATTTAAGATACATTTTATAAATATAAAACATGGATTTAATAGGATAATAATGTTCAAATGCATTAAATTGCCGTCTGGTTTCCGGAAAAGTATGAATTTATGCAAATAAACTTTAAAAAATCGTTTTATTATTAAATAAATTTTTTATATTAGAAATTTCTCTAAAATTTTTCAAGAAAAAAATGCGAGATGCGAATTTTAAGTATTAAATAATATTGATTCTAGGAAATAATTTTAAAAAATAATCGTTCATAGGTTTTGAAGATATTGATTTAAACATTTTTTTTTTTTTCAAAAAATCGCAACAAATATTTTTTCGAATATTTTTATATGCAATATTATTTTAAACTTAAGGGGGCTCCTGCTGAAAATTTTGGGTTAAAATCCTTAGAGCCGTTAATGAGAAAGTCGAAAATAAAAAAAACGGGTCTATGGCAGGTACCCCTAATAAGATTTTGCCCCAAATTTTTTTTTGACCAAAATGTAGCCTATGTTCATAATATCACACCTAGTTTTTCTTATCAAAATCGTTAGAGCCATTTTCGAGATAAATAAGATTTTGCATTACGGGTGTATGGGGGTACCGTTAGTTTTTTAGCTAAATAAATTAAATAACTTTTAAATTATAAAATTTTCCAAAGAAAAGCTAAGTTATCAAAAGATGTAAATCTTAAAATTAAGTTCCTTTTATAAATTGAATAAATTGAAAATTGAAATTGAAAAATTGAAAAAAAAATTTAAATTTTTCCTCTAGGGAATCACCGAAGACCCTTAACTACCGAGTTTGAAGAAAATACCTCCGGTGGCTTAGGCTGTAGTTCGAGGTACAGACATACAGACAGACAGGCGGAATTGTCGGACCCACTTTTTTCGACTTCGCTATCATCGTAATGTCAACTTTGATCAAAATCTCAAGTTCGATTTTTTTCCAAATGCAGAACTTGCCCTATAGTACCTATATATCCGTATTATATCGCAAATAAAAATCAAACGAGTAAAATGTTGTTATATCAGTGCTTGGGTTGTGTGGTGCAACTTTTTAATAATTTTGGTGGTAATAATTGTAATGCATCGCATCGCTTTGTCGCACTACTGAACGCGAAGCCTTAGATGCGAAATTTGTATTGTTTTAGAGATGTTTACAGCGTTTACTAATTCAGACAGTAGTTTGGCTATTTTTAATAGGAGACTTTAGTGTTGTTGCGATCTTGGCGATTAGAATGGAAGTTAGATATTCAAACGGGTGTGAGATTGATGGCAGGATGTGCTTGATAGGTGTTGTCCTAAAGGCTTTAAGACTAATCCTGGCAGAAGCGTGGTATAGTGACAAGACTACTTGCATGTTTGATTTAGAGCATTTTTCATATACAACCAATCCGTAATCAATTTTGGGTAGTATAATAGATCTTATTATATGAATAAGTGAGTTTATATGACAAGAACAATTTTTAGATGCTAGTATTTTGACAATATTCAATCTGGTGACTAGGTTTTTTTTAAGTTCTAGACAATAAACAATACTAACATATTGTCTTTTTGCAGATATCTAGGATTGTACTTTTTTCTGAAGAGATCTTAGTACCTGAAGTAGTACACTAAGTGTCTGTTATATCGCAAGTAAAAAAGAATACAAATATGAAAGAAAAACAAAGGAACTGAGACTACAGGGTGTACTTGTACTTATACTATAGTAATTAAGACCGTGAATGATACGAGTAAGACCGTGAACTGGATGATATAAATTAAATACAGATTTTTCTGCTGTGACCATAAGTTGGCTTTAAGAAATAAAATGCACCTAGTCCTAGAATTTTAAAAACGAAAGTTATTAGACAAAACTGTTCATAAGGATAAAATTATTTTTTTATAGTAATTAAATATATTTAATTATAAAAATTAAATATAATTATATAAGGATAAAATTATTTTTTTTTTAAATTCTTTTAGTAGTAAGAAATAAAACAGAATTCTATGCAAAAATGAATTTATGCCAGAACAAAAATTATAAGTCGATGTAGTGGTTTTTTAAAAAAATAAGCTTTTGAATACAAAATTTTTAAAACATTTTTGAGAAAAAAATTTGTACTTTACGTTTTTATTATTGTACGAATAAAAATTAAATTTCCAAAAAAAATATTGAGAATATCGCATTAAAAAAAAAAAATGTTTTCAAAAATTCAAAAAACAAATGTTTTTAAAGTCTTGAAATGCAATGTTTTTTAAACTTTCTAGAAGCTTCTTTATAAAAAATTTCATTAAAATCTGTTCTGCCGATAGTGAGAAATTCAAAACTCGAAAAAATAGTTCCAGTCAGTCATAAATTAATTTCAATTTTTTTTTATTAAATTATAGATCGTAAAAATTAAACGAAAAAAAAAACTTTACAAAATTCTCGGAACCGTTTTCGAGAAAAATACGATTTTCGAAAACCATTTTTTAACATTTGTATGGTTGGTACCTTTATTCTTAAGTAAAACCAATTTGTTTTTCTCAAATCTTGTAGATTATATTAAGAAACTTTCATTTATCAAGTTTTCGAAATATTGAGTTTCCAAAAGAAAAAAAATTAATTTTTTTTTTTGAAAATCCAAAACAAAAAAAAAATTAAATTTGAATTCGCAATAATGTTCAAACTTTGGAGGAAGCTTCAGCATAAGAAAAATGAATAAAATCGGTTATACCGTTTTCGAGAAAATCAAAAAAAAACTAGTTCCAAGGGGGCTACCAAAAATAACTATTTTTTGAATTTTTTTTTTCAACCATTCCCTTGCTTTAACTAAATATTTTTTTTTTTGATTTTTTTTAAATTCTATGAGACAGTTTTTGAGAAAAAAAAATATTTATAAAATTATACCGTTATTTTTGGTCTACAAAATAAACGAGCACTTAGTATGCTTCTGCGAGACTATAAATTCAAATTGCAGCCCAAACTACGCATAGGTACGATAACATCTCGTAATATAACAATCGCCAGAGGAATATTTCAAGGTTATAGTCTCTGCACACTATGGTTTTGTTGCGTTAAACCCATTCTCCTCGTTGCTTAACAAAAGTAAACATGGATTTGAAGTAAGGAATTAAGGAATAATGTACAAAATGAGAGATTAACTCACCTAATGTACATGGATGACATCAAGCTCTATGCCAGTACGTCTAGTAGTCTAGAACAGTTATTTCAAATAGTTGAAAAATTCTCAATCGACATTCAAATGGAGTTTGGAATAGACAAATGTAAGACAGTCAACATCGTTAGAGGCAAGATGTCCAAAGGTCTCGAATATACCATCTCTAATAATGAGACTATTCATTTCATGGAAGAAGGCGATGTTTATAAATATCTTGGTATGCAGCAATCTAAGATAACCAAACACACGGATATCAAAAACAGCTTAGTTTCACCGTTCCAAAACCGCCTGGAACAAATCTTCAGGACAGCTTTGAATTCCAGAAATGTTTCGTTGGCCATCAACTCATATGCTATTCCCCTTGTCACGTACTATGCAGGCTTAGTCAAATGGAGTAAAACAGACTTAGAAGATCTCGAGAGGAAAATAAGGACGCTCATGACAAAATACCGCTATGATCATCCTAAGGCCTCGATTGAAAGACTTACACTCCCAAGATGCCGTGGAGGAAGAGGAATTATAAATATCAGAGATATGGTTGAAAAGGGAAATAAACACCTCTTTGAATATTTCTTTAGAAAAGCTGAAACATCTTCGCTTCATAAAGCAATTCTAAATGCTCATCAGAACTTCACACCAGCAAATATGCAGACCAGAAGTCAACGGAATGAATCAGCAAATGCCATCGAAAACTTATACCTCAACTGGAAGAGTAAACCCTTGCACGGAAGACACCCAAATGAAATTGATGAACCTAATGTTGACAATCTCGAATTCTTGGCTTCGATTTGGAAACTTGTATCCAGAAACAGAAGGCTTCATGATTGCAATTCAGGATCAAGTGATATCTACAAGAAACTACCTGAAATGCATTGTCAATGACCAAGCCATCCAAACTGACAACTGTCGACGATGTGGAACTGTTGATGAGACAATACAGCATATTCTTGCAGGTTGTACAAACTTAGCAAGTATATCCTACAAACGAAGACATTATAATGTTGGCAAAATTATGTATAAAGAGCTACTAAAAAAATATGGAATTGCACCGCCATGTGCAACAAACATCCCATATTTCAGTTACACACCTGAGTCAGTCAGAGAAAATACAGACAATGTCATATACTGGGATAGAACTGTCTTAACAGATACCAGCATACAATTTAATAGACCGGACATAGTTGTATATACGTAATAATCGCCAAAAACAAATCACGTTTATTGACTTTGCAGTGGTAAATAACAACAACATGGATGCAACTTACCTCACAAAGGTACAAAAGTATATGGCCCTGAGTAATGAACTCAAGGAACTATGGAGAGCTAACAGCTGTACAACTATACCCATAGTGTTATCAACAAGTCAGCCGTGAAAAGTACTGAGATCTAAAATTACGCCAAGTTCTTACTTCATGAAGGTTTAATACCGAATATTTAAAGCAGACTAATATTGAAACAGCTACAATGTAATCGAGAAATTTTATTATTTAATGATTACTGACTTAAATTTGATGGGTTCACTCGTCAAGTTTTTAAAACCTTTCAAATTGGGCATAAAAAAAACTTGCCAAGTAAGCCTACCAAATTTCATCAGTCTACAGTAATCGGAAGTGCTCAACATAAATTAAACATTTTGTCAGAAAGTGGGCGGATGCCACGCCCCCTGAATGGAAAACCTCAATTTTTATAGTTGGTCCTTTATATGCAATTTGAGCTCTACCGTTCTACAAAATTTCATTGTTCTACTGCAATCGGAAGTATGCCATATATAATTTACGTCAGTTCTGAGTAAGTGGGCGGATACCACGCCCTTGAATGGAAATCCTCAAATTTTATATTTTTTGCTTTGTATGCAATTTAAGCCCTACCGGTTCACCAAATTTCATCGTTTTTCAGCAGCCAGAAGTGCTCCATTCAACCAATACCAATTCGGAGAAAGTGGGCGTATACCACGCCCCCTGAATGGAAAACCTCAATTTTTATTTTTGTTCCTTTATATGCAATTTAAGCCCTACCGTTCTACCAAATTTCATTGTTCTACTGCAATCGGAAGTGTGCCATATATTATTTACATCAGTTCTGAGGAAGTGGGCGGATACCACGCCCCTGAATGGAAAAGCTCAAACTTTATTATTTTTTCCTTGTAAACAATTCAAGCCCAGCCACTTTACCAAATTTCATCGTTTTACAGCAGTCGGAAGTGCTCAATTCAACCAACACCAATTCAGAGAAAGTGGGCGGATACGACGCCCCTTGAATGGAAAACCTCAATTTTTATTTTTGGTCCTTAATATGCAATTTAAGCCCTACGGGTTCACCAAATTTCATCGTTTCACAGCAGTCGGAAGTGCTCAATTCAACCAACACCAATTCGGTGAAAGTGGGTGGATACCACGTCCCCTGAATGGAAAACTTTAAATTTTCCTCTGCTTGCATGACAAGACCTACCTTTGTGCAAAATTACAAGATTTTACGATGTCGGGAAGTGCTCCATAATTTTGATGATCTGTCAGTCAGTCAGTCAGTTACGGTTTTTGTGATTTTAGAGGCCTTATATCTCAGGAACCCCTTATGCTAGAAAATTGAGATTTGGTGAGGCGCCTACGCCTACTAGCTTAGCTTAGCTTAGCAAATATTCGGAATTTTACGTTTCTGACTTCATTGGTACTGAAGATAGGGAGGGGTCAAAAATCCCCTGAGTTTGTTCCTGTAAAAACGGTGGATAGTTGCCGGATTGTCAGAGAATTTCTTAATATTCAATAAAATAACGACGTTACAAACAGATGGCATGTTTTGTTTATACCCGCATGCCCATCAGAGCCTAGTCTTTTCAGGACAGGTGAATGTTATCCTACCAAAGGTAGAGACAGTGCAAGCGATAAACTCAATAATAATAATAATAGTTTAGAAATTTTACTTTTGTGTCACTTGTGTCATAGAAAAACATGGTCTGCACTGAGTATGAAACAAATCTGTTCTTCCGATTAAGATCCATCTCTAGACCCACAAACGCACAGATTCACAGACAAAACGACCGATCAACGATATGACAAAAACTACTTATTTGAACTTGTGCATCATCGTTAGCTTAAGTTTTATTAAAACTAAAATCTCTACATTTTCTTGACAAAATTCTTTTGACACAAATCCCTTTAGCAAAACAATAAATAAAATTAAAAATTAAAGCTCTAAGAATGTGCCAAAATGTTTGCCCAGTCAAAAGTCGAAAATGTTTCTCAGAATTCCTTGAAGAGCTCCCACATTCCTTTTGCCAATGTTTACATCGCATAAATATCACTGCATTGCTTCGACTAGAAAATCCTCTTGTGGTCTCGAATGTTAATGGCACATCAAACAATGAGTCTGTCTATACGCCGTCATTACAAGAAAGCCAATAAATACATCATTGCTTGGCTAAAGATACTTACCCAGAGCTGTAATTAATTAGTTTTCAAGTGACTCAAGCACTGTGCTGGTGCACTTGTCATTTGCTACCCTTCTCCACATCAAAACCGAATATTGTTTCATTGCATCAAGTTCGGGTTTGGAGTGGCGCCACTCAAGGAACCCATTTTTACGATGGTCATGAATAAATTACTACAAAGTGCTCATCATCAGAGAATTGGGCCATTTAATGACCTAGAAGATGTGATTGTGTGCGATGGTGCAGCTTCCAGCAGTCAGCATCCAGATAATACATTCAATATTTCTGTTTACGTTTGGAACTTGGTTAGTCTTTTTTTGTTCCGGCAGATAAACATGTTGCTGATGCATTAATAGTACTTCAAACTCCCACAACCATTCAGTAACGAAAATTGAGCAATTAAATCCAGAGGCGTCAACAAGTCAGAAACTCTCAAGAACAGTCAGTAATGGTGGTGGTGGTGGTGTTGTGGGGCTATATCAGACGAAGGAAGGCTAAGACGGCCGATCGTAAAAATGTCTCGTTATTACTATTCTCAGGCGGCTATAGCCTCGGTCTTCATTTTGTAACCTCCACTACAATTGTTTGCGATGAGGTTTTAAGAATCGAAAAGCTTGCAGAACTTGGCTGGGCAGTCTATACCGAAAGTTCAATGAAACATATTTTTATGGGATAATGGAATGACCCAATGTTCGGAACGTGCTTTTTCGACGTTGACAAAAATATAATGAGGAAATTTGTTTGCTGTCGGTCGCCAAATTGGCACCGATTTATGTCAATTCAATCCTTGGTGATGTCGTCCGGTTATTAAAGTCAAAAGCAAGACAAAGACTTCATTATGAAACAGTTCTTTGATCTTGTCTAATAAGGTGTTCTTTCGTTTCATGTCAAACCGAGTAAATTGATTCTTTTTTGTTTTAAATTATATGTATTTTGGTATCCTTCATTTATTCAAACAGGTTAACAACAACACCATAGGCAGATGTAGTAAAACAAATAAGAGGGGGGCTTAGTAAATTTTAAACTTTTATACCATTTGCTCGTCAACTGATTAAAAGAACAGAGTAACTTTATTTTTAAATTTTAGAGAAAACACCTACATAGTTGCTTGTGACCTATGAACTTTTATATTTTGAGAGTTTTAACTTGCGATATATCTTTTTCGAGATTTTGATCAAATTTGACATTATGATGACAGAGGACACGAAAAAAGTGGAGCCCGCAACATTTTCTATCCTTATCTTCTCTCACGTGCTTTGCAAAAGAGTTACATAGTCCTTCGGTATAAACAAGAACTACCAGACATCCAAGCGGCTGGCAAAGCCATTGATTCGGCTTTTTCATCTCCTTAATTGGTCCAGCAACGCTGGGATGAGTTCGCTAATCTGAACATTCGAATGACAGTGGAATACTCGTAGAAAGAAATGAACGGACTGAGCTAGCAAGAGAGCAAAGAGAAGCTTGTTGCGGTAAGTTTCACTTGCCTATTCTTTCTTTCCCAACCCATTTTTCACCTTCCCTTCCCGTTGCAGCCCCAAAATGCTTTAAGAGTTCAGTTGAAACCTGGAATCCATCAACCAAAGACCTGCTCTTAAAGTATCTTGAAAGAAAAGCCAGGTCTTCGTAAATAGACATTGTTCATGATTACTACCAGTAATGAATTGTCGGACGGGCGGTCCATAAAATAACTGCGTGTGACGGACGGTCCACACAGGATATCAAAACATGACGAATTAAACCCATTTTCAACGTTATGTGTGAAACCAAATTTACACCAACCTAAATTTAGTATGGCGTAATGCCCAACCTAAAGTGTCGGTTACACAAAAGAAAAGGCACTTTGCGATGTGATTCCCTACCTCTCTATGTCTGCGCGAAGGTTAACGGGTTTAGAGTAATTAAATTTTCGCGAAAGCCATCGGATCCTATTACGCCATTTTAGTTGGGAAAATGGCAGGAATCGCATCTGACAGAATGTTTTTCTTGAAGTTTTTATTATGGGCCAGTTTGGGCTGGAGACTTTGTCGCGAGCTTTTAATAATGTTTCGCTTAAGTTTATAAAAATATGAATTGACAGAAAGGGACTGAACTCTTTCACTGAGCCACTGTTGGTGTTCATGTCACCAATGCGAAAGAGACCATATTATACGAGGCTGGATTCGACAACGGCATATACCCCAGCGAAAAAGCTGGGTGTCGCAGTTAGACCGTGGCAGAACCCCACCTCGGACTAAAGCTCAGAGTAGGATGGCTGGATTAGCCGTGAGTTGGTTTGGTGGATGGGTGAAGTCCGCCATTATGGAGATCACTTTCTGGTTAGCTTTGAAAGCGTGTGGAGAAAAGAGGAGAGAAAAAAAAATTGAACAAATAGGATACGTTGGAAGGAAAGCTAAGTATTTTTTTGTTGGTTGTGCAGGATAATATTGTTTAAGCCGTTTGTTTCGTGGCTAGAAAGTTGGCAAAAGTAATACCCCGTTTAGGCCTTCGTTCCGTTCTTTTGTCTCCCGACATTGCGGGACTCGCGACCGTTTCAAAGTTCCGTTTGCTGTTCGGGAACTTTCCCCAAAGTGATTTTTCTTTGTGTCCATTGTGACACCGTTGTGTTCTTATTGCATGGCATTTTGGTAGTTTACATTTTCTTAACATTGTAAAATTGGCCTTGCTAATCTTCAAAACACTACTTGTCAAATTATTTTCTTGTTGTTGAAAAAATTATGGGTTTTATCTTTATTATAATTATAAAGGTTTCCCAGATCTCTTAATAAATACTTAAACTCCTTATCAGGTGCATAAAAGCTTTTCTTTTATTTAATTATAAAGGAAAATTCTTTTTTCAGCTTCTTAAAGAAAAAAAAAGGTTTGTAATTTCCTTTCGTTTGAAACAAAAATTGTTGGCGCCCACTTTAGTTTAGTACACCCTGTATCGACTTTATCTTTTTATATAACATTTATTCATTTTTTAGATTAGTTTTATTAATTGATTGATAAAACTCCACACAGCCTACACATCGCTGAAGCCACCCCATCGCTGAGCTACCAGTTGTCAGCAACTTTATATGCTCCCGGTTGTGAAGTTCATTAAACACGCTCATCGTCGACCTTTTGACAGTTGTCATTATTTCCGATATTCTTCTTCGCGACGCACGCCGCGCCGCTGGTTATTGTGCAATAATTGTTTTTTTTTTTTATTAATTAATTCGTTCGCTGTATTATTTTGTGGATTCGTAAATCCATTTGCGTTTTGCAGATTGTTGTTCTGCCATCCTAATTATATCATCATAAAGTTAAATTATCCCTCGCGTTAGTGAATTTCGTAACAAGCTCGCTTGCGTCTTGGAGGCCAAATCTTCCCAACCTTTCTCACGGACTCTAACCATAGGCATTATATCTAGAAATATGTGGCCGACCTGGGTAGTTGCAACATACACTGGGATGTTGGGTATTCCTTACAATACTCTTTGTCATAGTTGATGGGATCAGCTGGAAAAGAAAACGGTTATTACTCGTAATTCCGTCTGTAAATATTCTGCTCTGCCCAGAACTGAATATCCAAGACTTGATCTCTTATCTTAACACGATGAGGTCAACAAATCTCACCGACTTCTGTAATGGTTACTTTTGGATCTTAAGACAGCAAGCTTGCGATCTTCAGTAACGGGGGGTTTAAAAATTGCTCACCATATCCCATTAAATCCACAGGTCAATTGTGTTTATGATATCAAAACGGCGCAATCCAGCGGTTTTTTAGTCACTGAGCAAGACTGCTCAAGACAGTATTTCTACCGGACTACCTATATGCAGACCCATTCTACGCGGTTTCGGAGTTTGAATAATTATTATCGAAGGTGAGACTGTGTATTTCCTTTGAAAAATTTTAATAACGTCGAAACGTTACACGTCTTTGATATTTTTTAAATTCTTAAAATATTTGAGCGTTTTCGAAAGGTGGAGAGGATTTAACGAAGATACCGATGCACATTGACTTTCAATGCCTGAATATTATATTGGCTTTCTGTTATACTTTTATCACATATCATTTTAAAAGCTTTTTTTTGTTTTGATTATATCCAAGAGACTCAAGTGTGTTATTGGAGCAGCCACCCAAATATGGGAATAGTATTCGAGGTTTGGACGAATATAGGCCTTACAGATTACAGGCAGATCAGAAGGGGTGAGAGATTTATTACAACGCCAAAGGAAAATTAGGCACTTAGCAGCGTTTCTGCCGACTTCGAATGTGGGTTATTTCACATAAGGTGGTCTGTGATGCACATACCGAGAACTGACAGCTGGAACTGGATAGCGGGATGGGGGTGTTTTGCGCTTTAACGACAGAAGACAGCATTGAGTTTTTGAAGGATTACATTCTACCGGTTTATGATTCCCCATTTCACAATGCTAATGAGATTTGAATTTAATGAGCTTATCACACACTGCTGTTCTAGATCCACATGCGAACAACAAGGACATGCATCTGGAAATGAATATGTAAAGCTGAGAATACTGTCGTCAGTAAGACAATTTAATGGTTTAGAATTTTAGACAAAAAATCATTGATGAATATCAGAAAGAGAGTTGGAGACAAAACGGAGCCTTGTGGCACACCAGCATTTAGTTTATGAATTTCAGACTTAAGACCATCCAATCAAACTTGTATTGAACAGTTCGAAATTTAATTTCTAATCCATTGAAGAAAGGATTCATCAATACCACCTGCACTGATTTTCGATAAAAGAGGTTGATGCCAAAATCTATCATTTTCTTTGATATATGAACTGCAATAATCTTACTCTCACCAAAACGATGTAAACAGTTGTGCCACTGTGCGGTGAGATATGCCATCAGATTACCGGTTGATCTACTGCCAAGAAATAAATGCCGCCGGTCATTGAAAAGCTTTCGTTCTTCAAGATATTTCTTCAGCTGATAATGTTTCAGCGTTTTTATGACCTAAAAACGAAGGGACATAAGTGCAATTTAACAATAGTTAGAGGGAAAAGAAGATGCGCCTTTTTTTTAGAGGCCGGCTGGACAAATGCTGTTTTCCATCCACTCGGAAAGAGACCACTAAAGAAGAACAGATGAAAAAGCTTAAGGTGTGTAAACACCAAAGAAACATTTCAGGAAACATTGTTTAAAAAACGTTTCTGAAATGTTTCCCATTTGTTTAAAAAATATTTCAGAAACATTTCAGAAATGTTTCTGATTTGTTTTTTTGGTGTGGACGCTTTGAGAAACATTTCTGAAATGTTTCTTTGTTTCCCATTGTTTCCAGATTGAGAGTTGTCTGTAAATTTTTTTCTCGCCTGTGTTGTACTTTAAGCGCATTAATTTTTGTTTCTACTTCATCTTTATCTTTTTGATTTTATTTTTAAAATTTTCGTCAAGAGTGGATCCGAGCGTCCAGACCAAAGAAAACATTTCAGAAATGTTTCTCTGTTTCTGAAATGTTTTTTAAATGTTTCTGAAATGTTTCTTAAATGTTTCTGAAATGTTTAAAAAATGTTTCTTTGGTTTGGACACACCCTTACGCAACGGT
This sequence comes from Philhelius festivus, assembly GCA_963931855.1. Taxonomy (NCBI): domain Eukaryota; kingdom Metazoa; phylum Arthropoda; class Insecta; order Diptera; family Syrphidae; genus Philhelius; species Philhelius festivus. The sequence continues at coordinate 32,412,969 of OZ007557.1, read as the reverse complement.
TTTGCCAGCGTTGAAGAGCACTTCTTAAGAAGAATTGGGTGATACTATCCGGGCCAGCAGATCTGTGTATATCGAGATCTTTCAGCAGATACTCTTGAAACTGTACGAAGAGGATTTGTTCCATAAAATCACTAACGCTTCCAATTACAGAAGGGATCATGACACCATCAGACAGCGTCGAATTGACAGCAAACTGTGCTGCAAGCAAATTCGAATTTTCTTGTGAGCTGACATAAGGAGTATAGTTTAAAATGAGCGAAGGAACCCATGACGTTTTTTAAAATGACCAACAATTTTGACTACCTTTAGGACATTGCAGTATTTTTTGCCGTAATTTTTGCTGATGCAAGATTTTGGTTCTTTGAATGTGATCATTACAAGTCTTTTTAGCTTGTTTGAACTTATTCCGGTTTTCCTGAGTAGGCATAATAAGATCGGAAACTTACTTTTCTGATCTTAATAATTTTTTTACAGCTCGAATCAAACCATGAACTCTCTTTCGGTTTAATAGATTTTTCCCTATTCGGGATAAAATTTCTCATTCCGAAAAGAATTAAATTCGTAATCATATCGACACAGGAGCCCACGTCACTATCGACAAAGCATAGCGTAACTGGTCGCTAGTTCCTGAAGAATTGAAGAATTCTTTGAGACCGCTCCAATTGAGTTTCTTGTATTGCCAAGGTTCTCCTAGGAATTATTGCTGTAACTGGGTTTTGTTGACATGATAAATTTGCAGATATGACACAATGGTGGGCTGTGCCTAGTGGTGATAATACACTTATAGTATATTTGTCAGGGTCAGAGCTAAGAAACTAGTCTAGAGTATTTGCGAACGTCAGAAATTCGAATAGGCTCATGAAATAGCTGGGTCAAGTTGATTTACTCAGAAAAAAGGAGGCTGGGTGCGACCCACACTGATAACTTCCCATTTGTGGTCTTGAAAACTTTATATTTAGATAAAAAAATATTGTGACGTTTTCTTCAATTTTACCATAGTTATTAATGGAATTTGAATATGTAAGACTTGGGTACAACTGAACAACCCTATTCATAAACGTATGTACAGTACATACATTCTTCTAAAACCTAAGTTGATAATAAAATTATAAAATTATGTATTATATTATAGAAATTACTTTATTATTTCGGTTCCAAACATTTTAATTGAAAAAAAAAATAAAAACGAAATATTCAAATATAAAAGATATGGTTTGGTTATTGATGGAAGGGTACTTACAAAATATATCCGCTCTAAAACTAGATATATGTCAAATATAAACCATTTGTTAGAAATTGTATTATGTACAAAATTAATTAATGGCAAAGTCAATATCATTGCTCGTTCTCAAGATATTCTAGTCGAAAAACAAATATTACCACTTTTTAGTAGATTTTTTTTTACATTTTTGTTAAAACTGTCAATTCGATACTTGTCAAAATTTAACAATTTGTTGTATTATGTAAGAAATGTCCTAAGCGACACTTTTTTCGCAAATGACTTTTTGACGAGGAATTATACTATATGTTAAGGGCCACGTTTTGGCCTGGGTTTCGCCAACCTATTATGCATGAAAAGGAAACTAGAATACAAATAAAACAATTTATCAACTGCCATGTTTTCTCATTAAAATAATGTTGCCCCCTGAAATTTGTATTATCCGCCAAAAAAATTATGCTAAGCGACATTAATAAAGATCTCATTGTCGTGAGCAACAAAAAATTTTGTTAGATGTCACTTAGTTTAACCAAAATTGTCTCTTAGCACACTATGATTCAACTAGAACTTTCTTCGTTTTTTTCGTTTCCTGAACAATTTTAGAAATGTCGCTTAGTATACATGCTTACGGGAAGGTATCGATGTATAAAACAACATACTTTAGAAGGCACTATCGGTGTTCAATCCCAAGAAATTCGATTTGAAATACAATTTTAACTAGTTTTCACTAGAATTTTTAATAGTTTTTTTATTTAAAAAAAAACTATTAATTCAATATTTGTCAACATTTTACCAATTGTACAAAATTATACTATGTATAAAATAAACTAAATTAGAAGTCAATATCACTACTAGTTCTCGAGAAATTTGAGTCGAAAAACAATTTTTACCAATTTTCAATAGAATTTTTTATAGTTTTTTATTTTTTGTAAAAAAACTGTACATTATTTTTCGTAAAATAAAATTATTTTGAGTTTCAAATTGTTTTCCGTTCTTAGAATATCTGGGTTATGAAATTTTTTTTTCAGTTTTTTTTATTTAAAAAAATAACGGTATGTTCATTTTTTTCCAAATTCATACCAAATCCGTATGACCTTATAATGAGTACATTAAATTTTATTTGAAATCAATAGCATTATTTTTTCGTGAGATATTTGAAACTAACCAAAATTTTTACTTTTTTTTAAACCGTTATAGTGAAAAAACTACTCACTGAATTTTAATAAACGCCCTTTCAATCTCTTTCGAAGTTATTATCTATTAAACAAAATTTATTTGAAGTCGATATCTTTACTCGTTCTTGAGATATCGACGACGAAAAATGGTACCAGAACGTACGTACACAGACATCTCTCTAAAAATGATCGATATAGCCTCTAGGGACCTTGAAACGTCGAGAAATGTCAAAAATTCCAATTTGACAAATCGGACCGATTACAATAACTCCCATGGGAAGTTAAAAATCTCCACATACCTTTTTTGGGGTTTTGTCTGACCAGAATGGCGCAAACACAAGGAATTGTGTATATTAAAATCGCCCGGAACAACGAATTCACTGTGCGGAAAATGAGAAAAAATTCTTTGATTAGAGTTGGGCAGCGCATCGAATTCGTTAGAAGTCGAGTTACTATCCAAACTTGAGCTGCGATAAATTAAGCATGTATGAATGATGCGTTTGTATTTAAACAATTGCCATATAGTGGTTAAAGCCGATAAGCAACATCTTGACGTACATACATATATACATATTTGGCGAGGCTATGCTGAGGAAATAAGCTTTAACCAGGCAGGCTGAATTCCATGTGATCAGAATATTCACCTCACTGGGTTTCGCTGAGTACCAAAACTGCTGGCTTGGTTTTTACAGTATGAACACATACATCACAGAAATTTAAATTTTTCCAAATGTTGCTACAATCACCTCTAAATTCACTTAAAATTACAAAAAAAAAATTACAAACATAAAAAACCAAATCAGATAGTAAAGTATGCTGATATCGGGTTTGGGCCCCAAAATAACTTCACAATACATTCTACTATAGTGTTATGCCTTAATAGTAAATGTATTGATCCGCTCCTGGATTCCAAATCTGATATTTCTTTAGTTCATTCATTTACACAAGAAGAAGGAAGGAAAATTTATAAATTTGGGGGATTTGGATCAACAAATCCTTCTACCTGCACTCGTCCCTTTTGAACACAATTTTTTTCTAGAACCTTGGCTTTAATTATTATCGAAGGTCCGTACCAAGGTTTAAAATCGAAAAAAATGGTTCTACCAATTATAAATACCCAATTTACAAAAAAAAAAATATTTTTTTTAAGTTTTGAAATGCGATGCTTTTTAAACTTTTAAGAAGCATCTCTATAAGAAATTTCATTAAAATCCTTTATGTCGATAGTGAGAAATTCAATAAACGTGTGAAGGAAAAATTAAAAGTGATATCTACCAAGGTTAGAGAAAATCGGCCGAGCCGTTAAGGCTGTAGTCGAACAGACAGACAAGACCGACAGACGGAATTGCGAGACCCACTTTTTTAGTCTTCACTATCATCGTAATGTCAACTTTGATCAAAATCTCAAGTTCGATTTTGTTTCCGAATGCATAACGTACCTTTCTGTAAAACCTATAAGTCGCAAGTAAAAAAATATATGGGTTGAATGTTCAAAAGCTCTAGGTACAAAGTTCCTTTGTGACCAAACAGACCAGAGTCACACAACTCACTTTTTTATTTCTCTCTGACTGGTAAAGATAAAACAATACAATTTTGAGGTTTAAAAGTTTTAAAATGCTTTCAAAACATTTCTGTGATGGGATTTCTCAATTATAGATACATTATCTTTTCAATTCCATTTGCTCCAGGCCTTGCTTACGCATTTTGTCTCTTAGGCGGATTACTTACCGTGGTATTTATTGCTACAGCATTGGTTACTAAACTTTGACCGATTTAATGTTTTTTTTTTGTAAGATGCAAAAGTAGTTTTACTACAAATTTAAATAAATTAGAAACCTAGTGACTCTTATGTAACTCTCGACCATTCTCTCGAACTTATAATTTTCTGCCGAGAGCAAACGGCTTACATGAGAAGTCCAGAATTTCAGAAATATGTACTTGTACATGAATCTAAAATCAGTCGGCATTAGTTCCCTAAATAATCATTACAGATGCGCAAGTAACTAAAAACTTGAAATTACCCATTGGTTAAGCGTTAAGTGTTCCGATTTTGGTATGATTTAAAAGACCAAGGCCGTTTATGCAAAGTGACCTCTCTTATTTTCAACTTCGATACTTAAACAGCTATACATCTCCTTCTTTATCATCGTCGCGTCGCCGCCGTCGTCGTCGGCAATTTAAAGGATTTAACACAACGACTTGGCCTTACTCCATAATCACGTAAGTATTGCTTGCTGAATTGAAAAAAAAAAACATATCTCCTCTCGCCTCGAAATATAGGTATAGGTACCTATCTCACATGCATATGCTGGCACCTAAAACCCGTTGAAATTTGTGTCCTGAACAAGAGAACAAAAAAAAAATTCAGAACACAAATTTCCATAAATATTGCATCTCTAGATGCCATTGTCAGATGTGACACTTTTTACCCAGAGAGGCAATATACCCCCGAGCCATAAAATTGCCGTTGCAGTAATCCGACTCCGATACATGAGTGCAAAACCGACAATCTGCTCCAGGTCCATGCCCATTGCCCAACTCCTGCTCTGCTCCTCTGCATATGCAGCAAGTATGTTATTTGCCAATGAAACCGATAAACATCATGCTGCCACAACATCCCAACTAAAACACACATACACCACACAATACACAAAAGCAAAAACCATTCATAGATACTTTTCGATTCATTCATACGGTGTTGGTTTTGTTTGGTTTTATTGTGTTATGGTTTCTTTTTGGATTTTGTCAACATTTTTTTTTTGGTTTGATTCTCAATGCGATCTTAATTGGATTAGTTGGAATCATCATCGCCAGAAGGCGACCATATGGAGGGACGAAGCTCGAACTATCCCAGTCTCAGGGCAAAAGGGGTATCGCGCCCGCCGCAACAAAAGGGCGAACGGCAAATATATTTTTAGCGCAGAAAGACATTTTTGTACGAGTATCTTTGTTGTGATTTGGGATGACACACAGCCAATTTCCTTGCCAATTACTCATACCAGCAAGCGGGAGCGCCCATTAGTCTACTATACAACAACTCCGATATGATGAAAATGTATCTAAATTTTTCACATTTCCGTTCTCAAGAAACGATGCGGCAACACGGAAAACAGCACTGACCTTCGATAGTGCTGTTTTTGTTGCTAATTTTGTTGTTGTCTGAGTGGAAACATTCAAATTCAATCGTTAAATTGTTATGTTTGTGATTTCTCCCAAACAAAAAAAAAACAGGGGTGAACCCATAACTAGCATTGAGAGGTGTAATAAAGTTGTTTACATTGGTTAAATAGCGCTTCCCCGTCTCCTTCCCGTTTTTTCAGCAAATTGCCTCTGAAAATGAGATCTATAGGACGCGCCTGAAGAGTTACGACTCAGTTAGTGGCTCATAAAATTTTGTATTTATTATCCAGTGAGGCGCAATTTTTTTTTTTTTTTTTGCATACGGCATTGGAGTCAGAGATTATTTTTATTTTTATGGACAGCAATTATGTATTTTCGTATGTGTTAACACTATAAGCATCTGACAGATCTAGATTGGAGAGATAGTGTTTTTTCTTCGTTCGATAAATATGCCTAATATAAGGGCATGTTACGGATTGGGAAAATATCGAATTTGAAATTTTATACAAATAAATACGAACGTATTACGAGTACGATACTAATAACTTTTCGACAGAAACACTTAAACAAAAAGAACGAACATTGTCCATTAAGTTTGTACCAGGGTATGCTTTAAACTTGGTGGCGACACGTTCAGTTTAGATATGCAGTATTTGGAATCTAGTGGGATTCTATTTTAAAATTAAAATCCTCCTTGTATACATAGGTATGATGATCGCTTTTCATTACAGAATCCACAAATCATAGTGGATTTTGATTTATGTTAATCCTTACAATAAAATCTTAGGATTTTAGGCAAGAATACCCCACCCAAATATTTCATTAAAAAAATATTTATCTATACTAAAACAAAAAAATTATGAATCTTTGAAGCATTTTTGTAATAATTTTAAGCATTCTTTTTAGAAAAAATTTGTTGCAGCAATCTAAATGAAAACTCGCTTTTGAAATAATATTTCAAATTTTTAAAATTCTTAGAAACAATATATACAGGGTGTCCCACAGTCACCGCCCCAAATGAAAACCATGGATTCCTGAGGTCATTTTAAGTCGAAAAACTCAAGAGGTAATTTTCTCGTTTTCGTCCCGTTTTCGAGTTATAACTGTTTTTATGATTTTTTCCTTAACTGGCTTTATCTTTGCCAAATTGCCAAAGTCAGTGACTTTTTGAATTTCTGACCTCTTTACTGAAACAGCAACACTGCTCCTGTCAACAGGCATCTGTCAGTTGACTCCTGTCAAAATTTAAACTTGCTGCGTCAGTTAGTTTGTGTTTGACAGCTGTTTTTATCAGACTACTCACTAATTTGAGGAGAAAATGGAAAAAAGTGAATTTCGTGTGCTTATTAAGCATTATTTCTTGCGAATAAAAACCATTACTGAGACCAAGGCTAAGCTTGATAAATACTATGAGGACTCTGCACCATCGATTTCAATGTTAAAAAAGTGGTTTACTGAATTTCGTTGTGGCCGTACAAGCACTGAAGATGCCGAACGTCCTGGACGCCCAGTTGAGGTCTCTACACCCGAAACAATCGAAAAAATTCACGATATGGTGTTGGCCGACCGAAGATTGAAAGTGCGAGAGATTGTGGAAGCCGTAGGGATCTCGCATGGCTCAGTGGTTTCAATTTTGAATGATCACTTGGGCATGAGAAAGCTTTCCGCAAGATGGGTGCCGCGTTTGCTCACAGTCGACCACAAACGCAATCGTGTAACAACTTCACAGGAAGGTTTGGCGTTGTTTAATCGCAATATGGAGGAGTTTTTGCGCCGTTTTGTAACCGTGGACGAAACATGGATCCATCACAACACACCAGAGACCAAACAACAGTCAAAACAGTGGTATTCTAAGGGTGAATCGGCGCTAAAGAAGGCCAAGGTGGGTTTGTCAGCCAATAAAGTTATGGCGACTGTTTTTTTGGGATGCACGCGGGATAATCCACATTGACTACCTTCAAAAGGGAAGAACAATCAATGGGGAATATTATGCCAACTTATTGGACCGATTCAATGACGATTTGAAAAAAAACCGACCTCATTTGGCCAAGAAAAAAGTTCTTTTCCACCAAGACAATGCAAGGGTGCACACATGTGCAGTTGCCATGGCAAAAATCCATGAATTGGGCTATGAATTGCTCCCTCATCCACCCTATTCTCCAGATTTGGCTCCGAGCGACTACTTCTTGTTCCCAAACCTGAAGAAATGGCTTGGTGAAAAAAGATTTGACTCCAATGATGAAGTCATCTCGCAAACAAAGGCCTATTTTGAGGACCTCGACAAATCATTTTTTTTGGAAGGGATAAAAAAAATTGGAGAAGCGTTGAACAAAGTGTATAGAGCTCAAGGGAGACTACGCTGAAAAATAAAATTATTTTTTTATCAAAAAATCTGTGTTTTATTCCAAAAGTCACGGACTTATTGACCCGCCCTCGTACGTCTACGTCGTAAGATTTTTTTTATAACCAATCAAGAATTTATTACAGTTTTAGTTTGTCCAAAAACTTTTTTTTCTGCGGACAACCGTTTCTCGGCACTTTTGCATCAAACCCAATTTTTTTTCTTTTTGATATCATTTTATTCAAAAAAACACGTAAATTAGTATTAATTTTTTTCGCTTATTATTAAAGCCCTGTTTATTTTCTTACAAAAAAATATTCTGTTTTCCTTAAAAAGAATACTAAATGTAATTAACAAAAAATAAACAAACTGAGTGAATTTAAAAAAAAAGCTAATTCTTAAATACAAAATTAATTCAAATGAATTTAAAGTTTTTCTGAGCTATTGTGGTTAAGAAAAGGACAAATAGATAAAGTCCCATTTCACCGTACATTAATAACATTTCCAGATATTCTAGTGTAATCCATTGTTCACAAATAATTAAACAAAAACACTACAACTTGAATTACAAATCCAAAATGGAGTAACAAGTAAAAGAACACGACGCGGACACTAGATCACGCCAGAAAGACATTTACAACCTTGAAATCATAATGCAAATCTTTACTGTTTACATTAGTTAACGGTCTTACTAATTAACTTTATCTGTCCTTTTCTTAACCACAATAGCTCAGAAAAAGTTTTAATCCATTTGAATTAATTTTGTATTTAAGAATTAGTTTTTTTCACTCAGTTTGTTTAGTTTTTGTTAACTACATTTAGTATTCTTTAAAAAAAAAAATATTTTTAAGAAAATAAACTGGGCTTTAATAATAAGCGAAAAAAATTAATACTCATTAACGTGTTTTTTTTTGAATAAAATGATATCAAAGTGAAAAAAAAACTTAAAAAACGAAAAAATTGGGTTTGATGCAAAATTGCGGAGAAACGGTTGTCCGCAGAAAACAAAGTTTTGGGACAAACTAAAACTGTAATAAATTCTTGATTGATTATAACAAAAATCTTACGAATCGGACGTAGTTTTGCAAAGATAAAGCCAGTTATAACTCGAAAACGGGACGAAAACGAGAAAATTACCTCTAAAGTTTTTCGACTTTAACTGAACTCAGGAATCCATGGTTTTCATTTGGGGCGGTGACTGTGGGACACCCTGTATAATAAATCGTAAGTTTTAATAAAGAAAAACTGAAAACTCCAAAAAATGGTCATTAATGTATTAGTCCAAAAGCTGATAGCAGTCATATTGTCGAAGATACATCAGCCCAGTTGGATGTTATTTATTAAGTCTGCTTTTTGCGAAATCAACATGGAGTGCAATAGCGTTCTCCAAAATGTGTAAATTTTATGAAGCTAGGCATTTTGTTGGAGTAACATTTCGCGCACTTCAACCCAGGGCCGAAGCGCCGAATGGATTCAAGTAAAATTGTCGAATATGGCACGATCCCAATCTTAGCCAGTTGCATTACTCCCATCAATCAGTTCACCCGTGATACAGGTTTCGACAAAAATTTCCCTCGAACCGTCAGATATAGATACTCGTTTATTAGTCCCACAACACCATTATAAAATAATTTCCCCGGCCCGGTTTTCACTTGCCATTTCAATTTGCAAGCATTCAAGACCAATCTTCATTTCATTTTCTCGATGAAGACACGTCATTTTTTTCACTTTTGTTTCCAAAAAAGGAATATTTATATTGTATTTGTAGTTGCATAATCTTTATTCAATAATTAAGAATGATTGACAGATTAACAGATAGCAATATATGATGTAAATATTGAATAAATTAGAGATGTCTTAAAAAAAAACAGAGTTACTGATGAGACAAGTACATAATTAATTAAGTGTAAATTAGATGAACTTACATAAATTTATGTATTACTTAAAATTAATATTAATACAAATTAAACTTTTTTCTTTTTTTATATATTCATGTGGTAAAAAGAATGGTTTAATGGTAGGTACAGTTAGTAATATCTTAATTTTAATTTTACTATAGAATTATAGATCGTTAAAATTAATCGAAAAAAAATTAATCGCCGTTTTGGAGAAATCTTCGCAAATCTTGTAGATTGTAACAAAAGACTTTTGATTATTAAGTTTAAAAAAACGAGAATTAGATTTTCGAAATCATTAGTTTTGAAAAAAAAATTGAAATAAAAAAAAAATTGAAATAAAAAAAAAAAAAATTGAAAATTTGAATACACTATACTATTTAAATTTTTGAGGAGCTTTAGGAAAAAAATGATCAAAATCGGTAGAACCGTTTTTGAGAAAATCAAAAAGAAACAAAATGGTTCCCAGGGGAGTAACATTCATAACCATTTTTCGGATTTCTTTTAGCTTGCTTCAACTAAATGAAATTTTTTTTAACTTTTTGTCAAAAAAATCTGTCGAACAGTTTTTGAAAAAAAAAAAAAAATAAAATGCACGACTGGGTCGCACGAACTTGCTCCTTTGTAAAAGACTAAGAATCTCAAAAATGAATGTTATTAGAGAAACTGTTTATCAAAACCGCGCACCACAGCGCTAATTGAGTCGCGGTCCCAGGGATGGCGACTACCATCTCTAGAGAAACTGTTCATAAGCATAAAATTCATTTTTTAAATGACTAAAAAAAATTCTTTAGTAGTTATAGCATTGTATATAAATTCTTATAGTAGTCTCATGACGAGGAACGCCACGTAATTTACCAAGCGGCAGAGAAAACAACCAAACCCAATACCCAAACCGTATATTAGCAAATTAATTTAACATTTTCTCATATGCTATCCTTTTCTCGGCAGAGAGAGACATAAACAACAAACATGCTATATTGCTATAGCTATTCAGAGCACACCGACTTGCACCAGCCAGTCAGCGCAGGCGCACACAAGCATGCATACATTATATTTATATGCAGAAAACCTACTGAGAAGGACAGCCTAAGCTCGATTAAAGGTGGCGGCGGCGGTGCGGTGGCGACGGCACTTTGCGAATGAAATTTTGTGTATAAGTTTTTTTACAACGTTGCTTTGTTTTTTGGATACCTCTATTAGAAATGAAAATATGCATTAGGTATATGAATGAGCGAATAAGGTAGCAATATATTGCCAGAGAGGGGTTTGCGATTGATGGCGGTCCATTGTATTTAGTTTTTGCATATACATGTATGTATGTACTTATATAGGGAAAGACATGCATTCGTAAAAACAATCGAACTCGAGATTTTGATCAAAGTTGATACAATAACGATAGCGAAGACTAAAAAAGTGGGTTTCGCAATTTTGTCTGCCTGTCTGTCTGTTTGACTACCTACAGCCTAAATTGCTCGGCCGATTTTCTTTAAACTTAGTGGATACCTATCACTTTGAATATTTCCTCCCCACGTTTTGTTTTTTTTTTTTTTATGACCAAAAATAACGGTACATGCCATACGAATTTTTTCGAAATTTTATAAATTTTTTTTTTTTTCTCAAAAACTGTTCGACAGATTTTAAAAATAAAAATACAAAAAAATTTCATTTAGTTAAAGCTAGATAGTATAGTTGAAAAAAAAATGTGCGAAAAATGGTTATTGAGGGTATACTCCCCATGGAACCTTTTTTTCGTTTTTGATTTTCTCAAAAACGGTACAACCGAATTTGATAATTTTTTTTTGCTAAAGCTCCCGAAAAACTTTAATAGAATTGTGTAAGTATTCAAATTTTCAAAAAAATTTTTTTTGGATTTTTAAAAAACTCAATATTTTGAAAACCCAATGCTATTTTTTTTTAAACTTGATAAATGAGAGTTTCTCAATATAATCTACAAGATGTGAGATTTTTTTTTATTTTACCTAAAAATGACGGTACCCACCATAAAAATGTTAAAAAATGTTAAAATATTGTTTTCGAAAATCGTATTTTTCTTGAAAACGGCGCCTAGAATTTTGATATTTTTTTTTCTTTCAATTAATTTTTATGATCTTTGATTTAATAAAAAAAATTAAAATTAAGATATCACAGCTTGTACTTACCATAGAACTATTTTGTCTAATTTTCAATTTCTCACATATCGGCATTACGAATTTTAATGAAATTTTTTATAGAGATGCTTCTAAAAAGTTTTAAATAAAAGTTTAAATATCAAAGAATAGAAAAGCTATGAAGCTGTTTACGAACAAGAATGCTAGCAACTTTGACATCGCTTTTTGATGATTTAAAAAAAGGGTAACTTTGGTGTACCCTGACCCATGTTAAAATAAATTTCTCTGTCAGTACTCACAGTAGGGACCTCATTCTGCACTTTTTCTTAGTATAATACTAACCTTTAAATCTACGTTTAAATTGAGCTGATATGTTTTTAAGGTTGCCAGATATTCGATTTTAAATGGTGTTCAATTTTTCTTGCCCGAGCAAAATTTTGACTTTGAGGTCAATTTTTTTTTTAATGCGTCATAAACACAAAGTTTTCTTATTTTTACCTGATGAAGAAAACAATAATAAAAAAAACTCATTAAGTGCACCCAAACACCCATACATCTTTTGATACATGGGAAAATCTTAAACAGGTAAAAATTTTGGGGTTTTTACCTACTTTTATTGCAGCACTTGGCAATCGGAGTGGTTTTTCAAAAATTGATAGTTTTTACCTAATTTTTAATACTGTGCAATCATGAAGAGGGTTAAAAGTATACTTATAGAGCAAGAGCCCGTGAACCCCAAACCTTCTTTATTTTATAAAAGCTGAAAGTTTGTCAGTGCATGCTCCCAACAAAGTTAAGAACAATGAACTATTATGAAGTTTGTATTTTACTTGTATTAAAAAACAGTTGAAATATGAAATAAAATGCACGACTGGATCGCACTAACTTGCTCTTAGGTAAACAAATTTTGAATTTTAAATACATTTTACAAATTTACAACATGGATTTAATGAGATAAAAATTTTCAAATGCATGGAATTACCGTCTGATTTCCAAAAAAAGTATAAAATTCTGCAAACGAAGTTTGTAAATCGTTTTATTATAAAAGTTATTTTTTTATATAAGAAATATTGAATATTTCACGCGTATACAAATTTTCTTTTTTCCAAGAAATGTTCATACTTTTTTGAAACCCAATATTAGAATATAAGTTTTTTTATTTTAATAAATTAATAATTCGCAAATCGCGACCTTAGAACAATAGGGTTCTTACTGACTTTTTTTTCAAAACTGAGTTATACATGTGGTCGTAGCAAATCGAGTATGCTCTTTCGATCTGTTTCATCCATATTTGTCTCCATTTTTTTTGTCTCCTTTAGTTTCCTATTAAGTCAATAAAATGCAGGAAGCAGAGCTCTATGTACATCAATTTATTAAAAACTAAGTTCACAAAGTTCTAATTGGTAAATAGAACCTAGTGTAGTTAGAAAAATTTAAAAAAAAATGCACATAAAACTTTGTTACACAACAGGATGTAGATTGAACTTTGTTGCTTCAAAAGGCTATGAATTTTGTGTTAAAGTTGAATTTTATCTGTGCTGTGTGATTTTCAAAATGTTTGTTCTAAATATGCATACATTTTAATAAGTAAAGGTGAGTATTTCTATTTCAAAAGAAAATAGGATATAATGTACATAGGGCTTTTTAAATATATCACTATAATTAATTTCTATATTCGGGTTGCTGTAAAAGACTTAGAATTTAGTATTTTCCTTTATAACTCGAAGTATCAAAAATGTAGTTAGGGCCTTCACGATATTATGGGCAGTGTGAGCTTTACTATTAATTAACTTTTCTTTAATAATGTTTATTTGTTTTCCTTTATAAGAAATTCAAAAAAAAAAAAAGGAATAAAAACTTCGTTCAACAAAAATTCTTATTTCTTTCACATAACAGGATTCTATCTGAACAATTAAATTTCTTATCATGTTACTTAGTATCAGGTAATTAGAACCTTATTGTTCTATGCTCAAATGACTTAGCGTTGAGTAACAAGGTTCTATCCATTTTTTCAACCACCAGTTACTGCAAAATTATGAATTAAATATGTTGTAGATTTTTAAATTCAGATCAACATAACTTAGTACAAAATTTGTGTTTTCAAAAAATCATGTACATAGATCCGAACCAAAATATAAAAGTTATTGACAAACAAAATTCAATCTCTGTGACTTGAGTGTAGTTAGAACCCTATTGTTCTAAGGTCGCGAAATTTGCTCAAAATTCGTAGATAAAGCCTAGTACGCAGATCGCGCTAAATTTTATCTTCCACATTTTTCTCCAAACATCAGCTAAAATCCAAGCTAAATTTTGACATAAGAACTTTCTAGAGAATATGTCACGGAAAACAGCTGTTCTCTAAATGAATTTTTTTTCAAAGATTTAAAAGAATTTGTTTTAAAGTATGATTTTTTAAGAATTATGAATGAGAACGAATGAGAATTATGAATTATGAGTGATTTTTGTTGTCGAAAATCTTGTAAGACTAAATAAATATTAATCAAATATTATTCCATTTCAAATTGAAATTGAAATTTAGCTCGAGAATAAATGTGCCAGACAATTATTTCGTGCGCTAAATTTTGACAGATAAGTTATGTACAGTTCGAAGAGAAATTTTGATTTTTTAGCTGGAGCAGCGTACCTCTCGGCTAAAATGCTTGACATAATTTTAGCTTGGCTAAATTTTGGAGAGAATTTTGTATGGGAGATAAAATTTAGCGCGATCTGCGTACCAGGCTTAAACATGAAAAGAAATATTTGTTAGTAATTTGAAATTGGAACGCCAAATATCTCCTTTTTTATTTCTTTTTAACAAAATGTTCTAGGTTATGCATACAAAATATTTTTTGCAAACGAAGTTATCTTATTTTATTTTCTAAATATTAGTTATGTGTATATCAATAAATTTCTAAAATTGGTATACTACATTTTTTCTAATTTTATTTTTTTTTAAATTTTCCATACTACATTATGTTATGTTTGTATGTCGAAACGAGTATAGCCAAATGAATTTGCACCTTGCAACAACAAAATTGAGTTTTTATGCTGTGAATTAGCGATATATACTTCATTTCCAAATTATTATAAAAACAGTGATGGATTGGTGATATAAATTGAAGCAGTTCAATTTAGTCTTTCTTTTGTTATAGTTTATTTTAGGTTGTTCAAGCTGGTTGAGTTTTTTTTTAATATAAACCCATGTCCGGCAGCTACCAGTTCAGGTGTGGTAGGAACTTGAAATTTCACACACTGTCTATTTTTGGCCTAATTAGAGAAAATCTGAAAAAAAATTTTTTGGAAAAGCTTTTAGTTTTCCGGAAAATTCACGTTGCGTTTTCGCAACATCCGCATTTATAGGTATAGAGTTCAAGTCAAATTTAATCAAATATTTGTTTGATAAAGCGTATTAAAACAGAAAATAAATTAATAATGCGTTATAATTTAAAAAAAATTAACATTATAGGTATGTACATATATAGCTATGTATGCTCATGAAATATTAATTTTTGTATGGTAATCGCATTTAAAGATAAACATTTGTTTTTCGTTACATGCGATACGTGAATTGAAAGGTGGCACTCCCTAGATCACGAATATGCAATTTTTAACTCGCTAAGATGCCTAGATTAGCCAGAAATCACGTTTGAAAATGTCAACTTTGGGGGGTCTACGGAGCTCCATTTAGCCGCAAATCGCATTTAAAGCTAAAAATTTGTTTTTCGTTACATGCGGTACGTGGATTGAAAGGTGGCACTCCCTTCACGAATATACAATTTTTAACTCGCTGAGATGCCTAGTTTAGCCAGAAATCACGTTTAAAAGTACATTGGGTGGCAAATTTTTGTCAAGAAATATTTTTGAAAAAAAAATTTATGAAAAATCAAAATTTCTTAAAAAAAAATTGAAAAAAAAAATTTATTGGAAAAAAGTTTTTTGAAAAAATATTTTTGATAAAATGTCCAAAAATATTTTTGGCAAAAGTTCAAAAATATTTTGGTCAAATGTCCAAAAATAATTGGCCGAACCATTGAAATTCATCTTATCTCTCTAAAGATGGAGGAGGTTTACCTCCTCGGAGTTCTAACATTTCTTTCCATTTGTTAAAAAATAAATCAAAATAAAATATTCTGAATTCGGTTTTATTACCAAATTCTGTTTGGCACTATTTCGGTTACCATAACGAAATAAAGCCAATTTGAAATTATTTTGTTTTCAAAAATGAAATAAAACCAAATTTAGAATTTGAGTTTATTAAGTTCAAATGCCTCTAGATCTAATTACAAAGTCGAAAAAATGGCAGCCTCGCTGATTAATCGTATCAAAATGTAAGCAAACCAGATTGTATGAGAAATGAAACAAAATTCACAAAACTATCATACACTCTCAATACTATTTGTTTGTATTCATCTCGCACCTGGCATATACAACTTTATATACCTACCTACAATTGATTCTGACAGCAAAAAGAAACGCAGATAGGATTTTCTCCCTTACCCTCTTTTAAAAATATATCACTACCGCATCTCTTCTTTTATTTTCTTATATTTTTCCCTTCCACGTAGTGTATCTTATATCACAACCGCATCTCACTGGCGATATTAATATTTCTGCGGCAGAGATAAGAAACTTTTAATTCAGTTCCATGAGACTACTATAGAGTTAATATACAAAGGTTATAGGTAAGAATAGGATGTGATTCAAGTAAATATAGATTTATGCCAGAACAAAAATTATAAGTCTTTGTAGTGGTTTCTTAAAAAATAAGGTTTTATATAAAAAAATTTTAAAACATTTTTAAGAAAAAATGTTGTTACGCCAATTTCAAGTTTTTATTATTGTATGAAAGAAAATTAAATTTACAAAACAAAAGTATTGAGCCGTTTTCGAGATATTGAATTTTCAAAAAACAAAAAATTGATTTTTTTTCCAAAATTCAAAAAAAGTATTTTTCTTAAAGTTTTTAAATGCAATGTTTTTTAAACTTCTACGAATTTTCATTAAAATCCGTTGTGCTGATAATGAGAAATTCAAAATTTTAAAAAATCGTTCTATAGTAGGTACAGTCAGTAATATCTTGTTTTCAAATATTTTTTTTATTAAATTACAGATATTAAAAAATAATAGATAGAAAAAAAATTTAAGCGAAATTCTCGGAACCGTTTTCGAGAAAAATACAATTTTCGAAAACCATTTTTTAACATTTGTATTGAGGGTACCGTTTTTTTAGGTAAAATGAATTTATTTTTCCATATCTTGTAGATTATTTTTCCAAACTTTTATTTATCAAGTTTTGAAACAATCGAGCATGGGGTCTTCGAAATATTGTTTTCAAAAAAAAAATTTGAAAGTTTTTTTAAAAATCCAAAAAAAAATTTGTTGGGAATTTGAATAGACAATAATATTCAAACTACTGGGAAGCTTTAGAATAAAAAAAAAAAGACAAAATCGAAAACAAAAAAAATGGTCCCAATGGGGGTACCAAAACTACTCATTTTTTGGAATTTTTTTTCAACCATTACCTAGGTTTAACTAAATTAAATTTTTTGATTTTTTTTTTTAAATCGTTGGGACAGTTTTTGAGAAAAAAAAATATTTATAAAATTTCGAAAGAAAAAATCGTGTGGCAGGTACCGTTAATTTTGGTCTTAAAAAATCAAATCAAAAAACATCCGGGGGTAAAAAATTAAAACCCATATCTACCAAGTTTGAAGAAAATCGGTCAAGCCGTTTAGCTGTTATCGAACAGACAGACAGAATTGCCAGACCCACTTTTTCGGTCTTCACTATCATCGTAATGTCAACTTTGATCAAAATCTCGAGTTCAATTTTTTTTACGAATGCATAACTTGCTTTATAGTAAAAATGTTACTATCAATACCTGTTATAGAACCGATTTTTGACTTTTGATTTTTTCATGAACGACTTTAACGATTTTGACCAAAACTTGTATCCTTTAAATTAAAAATAATATTTTATATACAAATTTTCTTCCATAAAAAATTAATTTCATAACAAAACGATTTTAGCTTTGTTTTCATAAATACATACTTTCTGGAAATTAGACTGCAATTTTAAGCATTTAAACATTTTTCTCTTAATAAATCCATGTTTTTTCTATTTATAAACAATTTTTAAATTGCAAAGTATTAGAGCAAGTACATCATGCGATTAAGTGATGCATTTTATTTTATAAAATGTCTGGTTTATTTAACTCTGAAACAAAACTAGTAATTTCGGCAACTGCAATTTTTACCAGCAAAATTCTAAGACACAATTGTTAGCCATTTCCGAAACATATATTTTGTACGGTTTATAAATAAAGCATAGATATTATATTTTATTCTTAAGGCAATAGTTATGAACCATAAACTGAAATTAAATAAAAATTCTATAAAGTTTTATTTCAGCATTGTTAAAAGCATTCTGTGGTCTATTCTTGCTACGAGTAGCTTAATCTTTTAATCTTATTTGTATCTGTTAAGTGGTGATTGGAGGATATATTTTAACCGTTAAATAAATCATTTTGAAGGAGCCTATAACTCAACCAGCACACACATTAGTTTCAAATCAGTTGTGTGATATCCTATAGAAGACAAAAAAAAACACCAACTTCGGTCCAAAAAGAAATGATTCTTAAGTGCTCTGTCATAATAAAGATTTTTGCTGATGCGAATCCAAACATCTGTCTATATTAATAAATACAAACTTCATTTTTTGTTCTTATTTGAAAATCTACTTTTATTGACATAACCAATACCAATTTAGTATGTTATTCAATTAAAAAAAAAATGTTATGAACTCTTTGTTGAAACTGGAGTTGAGTTAATTTCTTTTTCCAAAAACGATTCCAAGGTTAAAATTTCTTGACGAAAAAATAAAGAAGACATTGCTTCCGTGTTGTAATACCCCTTGGCATAATGGTGCGTTGGACTGTCATGCGGAAGGTCTCGAGTACGTTTCTCAGCCTCTGCAAGGAAGTTTTTTTCAGGGGTGTATCTCTTGTCATGGAAAGTGCTGCTCATTAGCAGTTCGGAATCGGCAGAAAATTGTAGGTCCCCTCCGTTCCTGATAACACGCACCCAGGAATGGTTGAGAGTTGTATGTCACTAGGTCCTGGTTCACTTCGAGCCGTTGCACCACCAAATTTTATTTATTTATTTTTATTGCTTCCGTGTTAATACTTACAGTCATTGGCAAAATTATTTGCACAACGTTAAATTTACACAACTTCTCTTCATTGAAGCCTTATAACTTTCAAAATAAAAAAGATATTGTTAATTTTTATTTTTATTAATAATGAATACATATTAGGGTGGGCCAAAAAACTTTTTTTTGAAATTTTGGATTCTAATAGCGAAAATATGTTGCTAATTGGTGTATGTAATACGTATATAAATTTTTATTGCAATCGGCATAGTATAACTGCCTCCGGATTAGCTTTAAAAGATACGAAATAGGGATATATGGTTAATAATATTTTTTTGTCAAATAACATAGGAACTGTTATTTTTCAAATTTAAGTTCGCTCCATACAGATTTACAAACGAAAAAAAAGAGAACTTCAATGTAATTCATGGCACACTAAATTGTATAAAATTAAAAAAAAAAACCAAATTTTATTTGCAACAAGATTTCTTCAGTCTGTTAATTTTGTTATCTTTGACTAGTGTTCAAGTGTATTTTTGTGATTTTTCAAAATGAATCGTACTCGAAAGGCTTGGAAATGTCCTTTATTTGGTGATACAAGTGATTTCAAAGGTAATTTACTTCCGACTTATGAAGATGTTATAAAGTGTTACGAGTGGGCGCGATTTGAAATAAAAGCCACAAAAAATACTAAAAAAGAACCCTGTTTTCAAGAAGTTGCTGATGTTGTTATTGTAAAAATTGAAAATATATGGCAAAAAGCATCACTTCCAATTGTATCACATGTAAGAGTGCAACAAATGCTTAAGGCTTCTCAACTCAAATACAAAAATATTTTAAAATCGCACCCTAAAATACCTACAAACCGTTTAGAGAACTTCCTTGCCTCCAGCAAAAAATTGTTTGATATTTCTTCTTGTAAGTGCTCGGATTTTACCAAATGTATTTGCCCTAAGGAAAAGAAAATCCCATTTAATGAACACAGTTTTCTCAGCGACCAAAGAACTGCAAGAAATATGATGATTGGAAGCACAGACGTAGCAACGACAAGAAAAAATCAGAAGCGTGAATCAAGGAAACTCAAACGGAAGATAGCAAACAATAATATTTCACAAGCCAATACTAAGGTCCTTAATGATTGTGTTTCTATCGTCCAAAGTTCTTCATCTTCTTCCTCGTCCAGCGATAGCGAGGATTTTCAACCCACAAAAATAAATAAGGTGAAAAAGGAATCTTCCAGTTCTATAAGCTACTCTGAACTGTCCCAAACTTGTGATCGTTACGGTGTATCAGATAGAGCAGCTGCAGCTATAGCTTCGGTTGTTTTGCTTGAAACAAATATGCCTATAATTGATAAAAATAAATTGAGACGAGAAAGAAAGAAAGCCCGACAAAACATCACTGAGAAACAAAAAGTTCGAGAAATATCTGCTTTATACTTTGACGGTCGGAAAGATAAAACAATAGTCACAAAGAAAAGGAACGGAAAATTCTATAGAGAAACGATTATTGAAGAACACATTTCATTAATTAAAGAACCAGGAAGCGAATATTTGGGCTATATCACTCCTGGTGATGGGACAGCTAAATCTATAGAAAGAGCAATCATAAACTTTTTTTTAGCCGAAAGTGTGCCCTTGGACGATTTGATGGCTGTAGGATGTGATGGAACCAATGTCAACGTTGGTAAATTTGGCGGTGTTATCAGAATCCTAGAAGAAGAGCTAAACAGACCTCTGCAGTGGCTTATATGCTTGCTCCATATGAATGAATTGCCGTTTCGGCATTTATTTTCCTTTCTTGACGGTTCTACTTCTGGACCTAAAACATTTGGTGGTAAAATCGGAAAAGCTTTAGAAAATTGTGAAGCGAAAGCTGTTGTCAAATTTAAAAATATTCCTGGTCAGATGCCATTATTAGACATCGAAAATCTCAGTTCTGACCAATTATATCTATACAATATAGTATCGGCCGTTATATCTGGTGAATGCCCTGAAGACTTAGCTATCAAATCACCTGGAAAGATGTCTCATGCCAGATGGCTAACTCGTGCTAACCGGATTCTTCGTCTCTACATTGCAACATCAGACCCGTCCGATAAACTAGTTTGCTTGTCAACTTATGTTATTCAAGTTTACGCTCCGTGCTGGTTTGATATTAAAAAACACCCAAGTTGCAAAGATGGAGCAAGACATTTATGGAAATTACTTTCTAGAAGTCGTTATTTGACAACGGAATTGAAGGCTGTTATTGATCCAGTTTTACAACGCAACAGTTACTTTGCCCACCCTGAAAACCTCCTGTTAGCAATGCTAACAGACTCTGAAAAACATATTAGAGAATTGGGATTGCGTCGAGTTCTTAAATCAAGGTGTGAAGCTACACAAAACTTAAGGCTATTTAAGGTTCCAGTTCTAAACATGGATGCCAAAATTTATTACGAGCTTATCAACTGGCAAGCTCACATAACAGAACCACCAATTTTAAAGAACATATCAAACGAAGAACTTATAAATCTTATTGCCAAACGAGAAGATAACGAGATAAATTTTTGGCGTTTGCCTTGCCATACTCAAGCAGTTGAGAGGTCAGTTAAAAATGTAACTGAAGCTTCAGGAAGTCTATGCACAAAATCAGAGCGAGAAGGTCTTATTAAATTAAAAATTAACTCTCGAAAACTCATGCCTAAATTTGACAGTAAGAAGAATTTTTGTGTAAAATAAGAACTGCGAAGTGAAATAAATTTCAAATTATTCCTGTCTAACATTGTTAATTTGATGTCTGTGAAACTATTTCAAAAATATATAAACCTTGATTTATTGTTTTGATTTAAAAAATAAAAAGATTAAAAAGTTTAAAAAAAATAATTTTTTTGAGTTTTTTTTTCAAAATTTCAAGGTCAATCCGGAGGCAGAAGGAATCATACAATTTTTACGATTTTTTTTGTATAAGTTCTTGTAAACCTTTGGCACATTTAAAGTGCTATTACAGGTCAAAAAAAAAATATTTTTTTTCTTCCATACAAAAATGACCCACCCTAATACATATATTCTCAAATCGGTACACAAAATAACAAAATCGAATTTCTAACGGTTCGTTTTAAAAACATAAAAACAAAAGTGGCAAAATTATTTGCACAAGTGCAATGAACTGCTTAGACTGACTACAGGTAGTTTATTTCCCCGAATAATCATAGTAAACGGTGCAATTAGTTATTTTTTTTCGTTTATTGTGATATTGTCGTCGGGAAAGTTTTTCAAATGGCTAAAACGTATGAACTTTCAACAGAAAAACGCGCGGCTATTGTTTCCGAGTTCCGATCTGGTGTTCCGGTAGCAAAAATTTCAACTAAATATCGCTGCGCCCGGAGGACAGTTTATTACCTCATAGGAAAACAAAAAACTCATGGAAGTGTTAAAAATCTTGCTGGTAGAGGAAGAAAAAGGGCCACAATCAAAAGGAAAGACACAAAAATTACCCGTTCCTTTAAAAGTAACCGCTGTGCAAAAGTTCAAAATGTCCTAAATAATTTGAACAAAGATCGTGAAAATGCTGTTAGTGAAAGGACTATACGACGGAGGTAAAAAGAAAATAAAATAAACGCCTACGCCATTCTAAAAAAGCCCCATATGCCTATCATGAAAAAATAAAGTACTTAGACTATAATTCGCTAGGAAGCATAATTATCAATAAACCGCCGGCTTTTTGGAGAAGTGTACTTTGGACTGATGAGACTACTTGTGCGTTGGATGGATGGAACTATGGCCGAAAATTTTATTACTCCGATCGCAAATCAAGAAACAAACGTCCCGTTACACAACTCACAAGGCATTCCAAAGGAGGTAAAATAATGATATGCGGATGCATATCATATTGTGGCGAAGGACCAATTGTTAGGTGCTCCAACGCTATGACAAAGTCGCATTATTTGGAAATACTAAATGATGTTGCAGGGTCAATATTCATCGGGAATAATTTTATCTTGCAACAGGATAATGCTCCTTTACATACGGCTCGGAAAATAAAAACTTAAAGCTTAAGTGTTTCATAGATTTGTAAATAATAAATTATTGAAGTCACATACTCAAGAGTTATGAAGTTTAAGGATAAACTTTTAAGTATTCAAGTAATCTTCACTCAACTACCTTACTGAGTGTAATATTCATTCAGGGGGGTCATTCCGTAATTTTCTAAACGATAATCGTCAAAACTATAATCGTCGACGATATCGTCCATGATTTGCTTCACATAACTCGACTACTATCGTCTCGTCAATCGATCACAGTTTTAGAGATTTGTATGCATTTCAGAAACTCTCAAACTGTAGTCAATCCGTCAATTCAATAGAAAACAATACAAAATGTCAAGTTACAGTGGAAACTCAATCACTCAAATACAGTCACCTACAAAATTCAAAATTAATGCAAGACGATACCTATTTAGCTATCGTCCAAACGCTATCGTTTTGACGATATCGAATTTTCCAAACAAAAAGATTTTTTTCTTAAAATTCAAAAAATATTTTTTTTAAGTTTTAAAATGCAATGTTTTTTAAAATTTTCGGAAGCATCTCTAGAAAAAATAGTGAGAAATTCAAAATTAGACAAAATTGTTCTATGGTAGGTAATATCATAATTTCAATTTCTTTTATTAAATTTTTATTAAATTAAAGATCATAAAAAGTAATTGAAAGAAAAAAATTTTTATCAAAATTCTACGCGCCGTTTTCGAGAAAAATACGATTTTTGAAAACCTTTTTTTAACATTTGTAGGTGGGTACCTATATTTTTAGGTAAAATACAATTAATTAAAAAAAAAATCTAGCATGGGGTTCTCGAAATATTGAAAAAAAAATTGAAACTTTTCTTAAAAATTAAAAAAAAAATAT
This sequence comes from Philhelius festivus, assembly GCA_963931855.1. Lineage (NCBI taxonomy): Eukaryota > Metazoa > Arthropoda > Insecta > Diptera > Syrphidae > Philhelius > Philhelius festivus. The sequence continues at coordinate 32,389,071 of OZ007557.1, read as the reverse complement.
TTTTGAAAATTTGAATACACAAATCTGTTCGAATTTCTGGGGAGCTTTAACGTACAAAAAATTATCAAAATCGGTGGTACATTTTTTGAGAAAATCAAAAACAAAAAAAAATGTTCCATGGGGGGTACCCTCAATAATCATTTTTCCTATTTTTTTCACCCATTATCTAGCTTTAACTAAATGGATTTTTTACGTATTTTTTATTTTAAATCTGTCGAACAGCTTTTGAGAAGAAAAATATTTATAAGATTTCGAAAAAAATCGTATGGGGGGAAAAACAATTTAAAGTGATATCTAACAAGTTTAAAGAAAATCGGCCAAGCCGTTAAGGCTGTAGCCCAACAGACAGACAGACAGACAGAATTGCGAGACCCACTTTTTTTAGTCTTCGTTATCATGGTAATGGCAACTTTGATCAAAATCTCCAGTTCGATTTTTTTCCGAATGCATAACTTGCCTTATAGTACCTATAAGTCAAAAGTTCAGTGCAGTGGGCGAATAGACAAAAAATTTACTACCCATTACTAGGAATTAATGAAAATAAAACTCATTACCCAATTATAAAAAAAAATTATCACAAATCGATTTGGTTGCTTTCATTTTCTTCGTTTTGGAATAAAAATAAAGTCGGTTTTATAGTTATTTTAAGTTTGTTGAATATTTCTTTAAGATTTAAAATAGTTTTGCCACCAGAAAAAATGTTCCAGTTTTTCTAATAAAAAGCACTACTTGTCTAATGCATTTAATCTATGAAATTTATCGAAATATTAAACCTAGGTAAGGGAACTTCAAGTATATTAAATCAACACAAGTTTGAGTAAAACCCCTACAGAAATCATTTGTTCTGACACATAACTCCTTGCAAAATTTATTCAATTCCCCAATAATCTATTGCTACTTCCCCATCCCAGATTATTTGTCAAGCCCTATGGACATGGTAAAACAGGTAGATACGCATATCTTTTGTCCTTGTAATTTATAAGAAGACGGGTATAGAATATCACAAAGATTCCTTCGAAGTTAGGTTATGCCAAATAGGTACACAATACACCATCTACTATCTAATTTTTCCCCAAACGCTTATTTAAAATTGAATATCGAATGCCTGACAAAACTCCTTCAAAGTACGTGACAAGACTCCCAAGATACTGCTTAAAATAAAGTCCTTTCCAATAATACAAAATGTGGCTCCTTCTTTCTTACTCCGGTCTTGCTTTGTGTCACCCATCATCATCATCATCATCATCGTAAACAAACTTTACCCTTCTCGTCACATAATGGCGTATCCTTGAACAAGCAAAATAACAAAAAATTGTATTTTATTCATTTTCCATGAAAATTGTAAGGTGTGTTCATATTTTATTTTTGTTGCTTCCCGCACCGACAGACATCTCCGCTCCAGCTCCAGCAAGCACATCACTTTCACTTTAACCCTGAAAGTGATTCTCCGAAACACCATAGGGCCACAACGACGACATCAGCGACGATGCAAGTTAAAAACGAAAACGTTAAAAAAACGAAGTCGGGCAACAAATGTCAAAATCACACGTGTCGTCCCTCATTACCCCCAAGAGATCACAGGTAAATGACACACTGACATTGTGCATGTACCGCCATATCACCCACGACACCATCAGAGAAGACAGGGTAGGGGGTCGGACTGGGAATCGCATTTGTATCCTCTGGATGCTCTGTTACACAACTTAGTGTTTCTCCTTATGACCGCTCCTTGTGTCGGTCGGGGTACTTAGCAGTTTGATTGCCATTCCGTGATGCAGATGGCGAACGCTGATGATGCTGTTGTTTTGTCCTCCTCGTGTTCCTGACGCCTGCTTCTGATGATGATGATGATGAGGAGGATGCTCATGCCCACCCAGTGCTCTAAAGTGAGGCTCGTTCATTCGCGCGTATGGCACACCATCCGTAGCCGCACACACCACACATAATGACCCAATTTCCCAAAATAATCATAAATCCCATCCAAGTTTTTGGACCTTTTATTTCCACATACACACTATGTACATAAATACCAAATTCTCTGTCGAATAAATGGTTTCTCTTCTGTTGGATGCGTGATGCCGCCTTGCCTCCTGCCAAACAGTGGCGCTGATGATGCTTCTGCTTCTGGTATTACAGTGCCATAAGCGCGCAAAACGAATATTCCGGCACCGACAGGGGCATCACCGTGTACTTGCCCAATAAATCACTAAATCACGTGTGCCAACTAAAAAAAATTGTTCAACATTTTCGACAGCAATTTCCGAAAACCAATTTGCAATTTCAAACCAAAATAAAATACAAAGAAGAAAAATAATAATAAAATAAAAAAAATCAGTACAAATCAAAAGACGAAAAAGGAAAAACGAAAGAAGACCCAAGCAAAAAAAATATAGGCAAGAGACGAGAAAAACAATTCCAATTTTGTTGAAAATGATTGGGGCATGAGGGATGAGTAGCTACAGCAGTACATGACCATTAGCCTTAGCATACGAGTACATCCCCTTTTTCATCATTCCATATAACCAACAACAACAATAGCTCAGATGTGAGAACTATGAAGACCTGAACAAATCGAATCTTTCATTGAGGTCATGTCTCATGTGTGTGGACGTGTGTTTGAACATATTGGACTCGGTATACGGGATCAGGACAAAACCCATTGAAAGCACGAACAAAAAACAATATACGTACGGGAAGGAAGAAACAGGGTCATCTCTCCAGAACATGGTGAGTAGATAAGGTACTCGTTTGTATGAATGTTGGAAATGTTCCATCTTTCAAAATTACCGAACAAATCCAGAAAAAAAAGAGGAAATCATCAGATCATAAAAGCCATACGTCGACAAATGTGGTCTCTGTGAGTGGATTTTAGAATTGAAGTGGAATTTATCCAATGGGAAAGGGTTGGAGTGTCAAGAATTTTAAATAGGGAGATTCAGAATCTGTGTAAAGAATGAGGGCGCTGATGGTTTGGAAAAGACTTGTTCCCTTCGAACGTTGATTGGTTTAGATTTGACGTTGATTACATCACGATGTTCCCATTTGACTTGCTCAACCGACTTCTTTTGACGTGGATCTACATACGCAATGTGAAAACTGATAACTCACATGTACGAACTATTGAATTTGAACCTAAACCTCTTTGAGGATAAATTACAAACATGTTTAATGATTGGTTGAAATTCGTTCGATAAAAATCAGTATTAAGTTATTAACATAAAGATCTTTTCAATGTAAATCTTCCAATTCAAAATTCAAGGCCGACAAAAAGTGACTTATAGATTAGATTTTTTTAGATTAGATAGATTTTTATTGAATTATTCGTTTGAACATATAATTATTGATAATATACAAAAAAATTATAGCATGGCACTAAGCCGTCTGCCAGATTGACAACATAAATAATTCTTTGGAAAAAGCTATCCTTTAATTTGATTAACATATTTTTTATGTAAATTTTTAAACAATTTGTTTTACTATATTTTTCAAAATTCTTCATTTATTATTCTTTCTCTATATTTCAAACAGATTTGGCAGTACTCATATACACTGAAAATAAATTCCTAGGTAATATTGACAAAAAAGTTGCAATGTTCAAGGATTCAAAACCAATGTACACCGACACCTCCTTTCTAACCCTTCCCTTTTTTCTTAATGCTCACACTGTGTCTCTGGCATATTAAGGGTATACAAACCCCTTGAGTGTGCGCCGATTATAAAAAAAAAAGTTTTGTGGACCTTTAAAAAAACAAATTTATCGTTTTGATTAAATTTTTGTCAATACGAAAGAATGATTTTGTTGATTTCACAAAATTTTTATAATTCAGCATGATGTTTTGTCAGTTTAACAAAATATGCATTGCAAATAATATTGTCAGTTTAACAAACCAAGTTTTGTTTATATAACAAAATAAAACAGAGATTTTTGTCACATCGACAAACTTTTTTATGATGTTAACAAAATGTTTGTTGTATCTACAAAAAATCTGTTTTGTAAATGTTTGTCAATATCACAAAGTTTTTGTTATTTTTTTGTCAATTTAACAAAAAATGAAACATTTTTGTTAAAATGACAAATATTTTGTTTTAAGGTTGAATTGTTTTTTGATATTGATAAAATAATATTATCAGATAGATAAAACTATTTTGTAAGGAAACCAAACAATTCTGAGCGTATATTTATTTGATCATGACATTTCTTTTGTGTATGATATAGTTCACATTTGGTTTTTGTTAAAAAATCGATGTAAGATTAACCGAACTTAACAAAAATTGCGTATTGTCCAAACGCCCTCACAGATGGTTGCATGTGAGATCGTAAGGACGAAACGCCAATTTTTGTGGACTTAAATCCAAAAAAAAAAACAATTTTGACAAAATTAATTTTGTGGATTCAACAAACGAAATTTGTAAAATATTTTGTTAATTTAAGAAAATATAACAAGAACTTTTTGTTAATTTAACAAAATATTTTGTTAATGTAACAAAACAATTCTGTTAATTTAACAAAACAATTTTGTTAATTTAACAAAACAATTTTGTTAATTTAACAAAATAATTTTGTTAATTTATCAAAAGAATTTTGTTAATTTAACAAACAAATTTTGTTAATCCGATAATAATAAAAAAAACAAATTTTTAACACTAACAAAAAAAATCGTTAATACAACAAAAGAATTGTTAATATGACAAATTAAATTTGTAAATTCTACGAAATTGTGTCATATTGACAAAATATTTTTGTTATTTCCACAAATTAATCTGTTAGTATAACAAAATAATTTTGTGGATACAACAAAATATTTTTTGTTACCTCAACAAAATTCTGTAATTTTTATTAATTTTTGTTGGACGTATATTGACAAAATTTTTATCAGATCAACCTACATTTTTGTCATATATACATAGATTTTATTTTCAGTGTAGTCTTGCAACATCCATCTCATTCAGCTGCATTAGAACTTGATCCTCCGATAAGAATTCACTACCAAAAATACATCTCCTTGTTTCTCTTGCCGTTCTGCTAAGTTGCAAATACTGCACTCCAATGGTAAATCCGTCCCGTGCGTAATAAAGTTTAACCTGAGTGATTCACTCCGAAGCCTGACTATTGTACTAATCATGTGGACACTATGTGCATCACTGAAGTAGTTTTTTTCTGCTAGATTGTGATTAAGACGGATATAAATTGATCTACATTGCTCATCTACTTTTCCGATTATATCGTACAGGTGTGTTTTAGTGCTCTTTAAATCTTCGACGTTAATGTTCAAGATCATACCACAACTTTGCGCTAGGCCGCACCACTCATTGAACCAGCTATTTTTGTTTTGTATGGCTCTGTCGACTTTTTTTCTGATAAGCCGGGTTTCAGGCATCTCTTAGACTTTAAGCAAATAGACCAATTGTAATTTTAGCGTTTTTATGTATAGAGGCGACAATCCCGTTTCTAGCATAATAACATAGTTTGGCGTAGTCTGAGGTAGATGAAATATCCTCTTCACATAATTCCTTAGGAGTTTATCAACTATGTCGAATTTTGAGCATCCTCAAGCCTGAGGACCGTACAGAAGAATAGTTTCCGATACTGCTTGAAATACCTTGAACCTGCTGCTATGCGCTATGTTCTTATTCATTAAAAATATTTTCCACAAAATATTGATTGCAGTTTGTGCCTTTTGCAGCTTGTCCTTAAAATGTGTCTCCATATTATGGTTTTTCGAAAAATATACGCCAAGATATTTATATTCGTTGACACACTCTATACTTTCTCCATCAAAGACCATTTTTCATTCGCCGCTCTTCGTCCACCATCTCCTTTAAAGATCATTACCTTAGACTTTAGAGTGTTGACAATTAGGTTCCATAATCGACAATAGTCACACACTCTGTTTATCATGAGCTGTAACGTTTCCCGGGAATATGAAAACATGACTATATCATCCGCAAAAAGTACAGCCTTAAGGCTTGCCGCGCACTGGCAACTCTGATCGAAATCAAATAGTTTAATCACCAGTTGATGAGTACCGCGCACTGGCAACTCTTTACTCACGCTCACACTCCTTTTCTCCCTTGCGCCAGTTCACAATAGCTCCTTTTTTAATTTTACAGAGGTTTTTGTATTTTATATTGGCCTCAATGTAGTTTTTCCTGAATAAACCTTCCGTAGAATTACGAAAAATCTTGATCCAAAGATAACTTACGCGCTCGTTGGCATTCTTCGTCAAACCAAAGTTCCCTACTGCGTCAACTCACTTTATTGATAAAGTGTTGTTTTGGTAATGAAGTTTTTATAATCACCTCTAATAAGTCAAAGTTGAATTTCTCCATTTCAATTTAGGAAGTAAATGCATGTTCGAATTTCCTCATTCACTCGAACTTGATGTTGGAAAGTGAAAACTATTGGAAAATGATCCGATTTCTTTGATCTCGAAGTCCGTAACCAAAGACTCCCACTCCTCTCCCAATAGCCTATAATCACTGATGAACCTTGGCCACCAGCAAATGTAAAGTTTCCCGCAATATCACTTAAACTGGTACCATTTTGAATGCGAAAGCCAAATAAGTCACAAAGCTCGATCAGTTTCCTTGCTCTTGTATTGAATATTTTGTCTTTTGATTGCCTAACGATTCCGTTCATTGAATTCATCATTCCTGCCTCTTCACCAACTCTCGCATTAAAATCTCCAATCAGTAGAACGTTTGAAGTGAGTTTTAAGCTCAATTGCTCGTTTATTTTTTCAAAATCACTCTCCAACTGTTGCAGTTTATGAAATAAACTTATATGAAATAACGTTATGGACTGGGCTAACAAAACAAATCATTAAATGCAAAACAATTGGTCTATTTGGATTAGGCGAATGCAGTAGCCTAGCCCGTAAGCTTTGAGCTAATAATTAAGTAGCTAGACAAAAATATTGTTCATGTCTGTTTTCAGTTACTAAATGAAAGCCCTCTTTAGATAAAACACACGACTGTATTCCACGCTTATGCTCGTATAAAATGTTAATAACCATACAATTCATTAAACAACTCCATTAGTATTTGGAGCTTAAGACAGATGGCCACTGGCCATGTGATTTCTCAAGCCAATATCAATGTGTAAAAGAACAAAAATCGTTGTAGCGGTTTTAAAGGAAAATCCTTAAATTTTATTTCGGAAATTTTTTGCAAGCATTAACTTAGCTACTCAGAACAAAATAGAGCCTACTAACTTTTTTGGCTTTCATTTGAAAAAAGTTTGTAGTTATATGATTTTTTTTTGTGTTACTAAATTTGAGATAGGGATTAAAAAATGGAGTACGCATAATCAATTCAGGAACGTTTTTTTTTTTGTTCAAATTAAACGCAAAAAACATTAACAACAATTAAAACTTTACATATCACTATTTTTTTGTTGAAAGATGTTTTGCTTAGTGGCGAGTGGGGCTTCCTCTGCTCAGTACGCAATGTCTTAGCCTATTTAGTATATGCTTTCGATTAGATGAATACTCGTAACATTCTATTCGGGTATGCGCTCCCAATACGCTTTTAACGCCTTTATGAGCTCTTGTTGACATGGCTGCGGTTCTCTTTAAGGCTTCTTTTTAACTGGTCCCATAAAAGTATTATTGGCGTTATAAGGAGCTCCTTGGGTAGTACGGGCTGTATGTGGGCGAGCATTGTCTTGCATAAGCATAAACCCATCGCCAACTCTCTGTACAAATGGGATCACAACTGGGGCCTGTAACACAGAGCTACAAGTCAACAGCCACTTGTAGGATTATATTAATCTTACAATTGTAGATTATTTCTGTAACAATCTAGAAGTCTGTACAGAACGTTAAATCACTCTCTAGGCTCTAATAGTTACTTCAACAACAGCATGACTAGCTATGAAATCAGCACTATATTTAAATTGCGAACTGAGACTCTTTACTTAAATTATATGCCACATAGACAGAATCTAACAGTGAATTGCAGCCTTTGTAATCTGAATGCACCGGAAGGCATTTTCCACATCCTTGCAGAATGTCCAATCTTACTTGAAATAAGAAGACTATATTTTTCGAAAAGCTTTCTCACTCTTCAAGAAACTACGGATTTTTTAAATGGTATTCACGGATGGAAGATATTATCGCAGTATAGTATTCATGCCTATAACTATCGCAATAGTTTTTTGGAATTAACATAGATGTTATAATTTTTATACAATTTTTTTAATGCATTCTCCATTTCTTCACTCTTTTTGTTTTTATTATTTATTTTGATCAGTTATTTATTGATATCAGTTATTTATTTTTTATTTTTTTGTATCTCTTTTATTGTCAATCAATCGGCAGACGGCAAAAACAAGCCATGCTTTTTTTTCTTTTTGTTAAACTTTTATTGTAATTAAATTTAAGTTGTTGAATAAAGAATTAATAATAATAATTATAATAATATTGTTTTTTTGGTTAAAAATATCATAACTAGGAATAAAAAAAATTATGGAAATGCTAATTAGTTGAAAATATTGTTTTTTTTTTCGTACATTTAAATACATCTTCTTCATCCTACAAGTTTTGAATCACCTGTAAGATTTAGCTGATTATTCTACAAGTAGGGTTTAGTTTTTTTCTACACTTGTAGCTTTGTGTTACAGAAAGAGGGAAATCATATAATTTCCCACTTGTAATGTTCGCTCATTACACTTCTTGTAGAAGATCCAGAAAACTTGTAGCTTTGTGTTACAGAAATTTGTTACACTTGTATTAATTCACTTGTATTACAAGTACTTCTAGTTTTGTGTTACAGGCCCCAGGTCGTAATACATTTTCAACAAAACTGGCGGTGGTTATGTTACCCCATCCAGGATTATCATCATTGCTCTACCTAGTAAACTTATTCCTGACCATACCATACCATTTGGACCCCCAAAACGGTCACTTCCTGCAATGTACGGATCGGAAAACCGTTCACCTTGTCTTCTCGACACGCGTACGCATTTGTCATCACTAAAAACCTTAATTTTGCATTCGTCTGTAAAGGGACCTCCAGTGCTCCAGTTGTACATAGTCCACTCCAAATGCTCACGGGCGTACCTTAAGCTCGCTGCCCGATGGGTCAGTCAGTTTCGGCCGAATAGCCCGGTCTCCTGGAGGCAGTCCCACACGTTTCGGATAGCTCGTCTCGACAGATCAATACGAATTGCGACAGCCCTTTGAGGCTCTCTTTTCTGAAGTATATTCACCACTCTTATTGCATTTTCAATACCCATATGGTAACAATTATCAACAACGCTTAGAATCGCACTCCGACAGTGCAGCAATTTTTGCATTGATTGTTTTTTTTTTTAGCGATGCGCTTTTTTTGTCTACTCACTTGGAGGTAACGGAAAAATTGTTGATAAGGACTCATAGACATACAAACTCTACAATCAAATGCTTTGTAAATAAAGTATTTTTTAGACAAAATTCAAATCTTGGGTGGGCCCTATTTTGTTTTGAGTAGTTAAGGCCTAACAAAACGAAATTTTGTGTAAAATTCGTATGGCAGGTACCGTTATTTTTGGCCTCAGAAAATAAAAAAACATGCAAAGTTTAAAGAAAATGGGGTTACGCTGTAGTCATACAGGCAGCATTGTGAGACCCACTTTTTTCGTCTTCAATAACATCGTACGAGTAATCTCAAGTCTGATCAAAATCTGGAGTTCGATTTGTGTGACCCTTTAGCAACATATCAATAACCTTTTGTTGAGTTAATTAAGCAAATGTTTCGTAAAATTATTAAAGAATAAAATGCACGACTGGGTCGCACGAACTTGCTCCTATGTACTCGTAATAGACTAGGAATTTTAAAAACGAATGTTATTAGAGAAAACTGTTTATAAGGATAAAATGAATTTTTTAAATTCTGTTATTAGTAAGAGATAAAAACAGAATGCTATGCAAATATGAGTTTATTCAGGAACAAAAATTATAAGTCGTTGTAGTGGTTACTTAAAAAAATAAGCTTTTATGTACAAAATTTTTAAAACATTTTTAAGAAAAAATTTTGGTACGCCAACCTTAAGTTTTTATAATTGTACGAATAAAAATCTATTTTTCAAAAAAAAACACTAAGCCGTTCTTGAGATATCGAATTTTTCAAAAAAAAAAAAAGACTTTTTTTCTAAAAATTGAAAAAAATATTTTTTCTTAAGTTCTTAAATGCAATGTTTTTTAAACTTTTTAGGAGCTTTTTTATAAAAAATTTCATTAAAATCCGTTAGGTCGATAATGAGAAATTCAAAATTCGAAAAAATCGTTCTATGGTAGGTACAGTCAGTAATATCTAGATTTAAAATTTTTTTTTATTAAATTATAGATCGTAAAGATTAATCAAAAGAAAAAAAATTTAGCAAAATTCTTGGAACCGTTTTCGAGAAAAATACGATTTTCGAAAACCATTTTTTAAAATTTGTATGGAAGGTACCGTTAGTTTTAGATAAAACAAAATTTTTTTTCTCAAATTCTTGTAGATTATTTTAAGAAAATTTTATTTGTCAAGTTTGAAAAAAATCGAACATGAGGTTTTCGAAATATTGAGTTTCCAAAAAAAAATTTTTAATTCTTTTTAAAAAATCCAAAAAATTAAAAATTGAAAATTGGAATATGTAGTAATATTCAAACTTTGGAGGAGCTTTAGCATAAAAAAAATTATTTAAATCGGCTGTACCGTTTTCGAGAAAATCAAAAACAAAAAAAATGGACCCGGGGGGGCTACCAAAAATAACAATTTTTTGTAAATTTTTTTTCAACCATTAGCTAGTTTTAACCAAATGAAATTTTTCAATTTTTTTTTTAAATTCTGTGGGACAGTTTTTGATAAAAAAAATATTTATAAAATTCGGAAAAAAATCGTATGGCAGGTACCGTTATTTTTCGTCTTAAAAAAAAAAAACGTGGGGGGGGGCAAAAATTAAAACCCATATCTACCAAGTTTGAAGAAAATTGGCCGAGCCGTTTAGGCTGTAGTCGAACCGACAGACAGACAGAATTGCGAGACCCACTTTTTTGGTCTTCGCTATCATCGTAATGTCAACTTTGATGAAAATCTCGAGTTCGATTTTTTTACGAATGCATAACTTGCCTTATAATAACTATAAGTCGCAAGTAAAAAACCAAAAAATAGTTTTGCATGTAGATCAACGTGACATTTTGCCACCAGGACAATGTGGCTTTCGAAGGCACCATAGCTACACCAACATAAAAACATTATTTTTCAGCTTAAAAAAGCACAGGTATGGTTGCTCTTGATGTGAAAAATACTGAAAAAACAGTTTGGCGCGACTATTAATTATTTCATCCTTTCCGTAGCATCGAACTTTCAAAGTATGTGTCAACAACTGGTACGTGTATGTGTACCTAAAGGATCGGTACTAGGACCATTATTTTTAAAATGAGATGTTTGCAGACAAGAAATGCATTTAACTCGCGACTTATAGGTACTATGAGGCAAGTTATGCATTCGTAAAAAATCGAACTTGAGATTCTGATCAAAATTGACATTACTATGATAGAGAACACGAAAAAAGTGGGTCTCGCAATTCTGTCTGTTTTGTTCGACTACAGCCTAAACGACTCGGTCGATTTTCTTTAAGCTTGGTAGATACCATTTTTAAGTTTTTTCCCCCACACGTTTTTTTTTAAGGCCAAAAATAATGATACTTAACCATACGATTTTTTTCGAAATTTTATAAATATTTTTTTTTCTCAGAAACTGTGCGACAGATTTAAAAAATAAAAACACAAGAAAATTTTATTTAGTTAAAACTAGGTAATGGTTGAAAAAAAAAATTCCGAAAAATGGTTATTGAGGGTACCCCCTAAAGAACTTTTGTTTTTGTTTTCGATTTTTTTAAAAATGGTTTTGATCATTTCTTTTGCTAAAGCTCCCCAAAAACTTGAATAGAATTGTGTATTCAAATTTTGAAAAAAAAAAATTTTTTTGGATTTTTTGATTTTTTTTAAACTTGATAAAAATAGTTTCTCAATATAATCTACAAGATTAAGAAAAAAATGTATTTTACCTAAAAATTAAGGTACCCACCTTACAAATGTTAAAAAATCGTATTTTTGCCTAGAATTTTGATTAAAATTTTCTTTCTTTCAATTAATTCTTACGATCTTTAATTCAATAAAAAAAATTGAAATTAAGATATCACAGCTTGTACCTACCATAGAACCATTTTTTCAAATTTTGAGTTACCTACTCATTATCGAAACAACGAATCTTTATGAAATTTTTTTATGGAGATGCTTCTGAAAAGTTTAAAAAACATTGCATTTCAAAACTTAAAAGTAATATGTTTTGAAAAAAAATCATTTTTTTTTTTTTCGAAAATTCGATATTTCAAAAACGGCTTAGTATTTTTCTTGGATATTTAATTTTCATTCGTACAATAATAAAAACTTAAAGTTGGCGTACAAAATTTTTTAAAAATTTTGTATATAAAAGCTATGTTTTGAGAAACCACTACAACGACTTATAATTTTCATTTTTGCATAAATCCATATTTGCATAGCATTCTGTTTTTATTTCTTACTACTAAATGAATTTAAAAAACTAATTATGAACAGTTTTCTCTAATAAAATTCGTTTTTAAAATTCCTAGTCTATTACATAGGAGCAAGTTCGTGCGAGCCAGTAGTGCATTTTATTTCTTATCGCATTCATTGTGTTCGAGCCAAAGAATTCTTCTAATTGTAGGCAATGCTTATTTAATTTTGACACCGAATTTAAAATTCTTCGCATGGCAATGCTAGTTAATATTTGACAACAGAAAGCAGAAAGTTTATTTACAATTATTAATAATTATGTTGTAAATTTTAGTGCTCAGTTTTCAAGTTAAATAGAATATAAGTATTCAGTATTGTGTAGGAAAAAGTGTTTAATGCCTTAAATAAATCAAACCATAAAAAAGATGTATTTTTATTTTTTTTTTTTTTTTTTTTTTTTACAAACGGAAGTGGTTTGCTTATGTTCGGCCACATAATTAATTAAAAAAGGCTTTTATTGTGTGTTTTTGAATGAAATTATGTTTTTAATTGTTTTGTTGGTTAGTTGTTGTGGTTTTTCCATTAAAAGAATATTCTCTTTCGGCGATTGAAGGTGTTTTTAAAGTGTTTTAAATAACTTCGAACAAGGTTCGAAAAATAATTGTAAAAACATGTCGCTGTGTTTGACGGATACCTTGTCGTTTTTCCATGTCACTGACAACTGCATAGACATTTTTTTACCCCCAACGCCGGAAAAGAATTTTTGCTTCAAAATTTTGTAATGCTCCTTTAATAATTTTTAATCCAGCCATTTTATACGAATTCAATAAACACTGCCTTTTCAAAAAGTGAAGACACCATCCGCATTAGTAAAATTAACGCTGCAGAACTTATCGTACATGCATGGTCTTTCTTGTTCGATCTTATTTGCCACCCAAGTACTGAATATATAAATTGATATCCTCCGAAAAGGATTCAACTCATCGATAGAACACGTCCAGGATACTTAAAAAAATGAAAATGCCGGATAAATTTCGTGCCAAGACTTTTCATAATGAGAAAAGTATCTTTTTCCAATTTTTCCGTTCCTACTCATTTTTTTCCGAATCTCCCGAAAGAGTAGTTTTCCCCTTCGAAAACAAAAACTAGGAAGTAGTTGAACTGTTAAAACTTTTCACAGAGGCCTTGGATATACTTGTACATATATGCATGTTTACGTTTTTTAACGTTCGTTTGCTTGTCATTCGCAAAAATTTATTAAGAGCCAAAGCCGAACAATAAACAAAACCACACAATAGATGACGAAGAAGATGCAAGGAGTAGGTAAGAGCATTAAAAACCAAAAACAAAATGAGAAAAAACTACGGAAGGAACTTTCAGATCAGAGGCCGCAAAGGCATCAAGCAATATAAATCCTAACGCCTGGGGTAAATACTTTTGGGGTGTTAGTGGGAATTATTGAAAGGTATTGCAATTGAGTCTTCTTTTAGTTTTTAACCCTCATCACTCGGTGGGTCGGGTCGTGCCTTTCGTCCGCGTGGAATTAAGAACGGAACACATTGTTGGACAGAAAAGTTGGAGCCGAGCAGGAATTGTGAAGTCGAAATGACAAATTGGTCGACAGGCAGAGCAGGGCCAATTGGAAAAGTTTTCGGTTGGTTATTTTATTTTTTTTTTGTGTTCGTCTTCGTTGGGTCTTTTCAGGAGTTTACATCTTTCGTGTTAGCCTTGGTCAAAATTAAAAAAAAGGGGGGTTGTTTTTTGGGGCCAAATAGATGGCATCAAATTTGTTATGAAAGAAGCCTAAGTGACGAATCCAATTTGTGGATGTCGAACAATACAAAGAAGGAGTAAGAGAGAACATAGATTTTATAGAAACACAAGGAAAGTGTCCAGGAAAGAAAATAGTTAGTGCTGTTTTTTTGTCGTTTGCAAACTAGAACATTGGAGGAAAAAAGTTTTGCAATATTTTACTGAGTCATGTCAGAACCGCAAGGTGGATTTGAAAGGATAAATATAAATCAAGGAAGAAGGACGACGTTGTATTGAATGGCTAGCAGCCACTTTAGAGGGGTCATAAGGATTTGTGTGTTTTTTTTTTTAATATATTTCCTATGCTTAGCACCGAGTTTAAACTTATGAAGATTAATAGTTAAAATAATTCAAGCTTTCAATTTCAATTTTATTCAATTTATAAAAGGAACTTAATTTTAAGATTTACATCTTTTGATAACTAAGCTTTTCTTTTATAATTTAAAAGTTATTTAATTTCAGAATTAAGAATTTAAAGTTTTTAATAATTAATACATTTGTATACATAAGAGTTTCAATCATAATTTTAATAGAAAAAATTTACTATATGCATGTCGTGCAGCAAAAGACGGTATTTTAGAAGAAAATAAAAAAAAAAAGAATAAAAGAAAGTAAAAGTAAAGGTTTGTAAATTTAATGATTTGAAACGTAAAATGAAATCGGCAGCTTTACAAACTCGCAAAATGAATAAACAATTTATTTTCAAAAGCATTTATTGACCCAATTCTTCTTATTTCTCGTGGAAGCAAATTCCACAAACGAGTACCATTAACAAAGAATTGTCTCTCAGAAGTGAGACATGTATATCGCGGAACCAAGATTTGATTTGTTCGACTTGAGGTACAAAACTGGATTTGATTATACAGGTCAGGAGGTTTCTGCGTATGAATAATCTTAAACAAAGTTATTAAAGTCCTTATTTTTAGGAAGTTATTAAAACTTACACCAAATAAACTTTTCGAGTAAGAAGAGATATGGCTATATCTTCCAAGGCCATAAATATAACGAGTAACGTTGTTAAACAGTACGTTTAGCCGCCTATGGCTCACAGCATCAGAGTTACAGAAGATTTCACCACCATATGTGAAAATAGGAACTATAAGTGATTTCGCAAGCATTTTTCTCGTATTAAGCGGAGTAAATTTTTGGAACGTTGAAAGATTTCTTAAGGCACCATAGGCTTTCCCCACCAAAGCATTAATGTGATCATTCCAAGTTAGGGTTCTGTTGAAGCAAACTCCCAGATTCTTAGATTTCTCAACATACTCTACAGAAGTTCCATTAAGCTCAACAGGAGGGAAATAAGACAAATCAAGGGACTTTTTGGAAATGACGATGCATTTAGTTTTAGTGGGATTCAAAACAAGACCAAATTTATTTGACCATTCGAAGATAGCATCCAGGTCTTCATTTATTACACTTACACAATCTTCAATAAGGCCAAGATTACAACTTTTAATAAGCTGAACATCGTCTGCGTACATTCGTGTCTCGCAATATTTTATTGAGAGTGGCAAATCGTTTACATATGCTGAAAAAAGAAGAGGTCCCAAAATAGATCCTTGCGGTATGCTTAATTATTGATTTTCTAAAATAGAATTAATTTTTACAAAACAAGGAACAGTACCTGAAGTCCTGGTAATAGCTGACTTAGATTAACTCGTATATTCACTGTCTTGCAGTTTTTTAAAACGTTTTGGCACTAAGCCGTACTTCATAATTCGAAAGAAATATTTGATTTTGAATAAATTCAAAGTGAATATTGTAGTTGTCCTGTAGCTGATTAAAAATTCAAAGTCGTCAGGATAATTTTGTAGGTATTTTATTATATTTATTAATCTACGATTTGATAATCTACTTAGATATCCATATAATACAATATTTCATATAAAAGTCCTTAACTACAATATTACATTTATGAGTTCAAAATGCAAACAATAAATTTTTAAAAAACATTTCTTTTTAAACATAAGTCTGAACAGTAGTAAGCTTCTTTTTATAATTTTTATAAGTAGGAACTGTATGAAGGTTCTTGTAAACCAAAATTAGTTCGGTGTAGAACTTCCAATAAAAAAAGGCCTTGGTCTCAATAATTTTGAAGGTGCATAAAAATATATTTATTATAAAAACCAAGTTCGAAGAATCAACAAAGACACATAAAACATCCCTAACAAACATTATGCTATACATTTCTCTCCTTAATTCAAGAGATTGTATTCCCAATAAAAGACGTTTTGGGCGATAAAATAGTTACTAACAGTGTTGTCATCACCAAAATATTTTCTCAACGCAAGGCGTAGAAAGATATTTTGTATTCCTTTAATTTACGCAATATTATGTTTAGAAATTGGAATCCAAACATTAGTAAACTCTAACGTAGGCCTTACAATACAATATTAAAATACAAAGACTTTGGAGTTATAACAGCCCGATTTTCCCCAAAGTCACTGATGCCTCACAAGTCACAAGAAGAGGTGAAATTGATTTTGTGACTTTTTCGAATTCTGCCGCTCAGTCACAACTTGTAAGAGTCACAAAATCAATCGAAACTGTGATCTCCTTCAGAGCAGGTCACAACTCATAAATTTTCAATGTTTCTTGGATTGACATTCATTATATTTTATAAGAAAATTTTCTAGATTTGTGAATAATTGTGAGTACACAAAAATGGAAATGGTCTTTGCTCTAGTGAATATTATTGCTGATCTTTCCACGAAAATGAAAAGTAACATTTTTACATAAACAAAATTTTTTTTAAGAAACCAATCGTATCAAGAACTTTGCAGCGCCCACGGCTTTTAAAAACTTTGAGAGATACAAATGATCCATTCGCTCTCCAAAACAATACATTTATAAAGTATGTAATTTCTTCGTTTTGAATAATCAGCTATTCAAATAATGACGCTTAAAAATCTCACCATGCTGTGGTGAGTTTCGTTGTGAGTTTTCTTGTGACGATTAGGGGGAGAATACCAAAATGTTATCGAATCACAACAATCGTCACAAGGAATAGTCACAAGGGGGAGAATCGGGCTGTAAGTATCAGTAAACTCAGATGAGAACCCCAACAACGAATTAGTTTTTGAAATAATAGAATTGATTTGCAGTTGAAACGTGAGTCTTTCGAAGATTACTGTTTAAGGAATAAGTTGAAAATATAATTTTTTTCGTGGGTAGGTAAAGAATCTTCATAGACACTATGCAGCCCGGTACTCATAGTAGTGTGACATTCTTACTCACTAAAAAACCTAAAAAACACCTCACTTTTGTCCGTGTGACTACAACTGAGTTATCATATCAAGTAGTTTTAATTTCATAATATGATTACGTTTGACAGGTAGCTTCCCACTGAGAGGACCTGCGGATACCGCATTTGAAAGCGGATACTCCTTATGGCGCACAAGGTTTGACTCATCAATTGTTTGTCGAATAATTCTATTACTATGGCCATTTTAGTGAGTTCGTAGCTTCCGAGCGAAAACTGCTATTTTATCTTCAACAGTTGGCAATCGTAAATCTCTCTGTAAATCACTGTTTCTAATGTACCACGGAGCATTAACGATTTCTCTGAGAACTTTGCTCTGAAAAGATTGTAATATTCGTCTATTGCTTGGTTTAGTACAACCCCAAAGTTGTGTACCGTGCGTCCATACTGGTTTTATCACTTGCTTATAGATAAGCAATTTATTGTAGATGCTGAGTGTGGAGGATCTTCCAATAAGCCAATTCATTTCACGTAATTTATTTTCAGGTTGATCTCGGTTTCTTTTTAACGTGAGTTTTTCATCTAAGCTTAGCGTCTAGTGTCATTCCTATGTACTTTGGTTCATTAGCATATGGTATTTGCACCGAATTAATGTAAGTGGGCAGATTGGTAATTTTTTTGTAAGTAAAATAAACATGTGTTGATTTGGACTCATTAAGAACAATTCGCCATTTCTTAGTCCATACCGAAATTTTATCTAGAGCTCGTTGGAGCTTCTCGGTTGCAGATTCAACTGAATCGGATATTGCAAGTATAGCCGTATCGTCTGCAAAAGTATACCTATTATGGTATCTTCTTCTTGAGGAATATCGCTAGTGTATAGTACGAACAGAATCGGACCGAGAACACTTCCCTGGGGAACACCAGCATTGATTTCCTTAAAATCCGAATATTCCCTCCCTTGCTTAACTCGAAATAACCTATCTTCGAGGTACGATACGACTCAAGAATGTAATATATTTGATCCGGAAAGACCTGTCTTAGTTTAAACTTAAGGCCATCGTGCCAGACCTTGTCGAAGGCTTGAGAGACATCTAGAAATGCGCGTGGAACATACATTTTTTCGCTCTAGTGATTTCTCAATTTCATTGGTTATTCTGTACACCTGATCAATTGTTTAGTGGCTTTTCCGGAAACCAAATTGGTGGTCAGGAATAAGCCGCTTTTTTTCGATAATAGCAGGCGGTCGCTTTAATAAGATTTTCTCAAATACCTTGGAAATTAGTGGCAAGAGGGAAATCGGTCTATAAGATTTCTTTTCGTTCGGAGACTATCGCGGTTTTGGAACCATTAAAACTTCTGGGATTTTCGATTTTCGTGGAACGTATGAAAGTCAGGAGCTTTATTATTTTCAAGATTTTTACTTGGTTGATAAATGATAAAGTTCTGATAACTTCATATTCCGAATAAGAAAGTTTTCAGATGGCCATTGGATATCTCCATTTTCATTTATCAACGCCTGACCGTCAAAAGGTTTAAAAGTTTCCTCTAGATGTTCAGCAAATAAATCGGCTTTTTCTCTATCGGATTTAGCCCATTCACCATTATTTTGTCTGATTGGTGCTGAATGTGTTTTTTTAGAGCATTTATTCGTACATTTTGATGCTTGTATTACTGCGCTAGATATAGATTACCAATAAAACGCGCCTATTATAAGTTCAATGTTCTTAGCAGTGAGTAAGGTATTTTAAAATTTTAAGAATTGCCAACTATTTGAACACTAATTGTTCAATACTAAGCAAGGTTCAACGGTCAGCTTGTCTGTGCAAGTGCGGAGCATTTCGCATTCTGTTTATTATCTAAAACCCCTCGATATATGCGGCAAACAAAACCTTCAAGCACAGCTGTTCGTCTAAAAGCCTCCTCATAGCGGATCAATAATGAAATTGGCCATTCTATCATTCTGAACTCCTTCGGTTCACTTCTAAGTATCATGGATTACACCATCCGTCAGATTCAATTTGATACAAATTTTCAGGTAACCATCCCTTCTAGAGAAATCTGGGAGAACATGGCATTCCTGGAAAATGTTTCAATCCATTTTTACACCGATAGATCTGGTCAAACTAAATTTCAGTCCTTTTTCGTCTTCCCAATCACTGAAGCATGTCCCAGGCGAAACTTTGGGCGATTAAAGAAGCCCGGTCTTGTCTTAAAAACAAAACGTGATATCAGTCAAACATATGCCCATCTTTCTCGGACAGTCAAGTAGCCATTAAATCTCTCTGTTTCTACCAGCTCAGTTGGCCTGAAACGATCAAAATGTTTAATATCTTTAAGCAGATCGCACATCGGCAACATAATACGTATTACAACAGGACACTGTTTGATAGCCAAGCATACAACGCGGCTTGGAATTTATTCTAAAGATTTCTGCGGATGCTTCGGGGACGAAGAAGTGGAGGAATCGAGCCATCAGCTTCTCTTAACACGTCCTACTTTATCCCAAGGACGTAGACTCTATCTGGCAGATTACTACTACAATGATCTTAGTGATCTGGCAAATATAGATATAGGCAATCTCACTCGTTGCACAAGGAGCTCCAATTAGTTAAACGATTAGGGAGAAAGTCTTTACGATTCAATGTGGTTTCACAATCGACAAACAATGGTCTAAGTGTGCCGGCCCTCCTGTTGACGGCCACGTAAATCTTACCGAACTATTTGACTATTTTTATAAGTCATACTAAGCCGTGTATAATAATTTTTTCATAAATTAAGAAAATATTTCCTAAAAATATGAATGTATTAAAATATAAATAAAATAAACTCAATAGCTTAAAGCACGAATAAATTGTTCATGTAGTTTTAAAAACAAAGGTACGAGTATGAGACCGTCAACATGTTTTAATGTTGAATTTTTATTTATCTTACATGAATTTAAATAAAATTTAATTTTGTAAAAACTCACCTCTTTTTCTGCATGGTGTCAAAAGCAATATTGACAGGAACGTCAATTTCCAAATCCTCAACATCATCGATGGAATTCAAAATGGACGTGTATTTCCGCGCCGAGCATCGGCTATTCGAATCAGGAACTACATTTGCACTCGAAATTAACACACTCACCAGCCAAATCCAGATGGACGCGTACATCCTCTGGATAGTGACCATGATTATTTTTATTTGTTGTTCTATCTGTTGATGTCACGGAAAACCGTTCTTTAAAAAAATCAATATTAAAACAACTTAATTTATATCAATCGCTCTGACGCGGCGGATGGTCAAAAATTCAATCCCGATTCGCTAGAACTTCGTGTGAAATCTGAAATTCAAGACAAAAAAAAAACACAAAATTTGTCATCAAAAAGTTGCCGCACCGTTCCCGCTTTTGTGTTTCGCACCACTATACGGCGATATGCAGTTAAATTGATGCTTTCTCTCTTAATTGCCACTAATTGATTGAAATGAACAGGAGTTTTCGGATTGGTTCTTAGAAATTGTCCGAATTTCAATTGGCTGCAAAATTTCAGAAGTGCACACAATCGTCAAGCATAGACCGCCCAGCTGCAGCATAAGTGTACAATCAATATTTCAACAACAGGATTCCCTTTTCGACTTAGCTCAAGTAGAATTCCAAGAAAATTGCAAACTATCAAAAATTAATACTCGTACGTTAAGTCGGGTCTAAGGACACTGAACTTTAAATGTGCAACAATTTGGGTGGTTAATTGATTTGACAAGTTTGAAGATGAAGATGTTTCGAGGATAGATTCTCGTTCATGGAGGTAATTAATGATTGACAGACTGATAGGACACATTTTGCGAAGAAGACGACGCCGAAAGGAGATTGAGATTTCATTTTCTGCAATTAGACTACTCCAAGGGAAGAAGTCAAGTCACCGTTGAATTCAGCTGAAATCTAATCTTTATTCCGAACATGCAACCATGATGTTTCCACCTAAAAGTGTTGTCTAAATCTGAATATCAAGTGCACGAGTTTTTCCCAGATGTTTTTTTTTCTGTTAAAATCGCAATATGATGAAGCACATGATCTTGGAACTAAATAAAGGCAGTGCTGGATTTGTCACAGTAGCTTGTCAGAAGACAACAAAATCAGAGATGAAATGGAAAGGTTAATCTTGATTTCATATGCCTTCAGACATTTGAATTACGATTAGCTCTTGAGTTAAAAATAATAAACTTACCAGGGTTGGGCTAGGAACGCACTTGCGATTTCAAAAAAATGGAACACATGAGCTTAAATGAGAATGAACGCACTTGACGATATAAAGGTCGCAATTTGTTTCATTTTTCTGGTGATGCGATTGTCGTAAATAAAATGAAACAAATGCACTCAAATGGATATGCTCACACTTGCGATTCAAATTACAACGACTTAAAAATCGTAGTCGCAATAAGAAATTGTTCGCACGATTTTTAGCGGCAAAAAATAAGACACATGGCGTTAAATGTAAATGCACGCACATGCGGCTTATAAAAATGAAACAAGTTCTAATTTTTCAAGGAACAGTTTTTTTGTCGCAAAACGTGGAACGATTATCTTTGACATGGAGCTAAATAAAAAAATTCGTAATCGTTTCTATTAATTTGTAGCAAATGCGTTCACTCAAATTAAAAGTAGTGTGTTTTATTTCATTTGTGATTAAATAATCGCAAATAAATAATAAATTTGTGGCGACCGCGATTTTTTAATCGCCTGGACAAAAAATCGCAAGTTTGTTCCCAGCCTTAGGCTAGGACCGCACTTGCGATTTTTCGTCGAGGCGACTAAAAAGTCGTAGTCGCTACAAATTATTGTCATGCACGCACTTGCGATTTTCTTGCCGCGCGATTATTTAATCGCGAAAAATAAAAAACACTACTTTTTATGTGAGTGCACGCATTTGCTACAAATAAGTAGCGACAGAAAAATCGCTTGAAAAAATAGAACTTGTTTCATTTTTATAATCGCTACGATTTTTAAGTCGCATGCGCGTGCATTCACATTTAAGGCCATGTGTCTTACTTTTTGCGACTAAAAATTAGTGGATTAAAAATCGCAAGTGCGTGCATGCCAATTTCTCTTTGCGACTACGATTTTTAAGTCGTAGTAGTTTAAATCGCAAGTGTGGGCATATCCATTTGAGTAGATGTGTTTCATTTAAGTTTACGACAATCGCATCGCAAGAAAAATGAATCAAATTGCGACTTTTAAATCGTCATGATTTGTTGGTAGCAAGTGCGTTCATTCTCATTTAAATTCATGTGTTCTATTTTGCGAAATCGCAAGTGCGGTCCTAGCCTTAGAGAGAGTTTTAAGTAAAAATCTTATGAATTTTAGAAGTTTACATTGTGGAGACGAAAAATTCTATACGAGTACTATAACGACTATCTGCAGTATGTTCCGAGTGCTCCCAATTTTAGTTTTTGAATAAAAATATTGAATGTAAGCTGGGTTAATGCATTCGGCTGTCATGCAGACGATCTACTCCCTATCTCTGCCACTAAAAGACCAAAATGTTTTTTTTTTATGCGTACTGCTTCTGGAAAAAAAAGACTAAGTCATTAATAGTATCTTACAAAAACACTCACAGGATTGGTTGTGACAGGGTTGCCGCAGCTCTTAACGAAAGTGTAACATTTTTTCTTTTAATTTTAACAAAAGCAGACCAATTCAAAACAAAAAACAACATGATGGAAGTGAAATTTCTTAAAAAATAATTAGAGTTTCGACTCAACCATACACTATCAAATCGACGCAATCCAATTTCAACTCGATGTAGGTATACAAAGACAAACGGGTTGGAAGCGCATTAGCCTTCAGGTTTTTTAGGAATATTTAGAGTAAACCTGACTCCAGGTGAACAGCGTAATTAGGGGTGTTGAAAGATAACCTAAGAATTCCCTTAAAGAAATACCTTTGCATATTTTCTATTTCTTCTAACTGTTCGTACCCGTACACTTTCTTCCAATAGCAGATACAACTATTACTTATAGAGTTGAAGACTCTGAATTTTGAAACTGGATCCACCGAATTGTTGGCAAAAAACTGAGACCATATGGTATCTATACCAGTTTTCGCAGCATTTGTTTTTGCGCGTGAACATACAAGTTCTTTGTCGTTATATATCCAAGATACATAAATACACATACCACTTCAATAATGTCACCATGCAGAATCCAGTTCCGTACATACCCAAAAGATCTGTTTTTAGACCCGAAAACCATTATTTTCGATTTGGTAGTATTTATCTTAAGATCCCACGAACTAAAGAACTGTTTTAGCTTGTCAATCTGAAGCTGTAGAGTAAGCGGGCTATCTGACAAACTCACTAAATCATCTGCGTAGAGCAAAACTTTGACAGACACATCTCCAAAGAGGATTCCTTCATGTAAGTGGTATTCTATATCGTTGGTAAATAAAGCAAAAATGAGAGGGCCTAAAACACATCCTTGAGGGACACCTGTATCACATCTTTATTCCCTTGAATTTTTGGAGCCATTTTGTACAGACACAGTCACAGTAGACTCGGACAAATTTTGTTGACAGACAAATTACTGAGAGTTTATATAAGCAAGGAACTTCTATTTATCGTTTTTTTTTAATTAATAAAACGCCTATCGCAAGTGCTAAGTACAAAACTTTGAACAATAGTGGAGAGGTTGGCTCGAAAAATGTTTTAAACAGCCAATGATATTATTTTGTTCGATCAAGTTTAGAAGTCTCGCATAGAGTATTTGTGTTAAAACTTTTATTAAAGAGTTTAATACTGCAACACCTCTATAGTGTTCTGGAAGATCGCGGTTGCTTCTGGAAAACTGAACATTTTCGGGAATTATCTCTTCACTGAATACTCTATTTACAAACTCTAAATAATTCTCGGGCCCCATCAGTTAGGAGAAATTAGGGCATAAAGTAGTCTAATTTGGCCGTGAGTCTGTAACTTGCCCCTTTGTGACGTGAATCATTATGTCCAGACTAATTGTGTGACGATTAATAATGTCTACACCTACAAGTTTTTCGTCCGCACATGAACAGATCAAGATCAAGGTTGAGGTGTCAAATGTTTCAATGAAGAATTTACATGAAGCATAATCAGAGGGTTTCTTAGTTATAAATAGAAGCCACGTGAGTGGAAACATTTGAAATATTGTTTTTTTATTTTTCAAGAACAATTTTTGTTGTAGGTTACAGAGAAAATGTTTTAAAAGTGACAACAACTTTTGTTTAGGGACTCAAAATATTATTTTTCTACTAAATCACTTGCGCTGCAGTTTTCATTTGTCGGTTAACGATATCTTAAGTAGACCGTTTAGGATGTCAAAGGCGTTAGAAATAAAGACATTAGAAAAAGGTATTGAACGCTCTTTCAAATGAGCAGCACACGTCACGATAATCTCCATACCGTTTAGGTGGTATTTTTATATGTATTTCATCATGTATTTTATCACAAGGTTTGAAGTTTTCGCCAAAAACCGAGGAAACAGCTTTCTAGCAATCACTAAAGATATTAATCAAGATCGTTTGCACTATCTTCGAGCAAATATTAAAAAAAAACCTAAATATTTGTTCTAATTTAGTTAAAATAAAAAGTTAAATCTATCTTGCAGATTTTAGTGACTGTTCAAATGTTTACAGATAGACGCAAAGTCGTAAGAAAATCGAATTTACAAATGTTCTCTGATATGAGAATCAAATTTCACTCTAAACTTAATTAAATGTCGAATACTCAATCGCGACATATTCACAGTTGTGGAATACAAAATAATATCGAAATATTTATCAAACTTATCAAAAATCACAAGTTAGAAATTTTGAAAATTCATAAGGGAGCCAATACCTATGAAGTATGAACAAATCACTAATCGGTCCAGCAGAAAAAATGATCATGGTCAAAGTATACCTATCGACGATTAACTATGAATACCTCCTATGTCGCATTTTGTAAACTTTAAAGGGGACACAAAAAACTGATTATAGTCTCAAAATTAAAACGCATAATAATAAAATTTTATACATAATTATTAGTTTTGAATATCTATGATGTGAAAAAAAAATTCAAATTAAAAATTCAGCGAAGCAGATGGAAATTATTAACGAAACTGCATCAAAAAGTGAATTTCAAAAAAATGTATGTTAGGAGGTATTCATAGTTAACCGTCGATATGTAGGTGTCAAAACAAAGTTTTTAGTTTGGTAACTTATCAGTTCAAGCTTAAATCGATAACGTATTTCTGAAATCGCATAATTGTCCGTATGCTTAGAAGTCTGAAAGAAATTTCTCCGAATAGATCCTCACCTAAGTCGGAATCAAGTGTGATTTCGGAGTGGATGTGTATTTCATACGCACGTAAGCGTCTGATGGGATGTCTTGTAGAGTGACGTGTTGTGTCAAAAACTTTTGTGTTCCAAGTATACATTATTTCGCTGTATCGCAGAAAGAAAAGAAACAATGGCGGTCGCCAAAAAGGAAATGACTTGCCCAAGCAAGTGATAGCAGTTTGTAACACACCACGTTTGATAAGTGTACGCACTACACAGTCTACAGTGCAGAACGCCACCACACATCAAAACAGAAGAAATAAGTGGTTCCGGCTTTATTCAAAAAATCTAAGTCTGATCATTTTTAAGTTCATCTATACAATGATTTCCGTTACAACTTCCGACTCTCGAGCGCGAAAATCGCAAGTGGACACAGTTATGAGATTAGCTCACGGAAGTTTTGGGTAGAAAATACATTAGGGCTAAGACAGTGATGCGCAACTTTGAAAAAAAAACAGGTCCCTATGTGGACATATAAGGACAACGTATGAATGTAGCCCAACACTGTATGATGCTTCTATTTGATTTGAATTTTCATCTACATTTCGATTCAAAAGAAATAAAATGCACGATCGCACGAACTTGCTCTTATGTAAAGGTACTTTGGAAGATACATTTTATAAATATAAAACATGGATTTAATGAGATAATAATGTTCAACTGCATAAAATTGCCGTCTGGTTTCCGGAAAAGTATGAATTTATGCAAATAAACTTTAAAAAATCTTTTTATTATTAAATAAATTTTTTATATAAGAAATTTCTCTAAAATTTTTCAAGAAAAAAATGTAGGATGCGAATTTTAAGTATTAAATAATATTGATTTTAGAAAATAATTTCAAAAAATAATCTTTCATAGGTTTTGAAGATATTGATTTAAAAAAAAAAAAATCAAAAAATCCCAACAAATATTTTATCGAATGTTTTTATATGCAATATTATTTTAAACTTAAGGGGACTCCTGCTGAAAATTTTGGGTTAAAATCCTTAGAGCCGTTAATGAGAAAGTCGAAAATAAAAAAAAAACGGGTCTATGGCAGGTACCCCTAATAACATTTTGCCCCAAAATTTTTTTTTGACTAAAATGTAGCCTATGTTCATAATATCACACCTAATTTTTTTTTATCAAAATCGTTAGAGCCGTTTTCGAGATAAATAAGATTTTGCATTACTTGTGTATGGGGGGTACCGTTAGTTTTGGAGCTAAAAAAAGAATTTCAATTTTTCCTCTAGGGAATCACCGAAGACTCTTAACTACCGAGTTTGAAGAAAATACCTCCGGTAGTTTAGGCTGTAGTTCGAGGTACAGACATACAGACAGACAGGCGGAATTGTCGGACCTACTTTTTTCGTCTTCGCTATCATCGTAATGTCAACTTTGACCAAAATCTCGAGTTCGATTTTTTTTCCAAATGCAGAACTTGCCCTATAGTACCTATATCGCAAGTAAAAATTGTGAAATAACGTCGATTAGGTTTGCTTGAAAAAATTATTACTTGACTCTATAAGGTTTAAAGCTTAAATTTCGAACTGTATTAGTGTATAGAAAATATTTCATACTAAAGGCATGTTTGAGTAATATGCCTCATAAATACTTACGATTATGAACATGTTGTGTTGAATGCATCGATGCGTGCAGACATGCTGCACATATTTTTTTACTTTAGCTGAAGCTTTAACGTTATACTTAATATCAAACCCAAGAAGTGTTTCCACTACAAAAAAAGATTTATCAATAGCAAAAGCTTAAGTCTGAAACCACATTTCAAAATGCAAATGATTTTTTATGTTTTCTAATGAAGTGGAAAGAAGATATACTTATTATACATCAAAGGGTAGCATGAACTTTCTCTTAGCTCTTAAGTGGATTCGAATTAGTAAGATTTTACTCATAAAATATGATTGCAATGTTATTCTTTTTGTTTGCAACACCAAAGTTTTGAGCGCACGAATAAGAATGTAGTAAAATTTTCGGATTATTAGTTTTTTTTTAATAATTAGCGCGTACTCAAGGAATTATGAATACCCTTATAGTGACATATATATATATAACACGGCGCGAGCAGTGTACGTATGTACGAGTATGTATATGAATTTAGAAAAATAAATTGGTAAATCGTTCGACATGTTTTTTGAAATCTTCATTTTTTGTAGTTATTAATAGAAATTCCTTAACATTTAAAAAAAAGTTGGTCTATTCAACATATAAGAGAAGCCATATATGTAATTTTTTTTTTGCTTTCAACTTTTACTTTCCTATTAATTCCTTATTAAACTCTTTGCTTTTAAATTTAATTTATATTGTAAAACATGTATACGGTTTTTATAAATTTCAATAATTAATTTTTTGATTAATGATCATATGGTCTAGCTACCCTGATGCTTTTCAAAAAATAATTTATAAATTTACTTTGTAGATTATTTAAATAAATAAATTAAAAGTTGGTTTGTCAATTTAAGTTATTTGGTCCCCCACCACTTTCAACTGAAAACAAAAAATAAATATTTTCTTATGAGTATCCTCCATTACGAGAAAGTGACAAATATTCTTTATTGTCATGAACGGAAAAGAAGTTCGAACTCCCCAAAATATTCTATGTCGGTTCATGTTCTCTGCAACTCGTTGTGTCCTTAATTTATTTATTTTATATTTGTCAAATATTTGTTACAAAAATATTCCAATTCATAGTAAAGCGCACATTTTAAACACCCCAAAGCAACCATATTTCAGCACAGAACAAAGTTTTTTTTAGTATTTCATTGGACACATAGGTTAACTAAAGTTCAAAGTTTGATTTCATTATAATAAGCTTCAAACTCATGTCTTAGATTTGGTTGTGATTTAAAGCAAAAACGTTTAATAAGGAATGAGCAACATTTGAAAACCTTCATTTGTAAGCTCTTCCAATACACGTCTAGCATTCCCAGGAAAATAGGAAGAAGATCACATTTTCTTTTAACTGAATTGATAACGAGGGACCACAATGGATTTCAGATATCGTGAGAAGCGACGAATCCTTCGCACAATTGCATCAAGTTCAGATCAGTCTAAGGACTGAATTAGAGAATTCGATGGGGTATGGGGTAAATGCTAGCAAATTAAATACTTCTGCAAGGCATTTTGAATGCTCAGCACTTGACGATTAAGATTTGGATTTGTAGGACTTCAAATGTGCAACCTGTGTTTGGATCTGAAAAAGTAATTCACTTAATCCTAGTATGAAAGATGTCAAGATTTCAAGGAAAGATTTAGCGAAAATTCCCTTAGATAATTGACAAATTTGTAAGACGCTCTGAAAAGTTGAATTTAAGATGTACTCGTAATTTTAAAATTTTGAATTCGTACAAAATAAAGTTAAAAGGCGCAGAAGCCTTCAATTTTCTTTACAGTCTGAACGGCTTAGATGAGAACCACTTTCCATTACAACAGATACCATCAGAGGAATGGTCAATTCGCTGTTTTTTTATCAAGGCGAAAATGGCTGGGAATCTAAATATCAGGCATGACAGTCCAATATATTTTAGTACATATACAAACTTCTGTCCAAATTTTTGGCCAAACTAAAATAAAGCCAAGCATGTGAGCTTCAGCAATTCTGTACATCACTTATACATTCACGGAGAAAAATTAAATCTAACCGAGAGTATATTGTAATGAGTTAAGAAACAAAGTGTTTAAAACAACGCAGTTTCGGTTAAAACAAAACTTGATGTAGGTAAGTTGCTAAGAGTAAAGCAGTTAACTCGGTTAAATGGAATTGTTTAACGTTAACAACCAAGTATGTTAATTTAACCCAAAAACATATTTATTAATATTTTCCAAGATTGTTTACCTTAAACAAGTAACGTGCTTAAATTATTACTGATTGTCTTAATTAATTTAACAGATTTCTTATTTAACTAAACAATCTTCTTTGTAAGACTAAACTTATAGTTATGATTTTTTTAACTAAACAATTAACCAGGTTTATGTGTGTATGTACATATATACTTTTCCTAAGTAAATGGGTTAAAGCTAAATAATCTTTACGTTTGATTTAACCGAATGTTTATGGTCTCATTCCATATGTTAACTGAATACAGATTGTTAAAATTGCACACCGACTTGGTTAAAAGAATCAATCAGATATGTATATTTAACTAGTTAACCGAGTTGATTTGCTTTATTTTAAGTGGGTAAGTTTCCAAGATGTAAATTAGTAGTCTTATTTGTTCAATTTTACAGGAGTCTTATGTACGTTGTTCTTAACCGATTATTTGCCTGCGTGTATGACAAAGTTAACCGTCATGCAAATTATTCTTGATCAAAGCTTTGATTGTGAAACTGGATAAGGAAACAAATTTGGAACAATAAAATTTTATGTGTAGATTATTAAATCTTCTTCGATTTCCTTTCATCGCATATAATTTTATAGAATTCAAAAGAAGTTTTTAATCAAAATTCTTTGATTTTCTGTTTTCAATGATATATCCACAAACCCTATTATGCCTAAATTTAGCGAGGATTTAACCCTTTTAATTTTTTTATTTGGCTTATTAGAATGAAAGGGTTTGCTTTTGTTACATTCTATTAAGAAAAGCCTTATTTTATAGGTACCTATCCACACTACCTAATGCAACTATGTATTTAATCAAGATTATAATTTATCGAACAAATCAGAGTAACATTTAAGGTCTTGTGCCAAAATATTGTTTCTTGTACCTACCTAATTAAATTAATTACATATAAATCCACTCCAACGAAACCTTTTTTATGAACGTAAGTCCGCTTAGTGTCACTAATTATGCTATTGGTCTTATTCTACACAACTAAATACCTACATAGGTATGTACGATTTAATTTGAATGCAAATCAATACCTATCAACTTCGTCAAGCACAATAAACCCACCTACAAACGTTGAAACTAAAAAAAATCTAAACAAAAAAACAGACGCAAAACAAATAAAAAACTCAAGTGTTATAAACTGAATCCTAATCCTATATTGATTTGATTTTCCAAAGGCTTCAATGCAACACTGTTTTCTGAAACACTACCCTTTAAACGGTTTTATTTTCTAGTTTAATTTCACTACCTACCTAGTTAAATCATATCGACGCGCAACTTTATACACCCATGCGTAACTGCACGTATTACCTCGTTTAAATGGACTTTATTTTTCCCTCTCCAACACCTCGTTTATTTCGCACTACAACAAGCAATACTATCTGCATAAATAAAGCCGATGGTTTAAAGACTACAATCTCATTTATATACGTAGACACCTATCTATCTCGCTCAAGTGATCAACCCTTAACCACCCACTATGGCGCACCTGTTACCATAACCACCACCACTATTACCACAGTAGATACCGAACACATTTTTCGAAACACAAGAACGCATAAAACTACCTTTTGAAGCATGAAAGCTCAATTATCAATACAATCAATAGGTATAATAGAAACGCAGAACAAATATTATCACACCAACCCTAAACGTCCAAAGCCACCAACCCACCCCACAATCAACCCCTTGAATATTGTAAAAATATAATTCGCATCACAAAATTCACCTCGATGTTTCGCACACACGATACACAACAAAAACCCGGCACGAAACTTTTCACGCACTCTCGGAATTTAGAATAAGGTATGGACGTATCCACCGCGCGCCGCCGTCGTCGTCTTTGCCCTCTTCTCACTGAAGCCGAGGGTGAGAACAACAAATTACCTATAACTACAGGATACGCAGAAAAAGATACAAAACACTCTCGTAGCACCAAAGTTCACGAATCACGAACAAGAACAACCCAACGACTGAATTGAACTTCGACTACGACAATCGGTAAGTATACTCTCTATTCGATACGTAAATCGAAATGTGAAGCTAAAAATATTGCTCGAAGCGAGTGAGGAAGAAATTCCCGAAAAAGCCGACCAGTTGCTGCGGCGACCACGTTGCATCTGCTCGAGGCTTCTTGACTTTTACTCGACGCGTAGAGAAGACCAGCAGCACCCGATCATCCAATAACAGCAACAACAACAATAACAATCGCATAGCACCAAACATACAAAACTCCCTCCTTCCTGACGTACCCTACGAAAATTCGACCAAACAGCACATCACAGCACCCAACCGACCGACAACAACACAAGA
Organism: Philhelius festivus; assembly: GCA_963931855.1. Taxonomy (NCBI): domain Eukaryota; kingdom Metazoa; phylum Arthropoda; class Insecta; order Diptera; family Syrphidae; genus Philhelius; species Philhelius festivus. Next base: position 32,357,091 of record OZ007557.1, on the reverse strand, counting down.
TTGAAAAATGATTTGGTGAGAAGCATTCGTCCGTCGTCGTTGTCGTTGTCGTCATAGTCGTCGTACTCGTACTCGTTCTCGTAGTAAGCTCACACACGACCACACCAGCACCAACAGATAGGCAGAGGGAGGCAGGAAGCAGGCAACAGAAGTCAGCACAAGCCCCAAGCCAGCCCTATACTAGCTCCATACCACCAATTCGCCTCACAACGCTACGAACAAACGAAACGGAAAAAAAGGCAGAGGAAAAACAATTCCCAAGTCGTCTACGACTCCGTCAATGGTGTCTGCTCCCTTCCATCCCACCCCACCTTCCCAACCGTTTCATTGTGGGGCTGCACATTGGGGAGATCCAAATCCAATCCAATTCAATCCAACCAACACCAACAACTCACAACATCAACCTTACTCGTAGAACATTGCACGACATCGCAGCGAAACGAAGCGTAGACGTTCGGCGACATAAGATTTTTTATCGGCTCTTTGGGAAAAGATAGATAAATAGATTCTTTTCTTTAGGGGGTCGCGCATCGTGTGTCATCTTTTAGAGCTTTGCAAAGACGTCTTACCAACCCGCCAAGGGGTGGTTGTGGTCGCGTGTGCAACAAACTTAGATTGCAACATGTTGTGAAACATTTTTTAGTATTGCTCTCACGACCACTAAACAGCGAAAGGCGGGGGGTGTTGTTCTTATAAAAGCCAACGACAGCAATTAGTTCGTCTAATAAATTTATTGCTTATCCGTCATCGGCCACCTTGTGTGTCGATGTCGCAGTAGACAGTTGGGTTGGTGGATGCATCAACACGAAACAAAAAATCACAAAGGGATTTCCCGGAATTCCCGGTCAGCGAATTTCCTCATCATTGCTATAGTCGCGTCGCGTCGGTGGCTTCGGGATGGGTGGGGTATTCTGTTCCCTACCTGTCGTCCGGCGCGAGTTTTTGGTTACAATAATTCTCAGGAGAACTTTAATAATGCGGTTCCTTGGGTTAGTGGACTCCGTTACTTCATGCAAAAATCTGAGGAAATCGAAAGTATCTATACATTGTCAACGAATTAATATTTTTTCGTGTCGTCATTTTTTTTTTAGTTTTTCATGTGAATTATTTTTAATATTCTTTTTCTCGGTACGAACAGTGCTGTGCTGTAATGTTTGGTTTAGTTGGACTGGAATTTTGAAAAAAATGACTTTTGTATCTGTTCCAATACTCGTGGATAAGCAAAGTGATTTTGTTGGTTGATATCTTTAACTTTCTGCGTATTGAAGCGGCTGTGAACTTAAAAGGAAAAAGTATCGATAAGATACACAAATGATTCTGTTACTGATCTATGACCAATGAACTTCAAATCTCTATTTTGAATTTTATACATGAAAGTATGTTGTAATGGGTGGTTTTTAGAAGCTTCACGTTGATGTGGACTCCTGAATAAGAACACTAAGGAAATATATCGCAAAATATAAAATTTGGAAGCGTTTTTTTAATAAGAGTTTATTAATTGTGAAGTGCCAAACTAAACTAAGCACCCATAACATGTCAACTGTCAAATCAACTGTCAGTATAGAAACCGTGTTGCCAATTCAACGGTGGTTCTGCATTCAACGATTTTGTCAAGAACGGAATTTAAGGATCATGAATAGCCTCTTTGGCATAATGGTTAGTGCGTTGGACTTTTATGCGGAAAGTCTCGAGTTCCTCAGCCGCTAGAAGAAAGTTTTTCAGGGGTGTACTGCCTCTTGCGAGGAATTGACAAATCCTCCAACAGTATCTCTTGTCATGGAAAGTGCAGCTCATTAATTGCAAGTCCCCTCCGTTCCTGGTAACACGCACACAGGAATGGTTGAGAGTCGTAAGTCACTAGTTCCTGGTTCACTTCGTACTGTTGCTTGCGAAGCACACTGAAAATAAAATCTAGGTATATATGATAAAAATCTAGGTTGATTTGACAAAAATTTTGTCAATATACGTCCAACAAAAAGTTTTATCAAATTGACAAAAATTATAGAATTTTGTTGAGGTAACAAAAAATATTTTATTGTATCCACAAAATTATTTTGTTATGCTAACAGATAAATTTGTTAAAATAACAAAAATATTTTGTCAATATGACAAAGTTTCGTAGAATTTACAAAATTAATTTTTCATATTAACAATTCTTTTGTTGTATTAACAATTTTTTTGTTAGTGTTATTGTTTTGTTTATTATTATCGGATTAACAAAAATTTTTTGTTAAATTAACAAAATTGTTTTGTCAAATTAACAAAATTGTTTTGTTGCATTAACAAAATATTTTGTCGAATTAACAAAAATTTCTTGTTATATTTTGTTAAATTAACAAAATATTTTGTCAATTCAACAAAATATTTTGTCAATTTTACAAATTTCTTTTGTTGAATCCACAAAAAACAAAATTAATTTTGTCAAAATAGTTTTTTTTTTTTGGATTTAAGTCCACAAAAATTGGCGTTTCGTCCCTACGATCTCACATGCAACCATCTGTGAGGGCGTATGGACAATACGCAATTTTTGTTAGGTTCAGTTAATCTTACATCGATTTTTTAACAAAAACCATGTGTGAACTATATCATACACAAAAGAAATTTTTTGGTTTCCTTACAAAATAGTTTTATCTATCTGATAATATTATTTTATCAATATTACAAAATAATTCAACCCCAAAACAAAATATTTGTCATTTTAACAAAAATGTTTTCATTTTTTGTTAAATTGACAAAAAAAAAATTAACAAAAAATTTGTGATATTGACAAACATTAATAAAACAGATTTTTTGTAGATACAACAAACATTTTGTTAACATCACAAAAAAGTTTGTCGATGTGACAAAAATCTCTGTTTTATTTTGTTATATTAACAAAACTTGGTTTGTTAAACTGACAATATTATTTGTAATGCATATTTTGTTAAACTGACAAAAAGTCATGCTGGATTATAAAAATTTTGTGAAATCAACAAAATCATTCTTTCGTATTGACAAAAATTTTATCATAACGATAAAATTCTTTTGTTAAAGGTCAACAAAACGTTTTTGTCAATATTACCTAGGAATTTATTTTCAGTGCAGTAAAGTGGATTATACATTTAAGAGAAGAATTCGTTACAAAGGAAAAACAAGAGCAAAGAAGACAAAAGAGAGCCCCAGGGAACCACAGCATTTATTTATTTTTTTGGTTATTAAATTCTAGAGTTCAAAATCATCTGAATTCGATGGTCGCGCAGGTAATTTGTAACCAAACGGATTTAAGATTCGTCGATACCAAGGGTGGATAGTTTCGATGAGAATGAAATTTTAATACTCAACTAATTTTGAATACCCTAGCTCCATTAAAGCATTCCCTATGCTTTCAAAGGTTTTTCCTCTTCAGCATGGATTTTTAAATGGTTGGTCTACAACGACGAACCTTTATTAACTTGTTACTATGACCCTTCGCGCTTTAAAGAAAGGCAAAAATGTCGATCTAGCCACTACTGACTTACGTAAAGTAAAGTAAATCATTCGGTAAAATCTCTCACCAAATTATTAACATTAAGCTTTGGTTTTCTACCATTATTCATCAAATGTGATAAATGGGATAATTTTCCAACCCCTACGTTACAAGTCAATCTATTTTTATATACTCGAGTTTAGGACGTATAATTGCCTTATAGATTTTAGATCAGAAGGGGTGAACCATTTTTTACACCGATACAAAAAATCCTAGGAATAAGGCAATTGTGGTCATTCCAACGAAGACCGCCGTCGAAACACATACCGAATACTGACAACTTTTCGGTTTCTTCGATGAAGATGCCAGTCAGGGATGGTGGCATAAGGGGTAAATTTTGCTCCAACGACGATGTAAACAGCATTGAGTTTTCGAAGCATTAAACTCCACCAAATTCTGTATACCCCATTTAGCAATTCTGTAAAGAACCGCGTTTAATGAGCTTATCATACAGTACCATTACAATTCCATTTTCGAAAGACATGGACTTGAATTTGAGAACGAGTATGAGAAGCCGGGGGTAGAGTCGTTGGCAAAACAATGAAGTGGATTAGAATTTACAGACAAGAGATCATTTATAGAATTGAGGAAGAGCCTCGGAGACAAAAGGGAGCCCTGAGGAACACCACCATTTATTCTATGAGGATAAGACTTGAATACAACATGTATTGAACGATCCAGAAGGTAATTTCTAACCCAAAGAATAAGAATATAGATCTAGAGATTCTGGTACATAACTAACTCAAATGCCTTAGACATATAAAATGCAACTTTCTCCAAAATAATACAAAGATCTGTGACATTCTTCGGTTCTTTTCATAACAGCGTTGCGACGTTTTCTGATTTATGCTTTCACATATTTTCTTAATTTGGGTTGACTTTGGAAGTGCAAGGAACCCTTTGAACACTATGAAGATGCGTTCTTAAATACGCCAACCAAGGTTTAGTCTTCTGTTCTGTTCGATTGAGTCGTAAAACATGTGGGATCATTTTCTGAAGAGAAGACTGCTCAAAACATTCTCAAAACAACTTTTGGACATCGGAAATGGTAATATTCAAATTTATTGCCCACGAATGAGATTTCATTCCAGCCGAACTACTTTCACATGCAAATGTGAAATACTCAAACCGTTGTCGACTATCTGACAACCAACTACAAAAATCCGGATTGGCTGGTGTAAACGTGTAATTTTGACGCCAAAAAGTGATTGTTCAACAAGTTCAATGAACAAATTCAATTGAATTGTCCGGCGAAATAGTCAAATACGAATTGATTGGACAAAGAAAAATCCGTCAATTATTTTTTTATTTTTTGAAATTTAAAAATTCATTGGGACCAGCTGGAATGCCACGTATTAACAATGATGGCTGGATCACCTGTGGTGCTTATTTTCAACATAAACGCATCAAAGTTGTGGAAAGGAATTCAATAAGCAATACAAAAATCGTCACCAAAGTTAACTGACACAATTCAAATGCAAGAACGTAATGATATATATGATGTATACACCGATGATTCCCAGCAATTTACCATTTGAATTCGAGCGGCTCCAGGGGCCAATCACTGATTGCTGTTGATGGCTCAAATATGACAAATTGACGTTTTTCACTCGGCCAATTGTATGTTATGGCTTGCTTACGAGCATGTATAAGTTGTTGCTCCAAATAAAAGCACAAGAAACATTGCGTATCCGCTTGCCTAAGACGAATCCATTTGAAATGTTTGCACATTACTGTGTGTGCCTATATTTCCTATACAACTCAAATGAAAGGATCTTAATTGGGAATTTGGACAATATCCAAAGAAATGTACAAGGTTTCATAGAAGAAGCACATTGACAGAGCTCCCGAGGGACGCGATACGTTGACGAAAAAAAACGGATTCAAAAAGAATTCGTGTGGAAGAATGACATTAGAAAACACTTAGGATAATTTATATTGTTTGTTTTTTTTTATTTTCCAGTGTACTCAGGAGAAAGGACAAATTAGATAGAAAGTAAGATGATTTTTTCAATTTAAATACATTACATGAGGAAAAAAAATTGTTGGAAATATTTAATTCGGAGATTAATTTAGAAAGTGATTCGAATGATATTTTACAACTTGGGGAAACAATTTGAAATACATATTTTCAACTATTAGAGTCAATAAAAGTTCCCTTTTTAAGGGTTATTCAATAACTTCGGGTATATATTGACAGTGAAGTATTAAAAAAATTCTACCATGCCATGTATGTATGTCATTATTTATAGAATATTACATCGTTCAAATGCTCACCTCGTCTTCTTATGCTGGAACGGATACGAGATCCAGCTGAATTTTAGTGATGGGCTGTCTTATGTCTAAATGGCATCGATCGTTGTGGTTTAATCATATAGACCTGCAAATTCAAGAAATTATACAACAAATCGTCAAATCACGTGACCAATCCACGACACCCCTGTACGAGATAATTAAACCCTTAAATCGCTCACATGTCGTCTAAGTCCGTACGGTTCAATTCGGACCATAAGAAATTGGTTATCATCATTCTGTTGGCCAAAATTACACACCAGATTTTACCTTTTTGAAGATGCATTGTCACCTCGTGTGGGTTGTTGTCGTCCCATATACGGCAATATTGCTTGTTAACACAGCCATTCATCTATAAATGCACTTCAGTCAGTCAGTCAGAATGAACCTTGGTTTAACGTGGATTCCTACCAGTTAAAGGTTTTACCCCACGAGTGGCCTACCACCATTGGATCCAGATTTAGTCCTAGCCATTAACCCCTCCGTAGCAAGCTACTTCGGTAACAAAGTTGTGATATGTTGCAGCATATGTACATCTCTTGTTTTAAGACGAGGCCTACCAACACCTCTTGAACCCAAGAAAAGAATCCTGAGTCCCATTCGTTTCCGCATTCGGAGTAAACCACGCCACCACGATCTCCCACTAGGGGGCCGACCTCAAGATAGCAGAATAAGGAGAACTGACACACTAATGTGTGCACTATTGAACTCAAAATCCTGGGCACTATCACCCGTGGTACCAGTTTTAAAGCTATAACTAAAGCTATAGCTAAAGCTACCGGTGGAGCCTCGCAACTTCATCAAATCCCCCCTAAGCGATAACTCAGCTTCGGAGTTAATGGATAAGATTCCGTCACTTCCAGATAGGTTCTGCAAAACCCCGGGCCTAGCAACCCCAGGAAACACATATTGAGAGAGTAAGTTGAGGGCGGTCAACAAACAACTCATGTGAATCCTGGTCTTCTGATCCCCTTGCGGTTCACACGGGTGACACCCCGGTCTTTAGCCACCAGTTGGTGAGCAAGGAGAGACGCTCCTGTCTTTTGATCCCCTTGCGGTTCACACGGGTGACGCCCCGGTCTTTGTTCAGAAGAACTCTGGATGACGCTCCACTTCTCGCTATTAACGAAGGACGCCAGGTACAAGTACCCGGAACCCCAAACCCTTCTGACACCTCTTGACAACCTTCTGACACCTCTTGAACACTAGAAGAACTTCAGCCGGGGCGAGTCAGCCGAAGAACCTTCCAACATCCAACACATCCGACCACCAAACCACCATCAAAGTTACTTAGCACACGTTGCTTGGGAATTACGCATGGTACACACGGGAGACATGCCACCAAGCCACATGTTTATAAGCAATCTCTAACAGTAGTCCAGCAATCGGACCCCTTCTGACACCTCTTGACAACCTTCTGACACCTCTTGAACACAAGAAGAACTTCAGCCGGGCGAACCAGCCGAAGAATCCTCCAACATCCAACACACCCAACTACCAGACCACCATCAAAGTTACTTAGCACACGTTGCTTGGGAATTACGCATGGTACACACGGGTGACATGCCACCAAGCCACATGTTTATAAGCAATCTCTAACAGTAGTCCAGCAATCGGACCCCTTCTGACACCTCTTGAACCCACCATCAAAGTTACTTACCACACGTTCGCTTGGGAATTACGCATGGTACACACGGGAGTCATGCCACCAAGCCACATGTATATAGTAAGCAACATCGACAGCCGTCCAGCAACAAACATGCCGGACCCCTTCTGACACCTCTTGACACCCTGGACAGATATGACATTACTGCCACATCTGCCACTTCTGACACATCTGATCCTTCTAAACCTTCTAAACCTTCTCATCCTTAACACCCCAGACAACCTTCCAGAAAAAACTTTCGAATCCCCATCCGCAAGCGGACAACTGCCGAAAAGGTGAGACCTAGAATCCCCAACTGCATGCCCAGTCAAGAATCCACAGTCCCACCCCGTACTACCACCAAGATCAATCAAAAGGTTCTCTCTGGTTTACAGCCCAGATCGAACCATACCAATTTTACCCAGATACACATCCTTTTTGGTAGGACTTTCAGACCCCCAGCCACCTAAGCAGCCAGAGACCCTACGGTCCCACCTACCTTACCAACCAAGATCAATACTACGGGATGCATTAAGTTTCCGGCTTAGGCATGTCACCAGAATCCTAACCATCCCATATCGTCTCAATCCTGACTGTCCCTTTTCTCCCTGTTGGGTTTTCTTAGTTACCTAGTTCCACCTGCTGATGCTTCACAGCAGGAGAGTAGGTTTAAGCCCCCCCACCACGACAAGGTGAAACCCGTCGGGGGGGAGTCAGTCAGTCAGCGAACAAACGGCGTTGTCTGTGGTCATGAACCTTGGGCTCCTGGGTCAGTTGGATCTTCCACGATTGAAGGCACAATTCCCGTCGCCAAGTTGAAATCAGCGTAAGGCCGAGCTCTTATGCAGGGCGACGAATCGAGGAATCATTCGGACGTGCTGTTCAATTTGTAACTCGCGATGTTGATTTGGCATCAGTAACTGAATGATAAACAATATGGCCGCCACAAATTAAAGAACTCCTTATAATTTTTAACTTGGCATTCATTCAGAAAACCTTTTATTGGAAAAATGTCCTAATTGTCTCAAAGTCATATAGAAGACCCATAAAATAAAAAAGAAAAAAGGTATATTTGAAATAGAACAGCTCGTAGAAAACCACTCATGACTTACAACACTCAAACATTTCTGGGTGCATGTTGTTTGCAGAAATAGAAAGGGTCTTAAATTTTCAGCCGATTAAGACTCTCATTTGAACGCAATAGAAACTACCCTTAGATTTTGTTACTGTTTTTTGGTGGCAGTAGCTGGGAATAAATCTCAGACACTCGACCTGCCAGAATGATGCACTTATCAGGAAGTCGCCGCCGGGTACTCATTTAGATTCTTCAAGCTAATGTCTTGTTCAACAATTATGCTAAAACTTATAAGTTAGGAACTACATTGTGCGTTTTATGTTTGCTCGATTTTATTTGGTTGCCGTTTTTGTGTGAATACAATTTTTCAGTTATCATTTTACAGTCGTAAAGAGTGGTCGATAACAATTTATTATAGGAACAAGTGTTAAAATTATTAAAACATTGGCGCAAAATTTTAAGCATTTAAAACCTACTCTAAATCAATTTTAAAATGGGAGTCGACTCTAAATATTGAGTATAAAACCAGAACCGACTTTTTGTTAATTTTAAAGGGAATAAACTATACTTTAACGTTAAAGAGCTCGTCTTACTTTAACAGCAGCAAATAGCTAGTTTATCTTTTAAAATTATACTTTATCCATATTGATAATGGTCATTTCATACCAAAGCAAATCGAAGAAAAAATGTTTACTGATGTTTTATTCGATTTTTTAAAGATGTTCTTTGTAACTAGACTGAATCATTATAAATATTATAAATTCGAAACAATCGTACAAAAATGTTCTACGATTAACAAATCTGTACATACAAATGTACATACATATCTTATGTAAGCATGCCGAGACGAGTATAGCTAAATGAATCTGCACCTTGCAACAACAAATTGAGTTTTTATGCTGTGAGTTTGCGATTTATATATATAAAATAATGTAAACAACTTATAAACAATCAAAGTCTGTACCAAGGTAGTATATAAAGTGTACTTTTTTCGGCGATTATTTGGTTTAAAGTCGGCTTTTTGTTTTTTTTTTTTATTTGTGTTGTTGTGTTTGGGTTATGTATCTGTCAAATTAAGGCTTGTTCAACGTAAATTCGCTTAGGTTCTGTTGCAAAACCTACATTAGTTAGAAGAGTTGTCTAAAGTGTTTAAAATTATGAAAAAGTTAGACAAAGCCTCCAAGCCAAACGACTTCGTCAAGTAAAGCCGGTTTTATTGCTTAAACTAGAACTATCTAAAATTTTGCGCCATTTTATTTAAACAACTGTTTAATTGCAAAGCGGAGAAAATTACGCGACTTCTTTTTATGTTAACCAAAAGTGATATCGAATGGTCTACACGATCACCTGATTTGGCACCACCCGATTTTTTCTGATAGGGGTGCTTGGGGGAAGAGATTAACATCAACAAACCAACCACAACCTCGATACTTAAGGACAACATTAGAAACAAAATTGAAGAAATTACAACAGAAGTCTGGGAAACTGTAATGCGAAATGGGATTAAAAGATTTCAACTATGGAAATTTCGGCATAACATAACAGAACCCACTTAACCGACATCATATTCTATACATTATGTAAAAGACCAATGAATCAATCAATAAAATAATATTTTAAAATTGTATTTAATTTAACAGTTATTGAAAAAAAAATCGACCTAGAACATAAATCGTACCCTGTATTATGGGATTCAGCTAGTGGTGGGCGCCTTCGAATAATATCATCGATTATAATCGATTCAGACAACAACTCGAGATATCTTGATTCTCCACTCAAATCGTTCGAATACTCAAATCATTCGAATGATTTCTCACATCTGCTTACTTTAAGCGAAATGAGGGGCTCTATTCGCTATTCCTTAACACGAGTCGAGTGAGTTTTATGTGACATGGGAAAATTTCACATGAAATGGTATTCGCGAACACGAGTCACTAATAATGGGTATTCCCCAACTCGAACGTCAAACGTCAAATATCACTCGAGTGAAAAAAGGGTATTCCTGAACACTAGAGTGAGTATTTATGTGTGACAAATCAGTCATGTTTAAAAAGTTGTCGAGTCAAGTAATGGATCCGAAAATGTAAGTAAAAAACAAACTAAAACAATAGCGAATATGCATATTTTAACTAAATTTAAAAATTATAGATTAAAAGTTACGACTGTTAGGCAGTATGAAATTTTGGTTGATTTTTTCCTAACCCACTCTCACCTTGCAAAGGGAAGAATCCAGTCAGTCAAAGCAAGGAAAAAAGCCTGCCAGTTATGGGAGGACCTTAGCAAAAGCCTCAATGCAGTTGGACCGCCTTTAAGAGATGTAAATGGTTGGAAGAAGGTACATAATTATTTGTCATTTTATTTCATGATAAGTTAAACAAAATGAACTTCGTTTTTGATTCTCTTTGAATTTATTAATAAATCAAATGGAGTAACATAATATTAATTAAGAAACATTTTATTTTATTTAAAGGTTTGGTTCGACTATAAAAATAACATAAAAAAGAAGTTGTCCCAGAACAAATCCCATCAACAAGGTACTGGCGGCGCACAGTGTGGGAATTCGCGAATTTAGCGGAATAAAATTAATAACGCTTGCATTTTAAATTTGTTTGAATTTTTTTTTGTTTAGTTCATTGAAAATGTCTATACAATCAAATGTAACTCATATTTTGGTCATATTTTATTTAAGTTTTTTTAAAATGAGCTTTGAAGTGACAGGTTGTTTACACCAAAAAGTACTTTTTTTTGAAAATCATAATTTACAAAAAAATCTTTTGAGGAATGATGTATTGTTTACTTTTATTACAAATATGAATAAAATAAAGGAAAAAGTTAATTATTATCAGAATTTACAAGTTTTTTTTTGCAAACCGATATGTCAATTCCGTTGTTTATGAACTAAATAAACTGAATTCTTAAAAAGGGTATTAAAACGTACAAGAAATTTTATTTCAAAGGAAGTTTTAATTTAGTTTTATTTCTAGACAATCAATGTTTTTTTTTTATATTGGTAAGTGTTGTATCACGAAATTTTTCTGACATACATCATCAAGGATACCAAAAATTAAAAGAACTGAAAACTTCCTGTCGAAAAAATACAGTTTCACTGGAATAGACAATTTTTATTTTGCAATCCTGTTACTCTTGTAAAATAAAAAGCAAATTTAAAACAATTTTATTTAATTGTTTTTTATATGTTTTGTTTTTATTGTGAACCTTCACTATAATTTTAACTACATTCAACAATTCAACATATGTATGTATATATGTACATATAACACATTTTATTTACATTTTAGATTAGTTTGCAATATCCCAAATTTCAAGAACCTCAGGCTCTAAGTTAGTTTGTTTTCTTTTAGGAATACACCTTAGGCTTACTAGATATGGATCTGATGTAATAAGCAGCCTATGAAATCAAATTTTATGTAAAATACGCATAAAGAGCACTTTTGCTCTTCAAATAAAAAAATCGTTTTTTTTTTTATTTTTAAATTAATTTATTTTTATTATTATTATTAGAACACCCTTTATCCGATATAATTGTTTTTTTTATTAATTGATAGTTTCCGTTTTTAATTTTTTAAATAACTTAGTTCTTTTTACTGTTAACTTTGAATTTGAACACCCTGTATTTTTGTTTTAACTGTCAAATTCACAAAATTATTTTTTTGGAACACCCCGTGAAATAAAAACAGTTTTTTAATTTATAACATTCTTCTTCTAACCAAATCCCAAAAAGTTATTCGATTTTGACTTTATGCCATCATTTTTTTGCTGGATAGTCATTTAGAAACATTGAAAAAAAAATATATCACAACATAATTGGGGCGTCAAATTTTAGTGATTCTTGATAGATAATAAATCAGGCTTTGCAGTGAATATTGCTTCGACTCGCAATAACGCGGAATAACTAAAGTTTTGCACTAATAATTTACAAAAATCGAAAAAAAATTAAAAATGTGAAACACCCTGTGAAATAAAAAATTACTTACATTCTTATACCTTAATATTTATGAAATATATAAAAAATAAAACTTTTATTAAAACACACACCAAACGCACGAAAAAAAAATAAAGAGCAAAGTAATCTCTTCCAGCAAATATACAGAATAAAAATCGCCAACTGCAACTTCAATGCTATTTTTTTTTGTTTACATGATCCCCACCCAACAGTGCTTTTGTCATCACTTTCTACAATCTTTTAGCTTTAAGAAAAACCGGTTTTGGCATCAATCGAGACTAATCATTTTTCGAATTAAATTCCGCTAAATTCGCGAATTCCCACACTGTGCGGCGGCGCGGCGCGGCGGTCCAAAAAAGCAATTTACATTTTCTCCACTTAGGAAGAAGTCATCAAAGTGCTTTCGTTAGATCCAAAAGAGCAGCTGGCATTATTGCTTTATTTCAATTCTTGCTTACACGTTGCTAGGAAGCTCCAAAGGATTTGTTGCATCTCTAATTTTCTTGAAAATGCACCTCCTGTCCTCATCTGAATCACTATCACGAAACATCTCCGTACTAATCATTTTCTTTTTAATTTTACTATCCTATATTATTTTAAATTAAATTATGCCACATTTTGAGAGTCATGTCATGTTTTTGAACCTCACTCGTGTTGAGGAATACCAATTCTCACTCGACTCGACTATAAGCTCTCGAGTGACACCTTACTCGACTCGTGTTCAGGAATAGGCCCCGAGGACTCGAAACTCGAATGCTTATTCGAGACCGAGAAGCGAATATTGAACGAAAGGACAGAAAAGAACTCCAAAAATTGGTTATCTGTGTATCTCGTGTGTGTGTATTCAACGACTTTGGGTTTATATTTATATTCATCTTCGCACTCGATGCATCGTTGAGGGTTGAACTGTAAAGGAAAGGCGGGAAGCGAGAACCACTATGTTATGACTTTTTTAGTTTAGTTTTTGCTTTTTAACCTTGAAATGGAGTGTTTGCTTCCTACTTTTTTTTACTATGATATTACTTTGAAGATCATTAGAATGATCATTTGATTCTTTAAATCATTCGAATACCAATATCTCGATTCTTTAAATCATTTGATTATACCCAACACTAGATTCAGCTAGAATAGTATTACGGTTATATATGGTGGTTTCTTTTTAAATCATAGGGTATTTTGACACTGACAGCTGTTTTTGGCTCGAAATCTTGACAGAAAGTCAGTATCATACCTCCGCGGAACGAAATGAGTCTTTTTACGCGTGAACAACGATGGGAAATATTGAAAACCAACCGCGCCTGCTGTAGGCAAGTTTGTCGCACTGGTACTCAGTGTCTCCGTCGTCGTACGGTGCACACAGAGAGAGAATGTGCCTGCTGAGCCAAGTGTGTGAGACTCAATTAACGAACATCAACTCTCCATCGTTCTCAACATCTCAACAATTCACGCACTGCACAAAGATTTCGGATTATTCGCCTACAAGGTCCAATTGACTCAGGAATTAAAGGCGCACGACAAATCTTAGTTCGTTATCACTTCGCAGTTTGGGCCTTAGAGAAGCTTGAATTGGACAACCATTTGGGGCTCGGAAAACCCACACGTTTTTTGTCAAAAACCCAATGCCCAATAGTTACATCTGGTTCAATTAGGATGGCGAGCCATGCCACACAGCCTATGCATAAATCGTGTTATCAATCGGTCGCCTCGGAACTGCGATATGACATATGATCCTTTTGGACTTTTTTTGTGGGGAACCGTGAAGAACACATGTTTTGCCAACAATCCAGAAACGATTCAAACATTTAAGACCAATATCATTTAAGCAATCCATGAGCTACAGCTCGAAACCATCAACAAGGTCTTGGAAAATTAGAATGATAGAATGCGCTACTGCGAAGCTAGCCGCAGCAGCCACTTGAACGAGGTTGTGTTTCATGATTAATGAAAATGTTTGCTCTTATTACCTAATAAAGCCATAATACATGGAAACAATTTAATTTTGTTAATTTTATTGCATTTTTAAAAAGGAACTCGTATATGGCCCACCTTGTATGCCGCAAAACGAGAACATGCCATCAGTTCAACTAATTATACTAATTTGAGACTGTGTTTGTGACCTCAACTGTATATAACCAAAAGGTTTTATAGTGGGCTCCAGGGACCTGTTTAATAAGCGGTAAAAGAATTCATATTAAAATAATACGACAACATCACCGAAGTTCCGAATTTAAGTTAAAATGACTAATACTTCGATTGTGCTTTTTACTCGTATGACGGAACGCTCAAGGCAAAATTTTAGAAAATCCATGTTTTTGGTATGATGAACTATTTTTCCATTATAATGCAACTATAAGCCTATTGATTGACTAGAAGTATGGTAATAACGCAGATCTTAATAAGCCCGCTTCTCATCCAAGGCAACCTCCACCTGGAACTCATTCGCGATGAAAATTTCGACGAGTTCCAGAAAAGTACTCCCCTTATGCCCGTAACAAGACTGGACTCTTTTTCTCAGGTACACCCTACACTTTGCAACGTTCTGTAACTTCCTCACCATCACCCGACTAGTATATTCAACAATTCTGGCCTTATTTGTTCCGCCCTAAAAGTACCGTAAAATTATTATTTGGAGAACCTTCGGGTCTACATTACATTTTTCTTCCACTTGTTTTTCAAATTCTCACTTAAAGTATATGTATCGGGAAAGGCGGATTTTCTCAGCTGGCCCCAGGTGCCTTAAGGCTGCATTGCGTTATTATGTCTTAGAAAACCGGTTAAACTTAAATATGCATTTTTTGAATCTATTATTGTATCGGAGATTTTCAAATAAATTTATCGTAAGAAAAAACCGTTAATATTGTTAATTTAAATTCAATTCTATTCATTGAATCATTTCATTTGGGAGTAGATTTTTATAAAGTGTGGCAACGCACGCACGGAATGGGGTAATCTTCAATACATTTTTAAACTCTGACAAGATATTCCCATAGCACGACGTTTGATTTTCTTCTAGCTTACCCGCAGTCCTGTTTGTTATCTTAATTTAATATCAATCATAATCTTGGCTGTCGCCCATTATCCCTGCGTCCATCTTCGTGTGGAGTTGTCTTCTTAATTCTAAGCCAAGCTATACAATCTCATTAAATTCATAGCAAAATTGCTCATAATTAGAAGGCCAGCCATACCGTTAATTCTTTACCTTCTACAATTTGTCCCAATTTCCAATTTGCACGCGTGTTCTCCCAAGGAAGCACAGACCCTAATCCTTATTCAATTATTCCTGGCTATAGCCTTCGTTCGCTACCAACCGAACCGACCATGATGCGCATTAAAACCTGCAGGAAGCTCAACCCGAAGAAGCATAAATGCATAAGGAGCATAAATAAGCACTTAATTAACTGCTATTGAGGGCCGCGTAAAACCTAATAATTTCGTTAATTTATCTCTTCCCGAGGCACTCTCTCACACACAGGTATTCTATCCACTGTGCCGCCACCACCACAATCGCCATTAATGTGGTCCTCGGAATTCCTTTTCCGGTAAACGAGCTGTGTGCACGCATTCTGGCAGGTTCCATTCGAGCACATCAGTGCAGATAACCAACCGAATTCCGTTCAGGTAAAGCGTGTGCCAGAAATTCCATGAAGGCACCAAATCAGTAGATATGTGAGCGTGGACAAGTGATCATTACAATTCCGTGAGGACGAAGGGGCAGAGAGAACGGGTCTTCTCTCAGCTCCATATCACTGAGGGCGGTGCAGCGGAAGGAATCAAAACATTGTTGCAGGTTCTTCTTGGGCCACACGGTTGTAAGTAACTGGAATGAATTAATTTGTACCTTGGGGGCTAATCGAGAGAGAAAGAGTATGTCGGGTTGAGTGATGCTTTAGTTGGACCTTTGTGTTACCGAAAAATCTCTGCCTGTCGAAGGAGGAACTGCAAGCTGGGCGGCCGGGCGGTGTGGTGCGGTGCATGCAACCACACAGATCATCACTGAAATTGTTTTTACGTTGTTGACATGCGAGTAAACAAACAAGATACTCAATGATCGCCGCTTGGTTTCATCACGCATTTTAAACGATCCTCCTCAGCCTCGTGCAGGTATCAAGTTGAAATTGGAGGTTATTTTTTTTATTTTTGGTTGATAGGCTGTTCTCCGTTTTTGGCATTAATACCAAAAGCTCATCACCGCACACTGCACAATCAGCAATGGGAAGGAAGGTTATGGTCGGGCTTGGACTCCGGGACACAGAAGTTTTTACTTAACATTATATTTGCTTGTTGTATTAATCAGTGGCGATCGTAATGACTGCGGAGGGGCAGCGATCATCATCATCTTGATGGACATTCTCTCCCAAGATCGGTTGCTGGCTGGTAAGGTGGTGGCGGCGGGTACCACCAGCGCAACGATCAATCAACGCAGGAATGTCAATCATGATAATGATGTGCGATGACGGGGAAGCGCCATCAGGTGATGTTTCGAGCTGGACGAACGTGATTCTTTGTTGTTGTACTTGTTAATTGAACTTTGATGAGATTGGATTGAATTGAAAACTTTTCAATAAAATTAACTTCAAGTTAAATGTTCACAGAACGCTAACGATAGCTATTTAATTTATTTCAGTTTTTTAAGTGGAGTCTAACTATTCATTTTGAAGTGCCGGTTCTAGATCCATCTAAGGCTGAATTCTTTTCCTAGATTTAACTGCATGTAACAAGTCGCCCATAATCCACTGTTCAAATCGTTCTAAGTTAGTGCTACGCAATTCAGGCTGCATTAGAAGTTTGAAAATCAAGATATCATACACGCAGGGCCGTCGGAAGAATCCTGGGGGCTGGGCAGAAAAATTGCAGGCCCAATATATGCATATATAAAAATATAATATTTTACTCAAATAAATTAGAATGTTGCTGTGCTAACGAGATCCTCGAGCGATGCGAGAAATACATTTTTCTCAACGACCACAAATTTCTCTGCGGGCCTCAAAACAGCATTCCATGCATAATAAACTTAGCCCCTTGGCATAATGGCTAAGAGGTGATCAGACTTCTTTTGCAGCGTGACTTCAACAAGATCCAGCGATATTGTGATGACTGTAACTAAGCTTTCAGAAATCTGAAACTATTCTGCGTGATTGCCTATAGGTGCCCGGTGTGATTCAAAGTTGCCCCTCAAATGGAAAATATTTGGGTATTTGAAGGGCAGTGTCTTATACGTTGTATTGTCATCGACCAACAGCCTAATTTTTCGGGCTTACTACCCTAATTATGAGTATTATGAGAGTGTGCTTCTAAGCGGCTTCATTTCGCCCGATGCATTCTTCTACTTAGAGAGCCGAGGGCTGGTTCAAAATAGAAAAGCTAATCTACCACGTCAGCCGTAGAACTGTTGGTAGCCGACTTGTTTATAGTCGAGACGTCCTTGTACAAGGCGAAGCCGACGATACAAAGTTGTTTAAGACCATTTCTTCCACACATTACGCAACTCTTCTACAACTTGATTTTAAAAAATTGCTTTGAGCTAAATATTTTCAAATGTCATTCAATCACTTTTTCACGAAAACGCATCCAATCTACTACCCCCATCGATACCATCTTCATGATCAACCCATATCCACCGCTGAGTCAATTCGCGATGTTGTTGTTTTATGTGATAGAGAGCTCAACTTTCTCACACACATATTGCCGAGATTATACTCAAAGCAAACTCTACACTAGACTTTGTGAATATAAGAAATCCTCGTTTCTTTTATCTGCCCACCCACCGTACCTCTTATGGCTCCAACGAACCTATTACTCGCATGCTCCTGGGGATTAGTTCCAAACTTATTTGGGAATGCGTAATAAAGCTTAATGAACTGGGCAAGAATAACACTGTCACACTTCACTGGGTACCAGGCCACGTTGGTGTCCAGGGCAACGAAAAGGCAAACTCCCTAGCAAAAATAGGTACATCGACACCTCTTACAGGGCCAGATCCCTACTGCGGAATAGGAGAAAATGTGATCAAAAATAAAATCAAAACAGAAAAGGAGACAAAAAGATCAAAAATCTGGAAAGAACGCCCTAATCTGAGACAGGCAAAACTCCTACAACCTGAGGAAAATCACCGGGCTTCTCACAGGCCACTGCAGGTTGAGAAGACACCTCAACATCCTTTCCCTGGTGAACAACGCGACTTGCAGATTCTGCAACACTCACGAAGAGACACCTGCATCAAAGGCATAGATATCTGGGCAAGCACTACATAAAAGAGAGTGAATTATCATCCCTTAAAATACTCCAAATACTTCGATTCCTACAAGAAACAAATTTGGAGGAAGAACTGTAATGAAGAGTCAACCTCATCCAGTTCTAGATGGGGGACACAATAGATCATTCATTATTCATTCATTCATGCTCCTGGGGATTAATTGTAACATTAACTGTTTCGACTATAACCACAGTCCACCCTGCATGAAACTCCGTCTTAATCATCCTTCAAATTCACTCCAATCCTAGCACCCACCAAAATTAAAAATTTGAGAGCTTTCGGTTTAGTGGGACTGTGTCCGATAGGGACAGGATTGACAGGAGAACCAGTTCTGGTGGTTATCTGATGGAGAAAGTTGACTTAGAATGGATATCTTGGCCGATTTACATAGATTTAAGTGTAAAATTGTTAAGGTAGGGACAGTCAGAGTGGCATAAAAAAAATTAAAAAAGAAATCCAAACTAAAAAGAGCGCTTTCTGTGGCTGTTCTAGTTTTAAGTAGTTTTCGTGTATTTTAAGTAGTTTTAATAAGACTTAGTGTAGTTTTAAGTTATATACATAAATATATACTGAAAGCTGTTTCCGATCGAAATGAGTCGGTTTACGCTTGAACAGCGTTGGAAATACTGAAAACTTATTTCCAAAGTGAGTGCTGTGTAGCTCAAACAGTGCGTTTTCTTTGGTCGAAATGAAGTACCCACCGCGCCTGATGTACGCAAGTTTGTGGAAGAAGTTCATGCGACTAGTATGCTAGTGGACAACACTCATGGTCTCCATTGTCGTACGGTGCGCACAGACGAGAATGTAGCTGCTGTAGCCGAGAGTGTGAGACTCTATTCACGAACATCAACTCGCCATCGATCTCAACAGCTCAACGATCTCGGATTATTCGCTTGCAAGGTCTAATTGACCCAGCAATTGAAGGCACACGACTATCCACTTGAACGACCTTGTGCTCCATAATTAATGAGAATATTTGCTCTTACTAATAAAGCCATAATACATAGAAAAAAATTAATTTTGTTCATTTTATTGCATTTTTAAAAAGAATTTTGTATTTGTCCCGCCCTTTATTTTAATTTGTATGCTAGGAATGCAAAACATCGAACTTAAACATGAACGGAAATTTCATTTAGCTGGAATATGCTTGTTTTGAATTTTCGGGCTCCGAGATGTAGACAGATAGCCAAAAAAAAATGGCAAAAGGTTGAAACATTAAACATTAAATTTGATTGCAAATTGAATTTCTTTCTACAAACAACATTTCAAAGGAAAAGAATATGTTTTATATTTTTGAATTTTCGGGCTCCCCAGATGTGGATAAAAAAATGATGAAATGCGAATACATAATTTGAACATACCATTTAAATGAAAGTTCCATTGTTTTTACAAAAAAAAAATTGATACGTTACAACTCGTAAATATGAGTCATTTCTTTAGAATCTCTAGGCCCCAAAAAGTAGGTAGAAATGAAATGCAGAAATAAATGAAAATTAAATTTTTCAAAAATAAATTAATAAAAAAATGACTTGTTTGAATTGAATTTCCTGGTTTCCTTTTTAAAAGTCAGGAAGGGGGATAATGCCCCCCCCTTTAATGTTGCTGAATTTACGAGAATTTGTGTTTTTTTAATTTTGCTCACATTTTTTTTCTTACAAATTACTTAATTACTTAGGTACTTACTTTACAACTTATCTTATCCAGTTTCAGGTCCATGACGAGCGTCTGACGCTTTCCACAATCTGCGACTAATTCCAATCGGTGGTCTTTAAGCCAGAGTTCGGTCTTCCTTATCGCCTTGAAGCTGGGAACTGGGATTCGAAGAAAAACTCTCTTGACTGAAGCATTGTTATTATCCATTCCCTAGACAATAATTTTACGTTACTTTCATACTTATTACAATTTCAAAAGTATAACTATATACATTTTTTAAATATTGTCCGCCAACGAACGTGATACTCAATTTAGCACATTTTAAGAGTTACGCTATTTGTAGTGCCATAAGACACTGAAATGGAGTTCGAATTGAAATGCGTGACAAGGGATAAAAGGAAAACCAAAAATTGGAAAACTCTTGCACTAACAAACACTAATTTTGTTAATAAAGTTTTATCATTTTACCGTCTTTTTCAATAGTTTTACTTGCCATCGTGATTCAGCATCATTAGCTGAATAATAAAAACAACAGATTTTGCAGATGTCACTAAAACAACATGGCCACCACAGGACGCCAAATCTACCCGCGATGGCTGAAAAACCTTTTAAATCTACAATTTTCAAAATCCAAAGTACAGTCAAAATCGGTTACAACGACATCGCATCGGTTATAACGACCAAATTCTTAGGTCCCGGCTGAGTTCCATTATAATCCCATTAGGTAATAAATCGTTTATTACGACATCGCTTACAACGACCGGATTTTCCCCTTTTTACTTGCGATATAGGTACTATAGTGCAAGTTCTGCATTTGGAAAAAAAATCGAACTCGAGATTTTGATCAAAGTTGACATTACGATGATAGCGAAGACGAAAAAAGTGGGTCCGACGATTCCGTCTGTCTGTCTGTATGTCTGTACCTCGAACTACAGCCTAAACTACCGGAGGTTTTTTATTCAAACTCGGTAGTTAAGAGTCTTCCTAGAGGAGAAATTGAAATTTTTTTCTTAGCTCTAAAGCTAACGGTACCCCCCATACACCCGTAATGCAAATCGTATTTATCTCGAAAACGGCTCTAACGATTTTGATAAAAAAAAATTGAGTGTAATATAATGGACATGGACTATACTTTGGTGAAAAAAAATTTTGGGGGGAAATGTTATTAGGGGTACCTGTCAGAACGGTTTTTTTGATTTTCGAATTTCTCACCAATGGCTCTAACGATTTTAACCAAAATTTTTATGCAGGAGCTACTTTGCATTTGAAAAAATATAAACTAAAAATTTTTTCGCAAAAATAGTTTTTGGATTTTTAAAAAAATAATACAATTTTTTTTTTGAAAATTCAATTTTTTGAAAACCGATACACGATTAAATTTTTAAATTACGTTTTAAAATGTATTTTATTAAATACTAACAATTTGCATATCAATTTTTTTTATAAAAATTTTAAGGAAAATTTAGTACACAAAAAACATGTTTCAGTGTGTCTGTATGTCTGTACCTCTCACTACAGCCTAAACCACTGCACCTATTTTTTTCAATCTTGGTAGTTAAGGGTCTTCGGTGATTCCCTAGGGGAGAAATTGAAATTTTTTTATAGCTCCAAAACTAACGGTACCCCCCATACACCCGTAATGCAAATCGTATTTATCTCGAAAACGGCTCTAACGATTTTGATAAAAAAAAATTGAGTGTAATATAATGGACATGGACTATACTTTGGTCAAAAAAAAATTTGGGGGGAAATGTTATTAGGGGTACCTGTTATAGAACGGTTTTTTTGATTTTCGAATTTCTCACCAACGGCTCTAACGATTTTAACCAAAATTTTTATGCAGGAGCTACTTTGCATTTGAAAAAATATAAACTAAAAATTTTTTCGCAAAAATAGTTTTTGGATTTTTAAAAAAATAATACAATTTTTTTTTTGAAAATTCAATTTTTTGAAAACCGATACACGATTAAATTTTTAAATTACGTTTTAAAATGTATTTTATTAAATACTAACAATTTGCATATCAATTTTTTTTATAAAAATTTTAAGGAAAATTTAGTACACAAAAAACATGTTTCAGTGTGTCTGTATGTCTGTACCTCTCACTACAGCCTAAACCACTGCACCTATTTTTTTCAATCTTGGTAGTTAAGGGTCTTCGGTGATTCCCTAGGGGAGAAATTGAAATTTTTTTATAGCTCCAAAACTAACGGTACCCCCCATACACCCGTAATGCAAATCGTATTTATCTCGAAAACGGCTCTAACGATTTTGATAAAAAAAAATTGAGTGTAATATAATGGACATGGACTATACTTTGGTCAAAAAAAAATTTGGGGGGAAATGTTATTAGGGGTACCTGTTATAGAACGGTTTTTTTGATTTTCGAATTTCTCACCAACGGCTCTAACGATTTTAACCAAAATTTTTATGCAGGAGCTACTTTGCATTTGAAAAAATATAAACTAAAAATTTTTTCGCAAAAATAGTTTTTGGATTTTTAAAAAAATAATACAATTTTTTTTTTGAAAATTCAATTTTTTGAAAACCGATACACGATTAAATTTTTAAATTACGTTTTAAAATGTATTTTATTAAATACTAACAATTTGCATATCAATTTTTTTTATAAAAATTTTAAGGAAAATTTAGTACACAAAAAACATGTTTCAGTGTGTCTGTATGTCTGTACCTCTCACTACAGCCTAAACCACTGCACCTATTTTTTTCAATCTTGGTAGTTTAGGGTCTTCGGTGATTCCCTAGGGGAGAAATTGAAATTTTTTTATAGCTCCAAAACTAACGGTACCCCCCATACACCCGTAATGCAAATCGTATTTATCTCGAAAACGGCTCTAACGATTTTGATAAAAAAAATTGAGTGTAATATAATGGACATGGACTATACTTTGGTCAAAAAAAAATTTGGGGGGAAATGTTATTAGGGGTACCTGTTATAGAACGGTTTTTTTGATTTTCGAATTTCTCACCAACGGCTCTAACGATTTTAACCAAAATTTTTATGCAGGAGCTGCTTTGCATTTGAAAAAATATAAACTAAAAATTTTTTCGCAAAAATAGTTTTTAGGTTTTTAAAAAAATAATACAATTTTTTTTTTTTGAAAATTCAATTTTTTGAAAACCGATACACGATTAAATTTTTAAATTACGTTTTAAAATGTATTTTATTAAATACTAACAATTGGCATATCAATTTTTTTTTATAAAAATTTTAAGGAAAATTTAGTACACAAAAAACATGTTTCAGTGTGTCTGTATGTCTGTACCTCTCACTACAGCCTAAACCACTGCACCTATTTTTTTCAATCTTGGTAGTTAAGGGTCTTCGGTGATTCCCTAGGGGAGAAATTGAAATTTTTTATAGCTCCAAAACTAACGGTACCCCCCATACACCCGTAATGCAAATCGTATTTATCTCGAAAACGGCTCTAACGATTTTGATAAAAAAAATTTAGTGTGATATTATGAATATAGGCTACATTTTGGTCAAAAAAATTTTTAGGGCAAAATGTTATTAGGGGTACCTGCCATAGACCCGCTTTTTTAATTTTCGACTTTCTCATTAACGGCTCTAAGGATTTTAACCAAAATTTTCAGCAGGAGTCCCCTTAAGTTTTAAATAATATTGTATATAAAAATATTCGAAAAAATATTTGTTGGGTTTTAAAAAAAAAAAAAAAAATTTTAAATCAATATCTTCAAAACCTATGAACGATTATTTTTTTGAAATTATTTCCTAAAATCAATATTATATAATACTTAAAATTCGCATCCTACATTTTTTTCTTGAAAAATTTAAGAGAAATTTCTTATATAAAAAATTTATTTAATAATAAAACGATTTTTTAAAGTTTATTTGCATAAATTCATACTTTTCCGAAAACCAGACGGCAATTTTATGCATTTGAACATTATTACGAGTATCTCATTAAATCCATGTTTTATATTTATAAAATGTATCTTAAATTCCAAAGTACTTTTACATAAGAGCAAGTTCGTGCGATCCAGTCGTGCATTTTATTAATTAAAATATTGGTTATAACGACTAAAACCGACGCAGCTGTTGATGCGACTGAATAATTTTTCTAAACGGTAATCTGTATATCTGTAGATGCATTGTATGAAGAATTTTTTGATACATACATATGTATATTAAAGCTGACCGTTTTTTGATATGTTATTCCTTTTGTTTTACGTTTATTATATTGGTATTGGATATTGGTGACAATAATTTCACCGAGAATCTGATATTAATGGAAAAATTAATTGAAAAAAATTTTATAAGAACTAAAACTAAACAATTAGATATTTCCACTTTTTTTAATAAATTGTAAGTGTATATTTTTGTACATATGCATATACTAGTATATACTTGATATCGGTTACAGCGACCTATCGCCTAACGACTAAATTCGTCAGTCCATTGAAGGTCGTTGTAACCGATTTTGACTGTACTTGTGCGTTTTATATATTTTTGCTGCGACGTTGCCTTAACTGTAAGCTTTCTTTTTCTTAATTTTAAACATTTTCTATTTAGCCCTTAACACACCTAACATGAATGAAGCAGAATTTTAGTTTTATCATATTCAAAAGGTAAGAAATAACAGTTTGTTAAGACGTTGTTTCAAAGTAAATCCAACCTCTACTAGATATCAGTTCAAGTGGTTTTTTATACCTTTGTAAGTAGTTCTTAATCAAAAGTGCAATAATGAGTTTTGTGTTTGGTCAACAAAGGAGGAGCCATGTGGTAAGACTCACTACAAGAATTGGAACGAGGTTAAAATTTTGTTTGAGTTCTTATTTTAATTATTTATTTTTTTTTATTAATAACTTATTAAAAATAATTATTCATAAGAGCACTAACAGCAATAAAAACTATAGGCTCTGATTATTTGAGTTTTAATTAAAATATTGCAAGCAAACTTCCAAATTATTTGCAAAATTTTGAGAAACAGAAAAGCTTAAGCGAACAAAGCCAAATAAATTTCTTGTTCTTTGAATAGGATTATCTCTAACTGTAACAGTAATTCTCTAGAGCAAAATTTAAATTTCAATGATGCCTTAACAAAACTATTATATTATTCTCCTTTACATCCCTCGTTCTTCATTATCTTATCCCATTGTACCATTGTATGTACAAAGAAATCCATATTGATATCCAAATAATTTACTCGACAAATCCTTTTCATGAATATTCAATTCCCAGAAGAAGTGAGTCCTGTTGCCATCATTAACGAATTTAATGATGAGCTTATGGGAGACTTTTCTCCATTACCGCTTCTTAGGAAAGCTCTGTAAAAAAAGGATACTTTTAGACAGTAGCGGATCTGTTATTCAGAAGCGAAATAATAACTGGAAATTATAAATACATAAATTGGCGGTTGACGGGAAACAAAATGTTGAATATAAGTTTAATGTAAATGTTGCAGTTTCGTATCAGCAAATAGATTTAAATGTGTTTTTCTAAATAGATGATTTGGTTCACTAAATTGATGCACCAAAATATCAGGTCGGGAGGAATTGACATCAGCACTTTTCTGAAAAAAAAACCAAGACCATGAAATGATGAAAAAACGAAGTTAGTAGCGATTGGTTTGAGTGATAAATAAACAATCACTTTGGTATAGGAGATAAGCGATGTGGGCGTCTTTTTACTTGCGACTTATAGGTACTATAAAGCAAGTTATGCATTCGTAAAAAAAATCAAACTCGAGATTTTGACCAAAGTTGACATTACGATGATAGGGAACACGAAAAAGAAAGTCCTTTAATTCCGTCTGAACCTCGACCTACAGCTTAACCTACTGGAGACATTTTCTCAAAATCTGAAAACTATACAATCGATCAAGACAGCAATTCTTTTCGCCATGGATTCATTTTGTAATGGTTTGTATTTTTTGTTAATTTAATTGCAATTAAGTTTTTGAAGCAAGGGCTGACAGCTATAGGCCAATTATTTTGCTCAGTAATATCAGCAAAATTTACAAAAAAATAATAAAAGAGAAAATGCTTATTTATTATATCTGAAAATAGTTTATATCCAGATGAGCAATTTGGTCTTAGGAAATTTCACAGCACCTCACATCAAGTACCTCGGATATCTAGCCATGTTAAAAGTAATAGTGCTGCAGGAAGATCTACAGGAATGATACTACTAGACATTGAAAAAGCATTCGACTCTGTCTGGCACAATGGTATGGTATATAAAATGCTATCTTTAAATTCTCCAACTTATCTGTGTAAAATTGTACAAAGCTTTCTGTGAAATAGGTCCTTTACAGTTCATGGAAGCAGTGATATCTCTGAACTTATATGTTTTAATCAACCAAGGTTCAATCCTGGGGCCGATCTTATATAATTTACATATATCAGACTTCATCAAAATATACGTAGTGTGAGACAAAACTTCGACTTACTGGTTTGTAATCTTGAAGCTTTTGAATATTTGCCAGATTTGATATTTATATCTGAAATATGGATTTTTTCTTGCGAAACGGATGATTTTATCACTCCCGGTTATACATTTTATGCAAACACTAATGAATTATATCCAGCAGGTGGTGTAGGAGTTTTATATTCGAGATGTATACTCAGGTGAATGCTTGAAGGTGGAGCGATACAACATAGCTAGCGCAGATTTGATAAAAATTACTATTAATATTCACAAAGTTCTTTTTGATTTTGTTTGTGTTTATAGATTACAGTCTATATCTTCTCAATCCTTTCTGGAGGATTTTTCAAATTTTCTACGTGGTGAAAATGGGTGTAATCTCTTTGTATTGGGTGATTTCAACATTGAAATCTGGACTTTGGGGGCTGTATCTGATTATTACCTTGCTGTTACAGCTGAACATGGTCTTACATCTTTTATAAATGAAGTAACAAGGCCGATATCAGGCAAGTGCATTGATCATGTTTTTGGTCGTTTTATGAAAATCTCTTTGGGAAATTGTTTTGGTATCAACTTTGATTTGAAAATAACTGACCACAGTATGACAGGTATCTTCATCAACGGTGTTTTTGGTGCGAAACGTAACTGTTTCACTTCCCCACAGATTGTGACTAATATAAGATATCCCCTACTTAATAATCATCTGCGTTTTGAATTTTGGGAGGAGGTCTATGCTGAAGAAAATGCTTCTCAAGCGTATGACTCGTTTCTAAATATTTTAAAAGATTATATGAAAAGCTCTAGTTTAACAGTCACAAAAAACAAATCCCAGTCAAGATTAAAACCATGGATAAGCAATTATATTTTGAAAAAAATCAAAGTGAAAAATAAAATGCACAAATTATGTTATAAGCATCCACTTAACTCAAACTTAAAAAAACGGTTTAAGAAATTGAGTAAGAAAACTAATAAGGAAATTTCGACCTTACGCGACAACTACTACTGTTCAAAATTTCAAAACGCTCAAGGAAACCCAAAAAAGGAATGGAGTATAATCAATAGTTTAGAAAATAGAATCACGCCTTATCAATTTAACCCCATTGTGCTGAAAGAAGCAGGAGTTGACATTTTTGAGCCTGTAGTTGTAGCTAATACATTTGATGAATTCTTTGTTTCAGTAGGAGATATGTCTTTCCAATCAAACTGTAGGTCGCTTTGCAACAGATGTGTAAGTTCTCAAGTGCATGATAGTACGACTGCAAATAGCTTCTTTTTTGAAGAAATAACTGGGTTAGAAGTCTTAAGTACGATCTACTCTCTGAAGAACTCGAATTCTTGTGGTAACGATGGCATTTCTGATGTACTTCTTAAGAAAATTGCGCCAAATTTAGTTGAAATCCTTGCACATTTATTCAATTTAAGTATTTTTAGTGGATCTTTTCCTGATCAACTGAAATGTGCAGACGTATTACCACTGTTTAAAGAGGGTAATCGTAAAGAGAAAAACAACTATAGGCTATTTGTTATCTTCAATCTCGAAGGTTTTTGAAAAAACGATAAAAAAACGAATGTGCGCGCATCTGGCAAAAATTAACTTTTTTAGTCCAGTTCAGTTTGGGTTTAGGGAAGGATGTTCCACTGAGGATGCTCTTCTATGTTTTTGCTCTTTTATTAACAAAGCCTTGGATGAAAGTAAGTTTTGCGCTGGTCTCTTTGTGGATATTACCAAAGCATTTGACATGGTTGTTCATGATATTCTCTTGGATAAACTATATAATGCCAGTTTCCGTGGCTTTATATACAACTGGTTCGCTTCTTATTTAAAGAACCGTAAACTAAGAGTAAAAATCGGATATTTCTAAAGTAGCCCCCAGGTGCTAAGCAGGGTTGCGAATTTTTGAATTAAAAAATCCTTAAGTCATAAGTCTATAGATGACTTGTGAATTAAAAAAATTTAATTCATAAGATATTTGGTGACTTATGAATTAAAAAAAAATTAATTCACAACCCCCAAAGTGACTTATGAATTAAAAAAAATTTAAATCCTAAGCTACTAAGTGACTTATGAATTAAAAAAAAATTTATTCACCACCTACCAAGTGACTTATGAATTAAAAAAAATTAAGTCATCAGGGAGTAAGTGACTTATGAATTAAAAAAAAATTAAGTCATGAGCAACAAAGTGACTTATGAATTAAAAAAAATTTAATTCAACACATACTAAGTGACTTGTGAATTAAAAAAAATCAAGTCATCAGGGAGTAAGTGACTTATGAATTAAAAAAAATTTAATTCACAAGTCAGTTGGTGACTTGTGAATTAAAAAAAATTTAATTCATAAGTTAGTTGGTAGATTGGAAATTTTTAAGCTTGTTTTGACTACATAATTATTTAATTATTAACGAAAGCTTTCAAATCTAGTTTTTAAATCATAAGATTATCACGCTAGCTTATAAATTATCCATTTCATAATTTTTCTAATTTTTTTTAATTCATAAGTCACTAAGTTGGTTTTGAATTAAATTTTTTTAATTCATAAGTCACTTACTTGCTGATGATTTGAATTTTTTTAATTCATAAGTCACTTACTTGCTCATGATTTGAATTTTTTTAATTCCTAAGTCACTTAGTAGCTTGGGAATTAAAATTTTTTAATTCATAAGTCACTTACTTGCCCATGACTTAAATTTTTTTAATTCATAAGTCACTTAGTAGGTTCTGAATTAATTTTTTTTAATTCATAAGTCACTAAGAAGCTTATGATTTAATTTTTTTTAATTCACAAGTCACCAACTGACTTGTGAATTAAATTTTTTTTAATTCATAAGTCAGTTCGTAGCTGCTGAATTATATTTTTTTTAATTCATAAGTCACTCACTAGCTTGTGAATTAAAGCCAAGCTTAAGCTAACAAGTGACTTAAGCTTTTGCAACCCTGGTCCTAAGCTTAGGTGTCCCCCAAGGGTCAATCTTAGGACCGGTTCTGTTTTTGATTTTCATTAACTCTCTGTTTTCCCTACCTTTTGCAGGTAGAGTTACGGCTTTTGCAGATGATCTTGGAATCGCATATGACTCAACGAGCCCACTGAATCTGACAGCTGATCTAAACTACGATATTCACTTATTGAGATTATGGTTTGCTTCACATAAGTTAATTGTAAGTGAAAAAACCAAATTAATGTTTTTCAGATTAGGTTCACTTGAGCCACCATATGTCGAAGTCAACTTCCATTCGTTTGACTGTCAGCGTTTCAGATTAAATGGTTGTGTTTGTACATCTGTGTCTGAAGCAACCTTTAATGAAAATGAGGCCTGCAGCTCGAACTGTTTTCAAATTGAAGTGGTCAGGAACTTTAAATATCTTGGTACTACGATCGATCAAAACATGAGTTGGATGCAACACATTTCTAGTTTGAAACAGTACTTGCGCTCTTCTATTAGGTGTTTATATCGGTTAAGAAAGTGTTGTTCTAATAGAACACTCAATACTGTTTACCATGGAATCTTCCATTCAAAACTGCAATATGGGATTAGTGTTTGGGGAGGTGCCTACATGTCCAATCTAAGGCCAATCGTCATCTTACAAAAGTGCGCCATAAGAAAAATTAATAACGCTCATCGCCTTGCTCACTCTATGTCATTGTTTAGAACCTTGACAATTTTTCCAGTTAGGCATTTATTTTATTTTAGGGTCTCTAAAATATTTTATATGAGAGGTGGCTATATGCAAAGTCCAATATTTGGTTCACGTAACTTACGTAGCATTACCCGTCATGTTGTCGAAACTCCAGCTTTCCGCACTACTCATTATAGGAACTCCTACCCAGTTGTGTCCTGTAAAGTTTTTAATAATTTTCCTCATGATATAAGAGTTATAAGAACCCAAAGTAAATTTTTAAAAAATGTTAAATCATGGCTTCTTGATTTTGATCACGATGAGATAGAAGATTTGCTCACCTATATTGCATAAATACGAGTATTAATTTCAAATCTCTTTAATTATAATTATATTTTTTTTTTAATTTTATTGTTAATTTTGAAAAAAAAAAAAAAAAAAAACAATAATTACTGTCACCCCACATTGATTAGTTTTGTCTTTTTTTAAAGTGACATTTAACACTATATATAGCTTTTATAAGCAAAATACAAAATGTCACTAGCTATTCTCAATTGTAAAAAGTAAGATTTTGTAACTATTTATATATGTACGTTTATTATGTAAAAGAGAATAATGAATAAATAAATAATAATAATAAAAACTAACAAATTGCGAAGCAGCAATTTTTGTTGACAACACAGCCATATTCTTTTCACATTAGTTTGGTCTTAACATTAAGACGAACCTAAATAATGCGATTCGAATATTGGAATACTATTTTAACCAATGGAAAATCACGCTTAATGGTGATAAGATGCAAGCCATCTTTTTCACTCGAAAAAGAAAACCTTGTCATCTTCCCACCATTTAATTACAAATCCTAGGAAACGAAGTTTTTTGGGATAGTCAAGTGAAACATCTTGACGCCAAATTAACTTTTTAACAGCATATAACTCAAACAATTAAAGAGGTTAACTTAGCCATAAGAATGCTATTTCTCTTCCTCAACAGAAAGTCTTTAGTGTCAAATGAAAACAAAATAATTATTCATAAAGTCATTTTTCAGGCGATTCTGCCACATGAAAAAGTTATAAATTTCTCAAAATACACTTTTAAAAATGATGCTTGACCTTCAATGCCATCATTCGACTTCTGATCTCCATGAAAGAATCCAAAAATTAACTAATTCATTCTTGAATCAACTTGAAGTCTCGATAATATTCTCATAAGCCAACTTAATAATCAAACTTTGTCAGCCGTATTAATAAAAAACGCTTATTCCACCTATATCATGGTTTTGCTAAACCGTGAAATAGGAGTTAAGCCATGGCTTAAAAATTTACATTAATAAAAACGAAATGTTCGAGGAATAGTTGAGTGACGTTTATCAAAAATCCCTTAAGAAAATCTACTACAACAAGTAAGCCATCTCGTTTTTACATATTATATTCTGTGTCTGCCTAAATTGATTGTCATTTGCATGTGTTTTATGTCGTTTTTATTTGGCAGTCCGGAATCTCTCTCCGATCCGGAATCCCAACTGAATACTTTTTTTGATTCTGGTGATTCTGAAGTTTTTTGTGATTGTATATGTGAAACATCAAATTTAGAGAATAATGAAAATCAAGAATTATGTTTGTTGAAAAATACTTTTCGCACAATTACGAGTAGGATACAAAAAATCATAGCTGTGGAGTTTGACGTTTAGATATATGAATCTGTGGGTGCTTCTGGTTTCGATTCTGATTTCAAATCCAGAAGCAAATTTCTCTTCTTTTCAGAATTAGAGTTGTCATTTTTTCTTTTCGTATTTGTCATTTTTTTTAAACGGCTTGGCTTCTTGGTTTAATTAATTCGCTAAACTACCCACGTCGGTGGTTTAGCTTAATCATAGTTAGTAAACATCGCTTAGCAGAAAATTTGTTTTATTAATTAAATTTCCCACTTAGTCCAGGATTTAACGATAAACCTCCACTAAACCATCTTAATTAATATGGGTGTGTATGATTTGTACTTGTACCTACCTTATATACGATCTGTGATTAGGTACTTTGGTTTAGTGTTATTTATTTATTGATTTGTTGATTTATTTATATATTCATTTATTTTTTCTTTACTCGTTTACTTACTTTTTTAATTATTTTATTTTAAGTTACTTAATTGTTATTTTTATTTATTTGATATCAGTATTAATTTATTTATTTGTTTAATTTACATGATAATTTATTTATATATACATATATTAAATGTTCAACTTTGCTGACAAATAGTTTTGTTTTCTTAAAATTAATTTATTCAAATTTGTTTATTCTAGTTGTTACTTAATTCCTAATTGTATAAAAATACGATTTGTTGCTTGGAAATTATTTATTTCCTTTTTTTTTAAATTTTGTTTGCTCCTCAAACTCTTAATTTTTGTTTTGTTAATCGTATTAAGTCATCACAATTGCATGTGATATAAGAAACAAATTATAATTCTTCCTACTAAAAAAAAAATCGCTACAGCCATTATACTCGTATGTAGTTCTCAATCCGACCCTGGATTTGTTCTTTGCTCAGCAAAAACACGCAGAGCGCCATGCCTTTGCTATTCCAAAACTACATTCCGTTCATATTATTTTATCTAAGGATTAGGGATTCGACTTCTAATTAGAGAAGTCTTACTTTATTAATCGCAAAAGGATGAGCTTCAGTCTTTCATCCACAAAAGTCGTCACGCTTTATTCTCTACTATTTCTTTTTGTAAAGTATCATGTACACCGTTTGTCGTCGTTAGAACTGTCTCCATCAAGACTCAACACTAAGTTTCGATTATTATACACAAAATCATGAAAAGGATTTATTCCAAACAAAATGCAATTAAAACTCTTCTCTCTGGTTCATGTCTTAACTACATCCCCTGCCTTATGCACATAATTTTAATGTTAGTTCTGGTGTGGTGTATCGGTGTGGCGGCATCGGTTGCGCCCCCGTCTCTTAGGGTTTTCTATCACTATGCCATTAGATGAGAGAACATCATTGTATGTAAGCACGCAGCAAGAAACGATAAAGATAGAGCGTCTGAAGGACCCACAAGGATCCGCTCCGCAGCCGCACAGTTCTGAACAAAGTTTATAAGAAATTCGAGACTCCCACAAACCCATTTAAATACCCAAGAGTGAAATTACGGTCCTCCTTGATGTGCAGGGTATTTTTGTACAAATATATATATTTTTTGGTGTTTGCTGGATTTTGTTTCGTCTGTTTCGTTTCTATAGTGCTTGAACTACTTGCCTTTGTTTTTTGTATGATGGCACTCAGCCTTGCTGGCTTCGCCGACTCCATGCGCATAGCATGAGTGTCTCCTGAGGTTGTTTGGTGTCCTAGGTCAAAATTATAGGGATTCGGTAATCCTGGTGTTAATTTAATGCCTTCGCAACTACTCTGACTCTCTATCGGAAGTGGTGTAATCTTCTGCTTTACGTGACTGTTTTGCATAATTTCTTTTCTATCCAGCAACCAGCATCCTTGGAGTGCTTGACTTTAGAAAAGAGAAGGACATAAAACGGATATAGATAGCCATGAGTAGTTATTGTTGGAAGGGAAAATTCAGATGGGTGGACGCGGGAGGGGAGTCCTGGCGAGATTTTCGGGCTTAACACCAAATAATCCTAGTGTCATTCGATAAAGTTGTCGTAAATGCAGGTAATTTTAGCTCTAATGTCAGAGTACCCCTAAAAATGTTGCTGTTAACCTGGTTATATAAGAAGTTTTGTAATAAAGACAGATGCGACAGGAAGGTGGGGTTGACTGTAATGAAGGGAAATTCCTTTTTTACAGCCAGTTCGTGATGTGACTCGTTAAAAAGGAGATGGTGTCACATTGCAAAGTGGGACAATGTTATGAAAGATGTTGATTGGAAAGCGCGGTTGTGGTTTGCATTCATAACCAGATATTTTCGAAGGTAAGGAAAAACTGTCTAAGAAAATCTTGGTAGGTATTTATTCCAAATTAAACCTATTTGTGATCTAAATACATGCACTGTACTCAGGTTCGGAATAAAGAAGAGCAATATTTTATTTACGTGCATTGGATTTTGATGTATAGGAGGATTTTTATTTGAAAAAGTTAGCTACGTATACATATTTTTGAATCATAAAAAATTACATTAAATCAGATAACAATTAAAACCACAAATACAAATATTTTGAATACGAATAAGTCGTTTATCTATAGAAGTATATTGACCTACTCTGGAATTTTCAATATTTGTTTTTATGTTCGATAGAGGGTTTCGTAAGAACAACAAAATTGGAAGGCCCGAATTGCCGAAATTATAAAACAATGTTGCGAGTTTTGTGTTAGCCACAGAGGTATCTTCGGTGTTGGAAGGGGTCAGCGACACGCTTGCTACTTGCACGGCTCAGCTCGACGGGTTGGGGGGGGTTGGTTGACCTCTTCCGATACACCACTTACTCAGCAAACAAAAAAATATCGTGCCTATGTAAAAAGGATGGAAAGGGAATATGGAAATGATGTGATAAATAAGGGTTCAGACCACCAAAAAGCTTAGCACAAACCTAGATACCTTTGACATTGCATCTGAGAACGGATGAAACTTCGGTTAAATTCTTAGAAAATAAAAAAACAAATATTTTGAATCATCAAACCCAAAATTGAATAAAAAAACTAAAACTACTCTAATACCTAACCTTAAAATCCTATATATTTCATATACAAATGTATAAATGATCATAATGAATAAATGATCATAATATAAGTATATAAAAGTTTATGTACTTACAACTTTAGATGTATATACGTGCCTAACCCTTAACTTATGTCTAATCTACGCCCTATATTACAATCTAAATTTGTTTCTTTTTTTTTTTTGTTTTCAAAGAAATTAGCATCTACCGTTCCCAAACGCAATGTTTCGCCGAGTCCTCAGAAGTCCCTACCAGGTGTTATTTAGTAGAGTGTTGGCTTGCCCACCCGTGTATCTAATGACACTACCTTCGTTATCTCTATGCCAATATCTGCGAGATAACCCCTAACTTGAAAATCCCGGTCACAACGTTTGTTTTGTATAATTTTGCTTAGTATTCATCTTCAATTGCGTCTATGAGTATGTAAGTATATAAATAAGTCCGTATGCGTGATTATGGTCAGTCATGTTGTTTTCGAAGATTACACTAAGTAAAAGTCATAAAAGTTACAGTTACCTCAAAGTCGTCGTTCGTTTATATTCCTTAATTTTGTCGTAGTCATTCTTCCCTTCGATCACCGGCCCAGCCGATCTTCCACACACCTTACCTAGAATAACCTAGCACTCCATCACCGAAATTCAAATACCTTACACAGGATTAAATTCAACTATTGTATTTATTTCACCCATTAACTTTCAGAATTGATAATCACAACGTGTATTTAAAAGAGATAATAAAAAAAATTTATAAAAGTATATAACAAAAAAAATGGATTGTAAAGTTCAAAATTAATTATGACCTAGAATGTTTTTTTTTTTTTCCTTTTATCAAAAAAACTATCAAAAGGAAAAGTAAAATATAAAAATGATATTTAATGTAGCTTTAATGACGAGTATCGGAGTGTATACCTCTTCCTCCCAGTCACATGCATATATTTATATATATATATGTATATCTTTTAATTTTGAGATAAAAGCTTGTATCTATTTGATATAAAAGAAATATAAACTTACCGCCTCATCTTTCCCTCGTCGTCCTGCCGGCAGTACTCTTCAGGATGAGTGTAGCGAAGACTGTATAGATGGAATTTGTCTTATACATATACATATACCTATATGCCTTGAATATTCTGAGAAGCAGTGTACTTTACTCATCACTTAGCACTCTTTCTTTCTAGTTTTAACTTAATAAATTCTCTTATTAATTTTCTCTTACAAATTAAAAGTTAATTCAAAAATTAGATTAAATAAGGATAAAAAAAAGGATTTCTAAAAATATTAAGTTAAAAAAAAATTTTCCTCTTCTTTTTTTTTTTTCTTTTGTCCAGAAGGGACATCACTGTAGGAGGAATCGATTTCACTCTCCTCACTTTTACAGTCGGTACACCCTGCTACAATGTTCGATAATGTCTTTGAGATGCCCTTTCCAATTTGGCCTTCTTAATTTAGACTCTATTTTGAGCATCCAGGCTCTATTGAACTTTAGTTCAAATGTCTTTAAATAAGCTCCAGCCACTAAGACTAACTCTGGTATCCTGACTGCGAGTGCCCTTGACTTGATCTTTCGTCACCGTTAGAACAAAATCGCAGAGGCTTGGATCATTATAATCTGCGAACACCATGGGCATAAGTATGCTTCGGCAGTGAATTTTTGCAGTTATTTCAGTCGTACAAAAAATTTACAAGTCCGTATTGGACCCAAACCTAAAGGAATAAAATATCCACACTCATCACTTGACGGAACAAAGAAACTCATCACTATACAATCATACCTCTGCTTTCAAAAGAATGGAGTCTCGATATCTTCTTATAGGTCCCCAGGCTACCGAACAGGTCCTTGGCTGCAGGCTAAGTCCTTTAGATTTAAAAAAAGGTATTTTTTTCTCTTTTTTTTTTTTTTTTTTTGAGTTTATCTCACTTCTCACCTATATCCTTTTTCTATTAATATTATACTTTGTATTTCAGTTCGTTAATTTTGACCAAATTACAAATTTATAGGTACCTGTTTACCTACATACGTGTAAAGTGCAAGATTTCTTTGGTCTATGGTAACACTTTCACAGACGTGATCGCCGTTTGATTTCTGAATCTAGAATGCGCAATAGGATTATATAATCATCGGTCATTCGCCTTTGGCCTATATATTGATTTTTCTTACGTAACCTACTTGCAGACTGGAAACACTGAGCTTTCGTTCTCTGGTCGCAAATACTTTCTCAATTCCTACTATAATTGTAGTACCTATAAGCTTGTCGGTGTTCCTGTCGCTGTGTATATGTATGGGTGTCCAAACGTAAGCTTTACACTTATACCTATTTCCTGATGGGAATTTGAAAAGATCAATCATTTACCTACATATAATCTAATTTAATTACATAATAATCCAATCTCATACAAAAAAACCTATATTCTTTGCATCTCTCTAGTTCATAATCTCTACTTCTATTTCAAATTCAATTGACATCCCTTCAAATGAAAGCTCAGGGTTAAAACTTTCAGTTTTAAGCTAGTGCGAACATTAAAGCGGCCATTGCTATTCAGCACAGTACTTTTATTTGGACACGCCCTTTTCAGCACAATTCAACTGTCAAAATTGTCTTATGTCACAACAATGTAATTTGTAAAACGATTACGCATCTCTTTGGTTTCGTTCGCGTTTGTTAAAAGAAAATATAATATTAGTAAACTATAAAGAAACTAAACAAAAAGGAAAAATTCTTTAAGTGAACATTCACCAACAACAACGGGAACCTTAAAAGCTAGGAGTTCATAGGCACCAGAAGGAACGCTATTCCATGGGACCTTTTCTTATATTGCCTGCGTTAATACATAATGTATGTAGGTATGCAGGTATGTATCTGCATGTTGCATTTATTATTATCACTGTTTATTCGAAGTCATACCTATCTCACTTTCTTTCAGATTACTTCGAGGATTATTTGTAACCCCCTCCACTAGACCATAAGAATAAGCATAAGAATAAGCAGACAATTTGCCACAAGCGGATGTTTCTCACCACTATTGCATTAGGGTAGGTCTAGAATAAATCTCTGGCTGACAATCCTTATATACGACAATGTAGTTCAATATTCCTTATGATCTTTGATCTTTGATTTTTTTTTTTTTTCAGGTAGCATAGTAGATCGTTGGACAGATCTATCCAACCCAATCATATCAAGAAGAAAAGCGAAGATAAAAACAAGAAATTCAATAGATGGTGTCACCCACCTTATCGACTACGCAACAACAACGAATTGATATTTATCACCTATAGTTTTTCCAAGAATTTATTTTTCATGCTTCTTGACCCTATTTCAATGAGAAATAGTTTACCGGAATTATAAAGAGAACACATATTTTTATACATATATCAAAGGAGTTGAACCTCCTTACTATAATCTACAAAAGTACTCGTATGTTTGACAAACTTCATTTGACACCCCATTCATAAAAAACCATAATGGATGACCATTTTTTCACAATAACAACTTGGAAAAAAAAACTGTAGATATACATGTTTGACCTTATCCTATAATTAGGTTAGGTTAAAGTGGCTGTCATTAAAGCATATGACACACTTAGACCAGTAGAGGTCCATTGTGATACCACGATCTAATAGGGAACAAAAAAGGTTCGCTACTAGTTAAAACCATTTGGAGCTTCTGACGAAGCGAAGGAGACTTTTAATATCTTTGTTTATGAGATCGCTTGGTTCATTATAGAAATATTCTCCTATGAATTTTGCATCTGTAAGAGAGAGAGCAGGGCATGTACAAAGAAGGTATGGGATTGTTTCCTCTTCCTCCTCGTCCAAGCAACTCCTGCAAAAATCGTTTGATAGTACACCGAGTCGTGCGGCGTGTCTACCTATGAGACAGTGTCCAGTTATGACACCTATTTCGGAGATGATCTGAGATCTACTGAGGGACAATAAACACTTTGACCGTTTCAAATCCAGTTTTGGGCCAGTTTTGTTTGGTCGCCATACAAGTGGTAGTGTTAAGCCATCTTGTGTTTGATTGTTCCAGAGCAATTCGTTTCAGCATAAGTTTACTTGTATAGCTATGGGCATACCTATATTTGCCTTTTCGGATAAGATAGACATTTCCGTTCCAATTCTGGCGAGTTCGTCGGCTTTACAATTCCCCGGAATGTCCCTGTGGCCCGGCACCCAGAGTTTACAGAGACTGATGCGAGGGATTTCAAAGCAGCCTGACTATCTGAGAAGATGCGGATATCCAGTATCAGTATCAGACAGTAGGTACTTCCTTTATGGCCAGAATTTCCGCTTGGAATACGCAACAATAATTTGGTAGACGGAAGGAGAGACTAAGGTTTAGTCCATCTGAGTAAACTCCACCACCCACTCCGTTTTCAATTTTCGATCCATCTGTATAAAAGTGTACTAATTTATTTTTTATCAAAGCCCCTTCCTCCCAAGCTGACCTTGAGAGAATGTGACTTCAAGTTTTTATCGAAAACCTACAAGGAAGTGATGGAGTCTAACGAGTGGCTTGGAAAAGTTCGGAATAAATTCAGAATGGTGGTGTGACCAATAGAGTTATTGGTCCATTGAGAGATGGCTTTGAAACGTACGGCTGTGCTCGCGGCCATTTGTTTGCTGTAAATATCTAGGGGTGTCAGGTTGAGAAGTATGTCCATCATACGGTTACCCCGTTAGTGAGTATCGGTCTGATGACCGCAGTATATTATAGCCAGTGAGTGATTTGTGGAGACAAGCCCCACTTGTTCCCCACGGCTTTCTTACAAGAAAAGAGAGGTACTGTGGCTTTTCGTACTCTTTCCTGGATAATAGGTTTCCAACTTATTATCTAAAATAAGACCTAAGTATTTAGCTTCATCTGAGAAAGTAAGTGGAACACCTTTTATCGATGGAGGGTCTAGTTGAGGAATTTTGTATTTACTTTTGAAGACGACTAGTTCAGTCTTGTGGGGGCTAACACCTAGTCCAAAAGGATCTGTCCATTTGAGTAGCTTATTGAGAGCGGTTTGTATGAGTTCTATTAGAGTTTGAGGATGTTTTCCAATATGGCAATATCGTCAGCGTATGCAATCACTTTGAATCCCTCTTCTTAGGTCTATTAGCAGTTCATTAACTACCATATTCCATAGAAGTGGGGATAATTCTCCACCTTGTGGAGTACCTCTACTGACTGATCTTGTAGTAAAGATACCTATTTCCGCATTTATAATTCTGCTTTTCAGCATGAAATTTATTAGGTCACCAAGTAAGCTATCTACGTTGAGATTCTGCAGTGCCATCGCTATTGCAGCGCTGTCTCGACATTGTTGAAGGCGCCTTCTATAGGAAAAGGAATGCAACTAAAGTGTACTCTTTGTGATTTAGGGAGTATTCGATGGTGCGTACCAAGGTATGTAGCGCAGTTTCTACCGATTTTCCCTTACAGTAAGCTTGTTGTGCTGTAGAAATAAGGTTTCGTTCTATAACACTACGCAGATGAATGTCAATCAATCGTTCCAGAGTTTTAAGAAGAAATAACGGTAAACTGATTGGTCTAAGATCTTTGGGCGTAACGTGGGAGCATTTGCCAGCTTTGTATAGCTATAGTGTAGCTATCACTTTTTTAAACAGGAACGAGTGGCAGGTATCTTTTAAATCTTCGATATGCAGATGAATTAATACTTATCTCAAACAGCAGTGAAGAGCTCAAGACAATACAATAGACATACTCTGAATGTACATCTTTTGGCCTTTAAGTAAATCGGCAGGAAACTAAAGTCATGACAAATGGAAATGTCAATAAATAAGTTTCAACAATAACGTACTTGTTGAGGACTGTACGTTTTTTGACGTACGTCTTTTCCTTAAAACTAAAGTAATAAAAGAACAACAGCAGCGACTAACAAACGCCTGGAAACAGTTTTAGAATGTGAAACATCTCCTCGGGCTTGCAGTTCCGACCTATGAGTGCCAAGCTATGGGAAGTAAGAAAAAATGGGAAACAATGCAGAGTTACCTTGAACGTACGAATCACTCAACGAACGAACCACATAACCCAAAGAAATTTTGAATATGTAAGTACATATAAGGCTGTCAGTGCAATAGTGGCGAAACCCATAAAATTCACTTTAGAGCTATGAGAGATTTAAGAAACAGGTTTTCTTTAAACATTTTTTGTATTTTTCCTTTGACATTTTTGATTTATCTAAAAACGTGGAAGAGTTTGAAAAGAGGCATATTTTGTAAGGCAAGCTTTTTTTTAAATTCAACTTCAGTTTGGAAAAAAAGTGGGTTACGCCAATATTGCATTCATGGTTTTCTGTAAAAATAAAGAAAAAAGAAAGGTTACGCCAAACTTATTATATTTTTTTTTTATTTCTCTCATAGTTCATATTTTAACAACAAAAAATTATATGTACATTTTTACTTGTTTTTTAATGATTTTACTTTTTTTCTGAACACTTGTTGACTTGTTTTACGTTTTTTTTTTAATATTGGTTGAGTTTTTTAATATTAACGGATTGTCTCTTTTTTACATTTACCTCTTCGATTAAAACATCAATTTCATTAAAATATTTATAAAAATTGAAAATGGTTTACTTTTTTCGAAATGTAACCACTTAATTTTAAGCCGTTCAACCTTGGAATTTGAAATGGACAGTTTCGTATTTGTGATATTTTTTTCGATAAATTTTGTGGAAAAAAAATAAGATGAAGACATTTTCACAATTTCAAATGGGTTTCTCTTTCTGGCCGAGGAAATTACGTTAACACAATCATCTGGGACGAAGATATCTTTATATTTTTTTATTCTTTTCTATTATACCAAAATCTTGGTCACATGTCAAATAGGAATGGCCACTACTAACCAAAAATTTATGGTCGATTCCTTCAACCATAAATTCGGGATGGAATACCAAAAATTGACACAACAGTGAAAGTTTTATATTTCTATTTGGCCCCCCCATTGGTCAGAATACTTAATAATTTTATTCTAAGAGAAGGTTACGCCACTATTGCACTCAAACTACGAGTATGATCAAATTATAAAATGCAATAACACCTTTTTGAGTGCCATCTAGTTTTGAGTGTAGATAGCTGCATAAAACTATTTTTGTATAAAAATATATATATTAAGGGACCCATTTTTATGAAAAACTCATTTTTGAAAAAAAGTGGGTTACGCCACTATTGCACTCATAGCCTCATAAACATTCTTTAGAATATAAAATGGGATTGTGCTAGGACATTTTATGCGAACATGATAAGCGTTGGACAAAATTAGCAAAAGATGCGGTACCGCTAAATATGAAAAGAAGCATAGGGAGGTAATGCAAACATAATAAAAGAATGAAATCTCAGCAACATGACCTTTTTTTGAAGGGGGAGGCGTTTGATAAGAGAAGGTGGAGAGGTCTAGATCTCACATCGCAATTATTAATTGCGTGAAAAAGAAATATTATTTATTTAATAAAAACTTATATATATATATGTATATATATATATATTCGTAGGTTGTATTTTATTTTTATAATGAATAACGCTTAAAATTAATAATAATAATAATAATAATTTTTTTTTTGACCTTAAGACATTTTGTATACTGTATACATAAGGAGGTCTTGGCGTTGACCCGTTGACTATCCCCGTGTATCGTTAATATATCATACCGACGAAAACTCTTCTTAAACGCTTATAAGCATCTTATCTTATCTGCTCGGGACCGATTTTTGCATTACTTCAGAGGGGTTATCTTGTTTCTCTTGCAAGATCAACTTAAGGGCTCAACTGTTTCCCGATCATTTTCTTCTTCTCTTTTATTTTTTTCTTCTAAGAATGTGTTCTATGAAGCTACAGATATTTTCAAGTTTTGCTGTCTAGCATCTTCTCTACTAAGTTGTTTGCAGTGATAACACCAATGCTGTTCTGCAAGCTTAGGCGAAGGGACTCCCATATATACTGCAGGCGAAGAACGTTTGATTTGCGTCATCTTCTGCAAAGTCTCCGTACTGGCAAACTCCGTTTTACCAATCTTAAAATTATCCCTGTCCACCGAGTAACGTAATAGTTAGCCTCACCGTATTTCCACTCAGCCACGTTCCTGATCAGCCTCGCTGTCCATCTTCCTCTGGTTTCCGAGTTCCAACGCTCTTGGCACTTCTGATTTGTAAGCTCTTTTGCTTACTTAGATGCAGCTTCCAATCAAATTTCCATTTTTTGCCATAGATGTACTTCCTTTCAGCCGCTTGAAGATCAATGGGAGTCACTCCCAGGACTACGAGGACGGCTGGTTCCGACACCGTTCAGTAAGAACTTACTACGCGCA
Organism: Philhelius festivus; assembly: GCA_963931855.1. NCBI lineage: Eukaryota > Metazoa > Arthropoda > Insecta > Diptera > Syrphidae > Philhelius > Philhelius festivus. Next base: position 32,313,699 of record OZ007557.1, on the reverse strand, counting down.
GAGCTCCTCATCTCTGTATTGCTGCCATCTGCTTTCGGTATTTCTCCTATCAGAGTTATCTGCCTAAATCTCACATCCATAGAGAAGAATGGCATGCGTGATGAACATCAGAAGCCTACGCTTACTAGCCGTTGGACCACCTATATGTTCGCCATTAGTCTGCTCAGTGACGTTGTAACTTCTGACGCTCGTTCTGTTGCTGACCTTATATATTGCCAGAAAGTGCGCTTTGTACTTATTCCCGGACTACTTAACTGCGTCTTTGCTTCTTATGACTTCAGAGCCTATTTGAAAGTCGAATAATATCGGAATCCTCGACTATATATGTATATATCGGACTATTTCGGATTTTTTTGGTGGCCAGGTTTGGACTATGTTCATTGATCCAGAAGTTTAGTTCGTCATAGCCACTCTAAACTTTGATATTGATAACGTAACTGACTTGAATTTCGAGGCTTTCGATAGAATAGGTTATTAAGTAGCATGCCAAAAGCTGAGCTTACACTTTGACCTTAGCGAGAGCTCTGTCCATTTACTTCGCAGATTCCCAATTAATCGGCACCGAACAGTTGTTAATGATGGTAAATTCTTATAAAGTTGTATTAACCAGAGTACCTCAAGGATCAATATTAGGACCGCATTTAATTTTGTATACTTATAAATGATCGTCCTAATGTTTGTTTGAATGCTTCTTTTTATGTGTACGGCGACGATGCCCAAATATGCATGTCACATACAATTGGACTAATTGAGTATCTAATTGCCAGAATAAATGAGCATTAATTGAACATTTAGCACTGGTTACTTTCGAATGCACGGAATCTAAATTCAGAAGAATCTCAAAAAATTCTTATGTAGGAAGCACCACGATACGAATTATTATGTAGTTACGAATCTTGGTTTCAATCGTTCGCTTTCCATTATTGATCACACACATAACGTGATAAGCCAAATCATTTTATTTGCAAGCTTCCGAAAGCTTTGGTTATCCGCCAACTTTACCCCAGTGGACACAAAGCTTATCAAACATTTATTTCTTCCCATTTTGGGCTATTAAAACAACGGTGTACTGCAAAACTGAGTACCGCATTGAATACAAACTACTAGTACTTATATGTCTTTGGTACTCGGTTGCACTTTTCAACAAATTCTAAACGTCAGGGAATGTCAATTCATGCACTTATTTATTTTGAGGATACCAATCAATGCCCCATTTGAAAATGTTTTTGAATATATTGAAAATATACTGAGGCTCAGTTTTTCTTTACAAGATCACACTGTCTTTGACATAAAGCCTTGAAATTTTTTTGTCAGTCAAATAATATCCCTAGTTAACTGTGGGATTTATAGAACAGATATTTCCAACAGGGCGGTGACGAAAATCTATCGAAATCGAATAATATTTAAAGAATATTTAAATCGAAAGAGAACACTATGTTAAGTGTTTTACCATATGGATTCATCGATTGCGATTTTTAAAGTATTACACCGTAATTTAAATAAACTGTTTGAAAGGTAGAAAGTAGTTCACTGTAACATAATGTTTAGAGCCTTGGACTGTCTCGTCGAAGGTTTGGTGTCGATTCCTAGCCGCTGCCACGTTTAATGTTTTTTGCGTCAGTATTGCCTCTCGCGAGGAAGTGGAAAGATTCCTCGGAATTCGCAGAAATTTATATTCCCTTCACAACACGCACACAAAAATACTTAAGTCATTATTTCCTGGTTGTCCAAGAGCTGTTGCACTTCAAGTTTTTTTTATTTTATTTTAAGCAAAACAAGTATTTATTTCTATATCAAAGTATAGCTTTTATATTATTTAATTACTTTAGTAAAAAAAATCATTTCTTCCAGTTGAAATAAAGTATATTGAGAAAAAACTGAATTTAGAAAGGGACGCTATTTTCCACTTAATGTGGAATTAGTATCCCAATTTTTTTCCAAGAAAAATTTTAATTAAATTTCTTATATACGAACTTTGTTTACATAAATTCAAATTTTTCTAGAAAGCAGACGGCATTTTAACATTTCGCTCTTATTTAATTCATGCTTTTATATTTGTAAGTAGTTTTTAAATTCCATGGTACTTTTACAAAAGAGCAAGTACGTGCATTTTATTTCTCATCACTTTCATCTTTTTCTTGAAACCATTTTGTTTTCTAATATTACCTTCTATTTATTTTTATTATTTTTCGGCTTGTATAATTTTTATTAACTATTTCTTAACGTAACTTAAAATGTATCAATTACTTGTACTACAAAAGACTGCGTTTTTTATTTGAACTCACCTTTACTTAAATAAAAACTTAAATTGAATTGAATTGAAACCGTTTAAAAATAGCTATTAATTTTACCCCCTATTTATATATTTTTAACTGTGGGTGTTATAAACATAAAATGAAAGTTCCTGTATCGTCCTTCTTGAACGGAAAAATTTGGAAACTTTTATAAATAAACCAACATAAGACGTGCAGACCTTTTATAGAACTAGCATTTTAATATACAATTAAAAATAAGTCACAATCTGATATAGAGTCAAATACTACACCTTATCTTATCTATGATTGTGGAACACAGGTTCAATAAGTTTGACCATGCTTTACGAACGATTTGATTATTTTTTCAAAATATTTCAATATTTTGATTTAAGTTGTTCGTCGTTCCAAGCTTTTCATTCATTTATTTCGCTTCATGCATAGATTCGTCCAAACAGACCGTCTTAAGGAGCAATTCAATTTTATTTCAATTGTGCACTTTTTTAAACCACCCAAAGCACCTCTTGTAGTTTCATTTATAAATCAGTTAACATTATTTCATTTGTACTTTAAGGCAATACCCAGACCCCACATCCTGTCGACTTCCAGTTGAACAATCATGCAATTGAAACACTATCAAAGCCATCGCACATCATCCATTAAATTTCCAATTTGATCCTACATAACATTCCATGTTTGACAACATGTCAATGTGCAAAGAAGCAAAAATGTACACATACACGACACCCACACATACGTGCAACCATTAGATGCATCCTTGCAGGAATCACCCATTAAGCACATTAACGATCCACCTACAACTACTACATGTCTGCAACACACCGAACACAGAACACAGAACAGAACAAATGTCAATTTATTAAATCACCTGGATTAAGGTAAATCAATTGCCCTTCCGGTTCTCCGGATGCGACATCCTGTTCATTGAATAATGTGTGCAATCAGTATTCTCTAATAATAATCTTGACATGGGAACCGTTGTCAAGTAGGGGATGGGGATGGGGATGGATGTTGTGTTGGAAGCTTCCTTTTTAGATATGACGTCGCCGGAGCAGTTTTCTGCTTGTGCCTGATGCACATTGAATGCAATCTGCCTCATTGTCGTCACAAAATGCGCAACACACAAACACAGGCACAATAAAACACATTGTGGCAACATAAACGTCATCATGATTGTCCTTGTCAGCATACCTAATGATAATGTTGGTGACACAATGTGAAATCTTGGTACTCAAAACGTTTACGTTAACATTTCAATAATTAGATTTTAAGCGAGTTGAAGGTATAGCTAGCCATAAACGAGTATGCAAAAGTGCTGCAAGGTAGAATAGTCTTCTTCCCTAATCCTTCAGTGACAATGGCTTTGAGTGGGCACCCGGAGACTGATTGCAGTGCTTAAAGAGGTTTATCTACTCTTGATATTCGGACATGTACTTAAGTATATCAGGAAAGGAATTTCTTCATTAACTTGCTGGACGTGAATCCTTCAAAACATTTTATTTAAGGCTCAGGAAACTTGGTTTGTGTGAGTAGTATAGCATAAATCTGCTTGGCTTTGAAGAAAAAAACAGCATACTAGAGCGTTATACTCTCAACCATTTCTATGTGCGTATTGTAAGCCAGTAGAAGATTTCGAGCTTTCTATATTGGAAGCACTTTAGATTTTAAGTACCTTTTGGAATTGTTGTAAGTGCTTTTGACTGTCATGTGGAGGGTCTTGGCCTCGATATCAGCCACTACCACTGTTTTTCAGGGATGAACTGGCTTTTGCAAGCAAGGGACATACTCGAAGAGTATGTCTTAACGTGGAAAATGCTGCTTATGATCCATTCGGAATGCCCAGAAAATTGTAGTTACTTTCCATTCGGGCATATCACATATGAATGGTTGAGAGTTGTAAGTCACCAGGCTTATGCCCGCTTCTAGCCTTAAAAGCCTCTAGTTTTTTTTTTTTATTTGAGAGCACACCTTATTTGCAAAATGGATCGCCTAACCACACTTCAACGCGTTAAAATTGTTCAACTGTTTTATAGAAATACCAATTCTGTAACAATTGTATTGCGAAGTTAACGAAGAGTATACGTATTCCTACAATTCGGGTCGTAGTGAGAAAATAAAAAAAAAAAACTGGGACTATTTTATGTTTTTTTGTTTATTATTTGTTTATGCACGCAATAAAGGAGTTCTGAAATCTGAATGCCTTTAAAAATTCAACACAGAGCGAATAAACGGTTAGCCTTGTTTATCATCATGCCGCACGTTCAGCCGAGAATATTGCTGTTGGGGTGATAGAGTTTAGGCCTGTCGCTTTGTCGTATTTAGCATAAGGACCTCCATTCATACAAAATTTAACTAACTCTTGAATTGAAGCCTGAAGGTCATGGACAGCAAAGAATTGTATGCAGTTTGGATGCAAGGAAAATGTTCTTCTCTCATGACACACATTTCCAACTCCCCGCTATTGCCGCACGAAAACTAATTTTTTGGCACCCATATCGAAGGTATAAATGTTATAAATATATGTGATTTCAGTAAAACGGTGTAGCTTCTAAGACATCACAAGAAAGAATAGTCATTTGGCATACAAAGTTTAAGGGTTGCATTATTTGACGTTCCAAAGCTTCAACTGGCCGATCATGGTATTTAAGGGCACAAATGAACTTTCTTGTGAGGTTTTCTTAACATTCGCATCTCCAATAAAAAACATTATGCCTTTTAATAGCTAAAAATGATGGTACCCTAAGTTATAACGGAGAAAAACACAGACACGAGATAAAAAGTCATCGAATATTACGGAAAGCCAGAAAGGCTAGAGAGAGTCTTTTTCCAAAAAAAGCTGGTCAAACAAAAACTCTTCCTTTGGGATGTCCTTAAGTAGATTGTGAAAGTCTAGCCAAAATGCATCTTTTTCCACCTGCTCACATCCAATTTGGGGAGCATATGAAGTGACAATATTCCACAACTTTCCTTTAATCACCAATTTAAGGGACATCAAACGGTCGCTGGATTTCGAAATGGTCAATACGCTGCCTAATAGATGTTTTGCAAGGATGATTCCGATTCCGTTTTTACCCTTTTCCGTTCCATAGTAGAACATCTTATAGTTTTTTGTCCTCGTATCCAAGAAACGGGCCCTGTTTCCCGTGTTTCGCCATTTTGTTTCTTGAACACATAAGATGTCCACTCGCCTTCTTTTCATCATCTCTTCCAGCTCGAAGCTTCGACCTGTCATACTGCCAACGTTCCAACTCGCAACTCTCAGATCTTGTATAATCTGCGGCATTACTTTGCTAGCCCCCGGAATCCGTCTAGCTCTGACCCGAGCATTGCTGCTCGGTCCAGGATCAGTACCATGTGTAACAATGGTAGTGCCTGGCGGGGTAGTGTCATTTCGGACGAGTACTTCCATAATGCTTGAATTCACAAAATCCGTTGTAAGTATCGACGTGTGCATGCTCCAGTTTTGTATTTGATCTCTCTTTTACGGCACCGCTGATCTCCAGTCGTGCCAACCCAGGGACTGGCATGCACACTTTTGGGAAAGTTTATAGGTGTTACGTGTCGCTAGGTTCACCTTGCTGTTTGTGGCCTAGATGTATTTACTCCTTTAGTCGCCTTTTACGACAAGCGGGGAGGCGCTGCAGGAATATTCTAACCCGTCCCTGCACAGGGGTTTTTAATAAAAGACTAATTGCCTTTATAATTTACTAGTTAGTAAGACGAAAACAAAGGTTAAAAAGTTTCGAAGAGTTAATAAATTACTAAACTTTTAAGCCCTTAATAACAGGTTGTTTAAAATTTTGCCCCATTGTTTGTAACATTTTCTTAAACTATTACCTAACAAAGAATTTTTTTATTTTTTTCTTAAATCTTTAAAATATTTTTTTAACTAGAGTTGCTTAGTTTTCATTCAACTCTTCCTAAGTGGATTAAAAGCTATTTGGTTGGATGTAGGCAGTATGTCGAAATAGGGGATGTTCTATCGAATGAAATTGAAACCTTTCTGGCGTTCCTCAGGGCAGTCACCTAGGTTCACTCCTTTTTATTCTTTTTATTAATGATCTGCCAAATAATATTTCGTATGCTAGGTGTTTTCTGTATGCTGATGATCTAAAAATTTTTAGGTGTGTATGATCTCCATTAGATGCGAGTAAAATGCATTGATTCCATAGTTGACTGGCATATATTAATATTAATATTAAAAAATTCAGTATTTTAACATTTTTAAAAATACTGATTCTATATTATTTCCAAAATATATAATTGAGAATCATTCCTTGGAAAGATTAATGAGTCAAAAAGATCTTGGAGTTATCTTCGACTCTAGAATGAGATTTTCCCTTCAAATTGATCCCTTATCAGACTTTTTTTTGAAGTATTGTTGTATTATATGGAATCCCTTCACTGAATCTAATATCCATAGGATTGAAAAGGTTCAGAAAAGATTTACTAAATTTGCCCTACGAAAGATTTTTAAAAATTCAAGATTTCCTTCTAAGGAGACCAGATGTACTTTAATTGACTTAAAACCTTTAATGATGCGAAAAAAACTGTATTCGGTACTCTTTGCTTTCCATCTTTTGAACTTAAACATTGATTGTTCGGATTTGTTATCAATGTTCAATATTTATGTACCTTCCCGTAGTTTGCAGCATAGAGATGGTAATTTTCTATTCGTTCCCTTTCACACCACAAATTATGCTAAACAAATTCTTGTACTGCTTTCAATGAATCTGATCTTATTATTGGTTTAAAACATAGTAGGTTAGATATTAAGAGAGATATACTAAAATTGTTGTAAACCTTACTATTTAAGTTAATTATTGAATTTATTATAAATATTATTTGTGTATAATTTAAACTGCAGTCTCCATAAAGTCATGTAACTTGATAGACGAAACAAATAAATATATACTAACATAAATCTGTGGAATAATTTTTGAGAAAAAAAAAATATTTCCTAAATTTTACAAACAAAAATTTTAATGACTGGTACCGTTATTTTTGGTCTTGAAAAAAAAACCTGTCGGAGGGAAACACTATCAACCAATTTTAAAGAAAGTAAGTCGAACCCTATACGCTGTAGATGAACAGACGGCGGACAGAATTGCGAGACGAACTTTTTTCGTCTTCCCTTATCATCGTAATGTCAAATCTGATCTCGAGTTCGGTATTTTTCAACAAATGCATAACTTGCTATATAGTACCTCTCCTATCGCAAGTAAAAATTAAGAATTCATGAAGCGAAAACAACATTTTTCAAATTGTCTCTGTTTTAAACAAAACTAAAAATGGGTTACAACTAGTGGTGGGCGCATTCGAATAAAATAATCGATTCAGACAACATCTCGAGATATCTCGATTCTTCACACAAATCATTCGAATACTCAAATCATTCGAATACTCAAATCATTCGATTTATTTTTTCTTATCTACTTTCTCTAAGCAAAATGAAGATTCGATTGCATATTCGAGACCGAGAAGCGAATATTGAACGAAAAGACAGAAAAGAAAACACACAAAATCGAGTAGTTGGTTATTTGTAGGTATCTCTCGTGTGTACCTACATATGTATTCAATGACTGAGTTTATATTTACTCGTACATATATTCATTTTTGCACTCGATGCATCGTTGAGGGTTGAATATGGAATTGTAAAGGAAAGACGAGAAGCGAGAACCCGAAGATGGAATTCATCCCGAAACGCGTCGTTAAATTAAAATAAAAAGTTGTGTAAATTAATTTTTAAATAAAACAAATAACATAAAAATATTTTTACCTATTTAATTTATTTTATTTTATTCAAATTTTGCGAGAACCATTATGTTATGATTTTCTTGTTTTGGTTTTGCTTTCTTTTCCTTGAAATGGAGTGTTGGTTTCCTACTTTTTTTACTATGATATTCCTTCGAAAATCATTCGAACGATCATTCGATTCTTTAAATCATTCGATTATGCCCAACACTAGTTACAACTGTCCCACATGTCTAATGTTATGAACTTATTCCTTATCTTCTGATGACGATCATAACATTTTGCGCCAAATTTAATGAATAAGTTGGGCCTGTCTTAAGCTTCCACAAAACAACACTTCCCAACCCTCTTCTTAATATCATAAAAAAATTTGTTTCCAATTATAATAAATATATTATGATTGATTTTTAATTCAATCAAAAGGATCTTTAATGATTTAACGGACCCCCAACGTCATGATCAGTGCATGGGTATAAATCACTCACTCAAAAACGTGGTCATTGGTCCCGATTTCATCATCTCTGGCTCAACCGATTCGCGAGAAGGATTATTATGACGATGCAGAAGCACTTGGTACATGTGAAGCTGATGGCCTAAATACAGAACCGTTTACACAACTCCCAAAAAAAAAAAATACAAAAAACAAAAACAGATACAAACAACAAGGTTATCTTGCGATCAGTGTGTGGGATTTCCCAGGGCCAATCCTCTATCTCAAGGCTCTCACTCTAGAAATTGGCTCATTACCGCATTATGAATGCGTTTCGACCGACTTGCATAACTTTGTACACTCACATTTGTGCTTCTGGGTGGCGGTGCACATCAGAAAACAAAGGTAACAGCGGATGGTTAAAGTCCGATGGCCCGCACACAAGAGTTGGATTTTCGAGTAGTTGGTGTGGTGCAGTCTCGCAGTTGTAGGACAACATCGCGGTACAGCAATCAAATCAAGACGGCCCATGTCCGAGACAGAAGATAAAAACATCATTATGTCAACCAGGGGGCTATGATGATGTTTTGATATTGGGTAGGGCCAATCAACTCGGTGACGTTTTTTGTGCTTCTCACGGAACAACTGATTCTTGGTCTTGTTGGAAGTTTTGTGGACTTTTCACTGCGTGCGGTGATCCTGGCTGAGATCGATTGGTGGGGGCACCTCTTGAATTATTGATGAGCGGAACCTTTTTTGTGTCTTGGTAAATTGATGCGTTTTTGTGCAGAACAGTATGATGGAATAAAAGACAAGGAATCTGAGGTGTAGGAGGTGACTTCATAAATATGATGTTTACGAGGTGATTACAGAGCGAAATGATATTGGGAAACAATTTAATGAAAAATGAGTAAGCTAATATCACTAAGAGTTTCCAGTTTGCATAGACAAAAGTAACAAGTATCTACTTCGATATAACTGTTCTAAGATGACCTTGAGAAAGAAAAACAAACAACAGATGATTCAGGAACGAAGAACTAGGCAAGTCTTTAAATAAAATGAAAATAAGTTTGACTGCCGAATCCAATAATTTGGAATGTAGATGTATTTAAAATATAGTGTGCAATGATAACTTAGTATGGTAACAGTTATTCAATTTTACGAGATATTTTTGTTTGTAATAGATTTTTTTCTTTTATAATTTAATACGATCTTAAAGCTTAACAAAAACTTTTAAACACTAGCTACTTATCAATAAATTACGAAAAACTTACTAGATCTATGTGTGACTCTATGTCAAACTATAATAAATTATTGCATTGAATTATTATTAATTCTAAAATTTATCATTTTATCGCTTCCTATACTACACTAATACAGTGAACTTTCTGGGCATATATCAATGAGAATTAAGCCAATAGAACTAGTTCGGCCCCGATCATACAAAGTACTAGTGAACCAAAAAAGCTCTGCTCAGCCTTGTTCGAAAACTGTATTACTCATTTTAAAAGTCGATAAACTTGATCTGTTGGAACATGCATTTTCACTGCATTTTCGGCATCCCAAATAAATTGATACGACTATGTAGGTTGACCATGACCAACGTAACAAGCCAAATAAAAATAGCCGGATTGCTATCCAGACCAATCAACATCTTTAATGGACTCCGACAAGGGGACGGTTTGGCCTGCCTCCTCTTCAACCTGGCGTTGGAGAAAGCAATCCGTGACTCTGGCACGGCAACAAGAGGGAACATCGTCAACAGGTCCACCCAGTTACTGGCTTACGCAAACGACATCGACATCATCGGAAGAACCGAACAAGCTGTACACGATTCCTTCATCCAGATCGAGCAGGCGGCACAAAATCTGGGGCTGCACATTAGTGAGGGTAAAACAAAGTACATGGTGGTGTCGAATGCGAGAGGAACAGTTGGTCAAACAATCAAGGTAGCGGAGCACGAATTTGAAGTGGTGCAATCCTTTAAATACCTTGGGTCAATAGTAGCAGCCGATAACAATATAGAAGAAGAAATACGCGGGCGGCTTCTCAAATCCAACAGAGCCTACTATAGTCTGTCAAAGCTCTTCAAATCCAGATATCTCACCATAACTTCAAAACTGCTGCTGTACAGGACCATGGTCCTGCCAGTACTCACATATGGATCCGAGACTTGGGTGCTTAGCAAAAGGCACTCCGACCTCTTAGCTGCGTTCGAGAGAAAAGTCTTAAGGAGAATTGTTGGCCCCATATGTGAGGAAGGACGATTCCGGAGACGGTACAATCATGAATTGTACGCAATCTACCTAGAAGCAGATATCGTGACAAAAATTAAGCTCGGTAGACTCCGGTGGGCAGGGCACCTAGCTCGCATGAGCGAAGAGGAACCTGCTCGGAAAGTTCTTTGTGGTACATTCTATGGTAGACGACAGCGTGGTAGACCATGCTTGCGCTGAAGAGATGGCGTAGACCAGGACGCCCGAAGCCTTGGGGTGCGCAACTGGATGGCGTCGGCTAGAGACCGGGATAGGTGGAGAGACTTGTTGAAAGAGGCCATGCCCGGAACCCGGTTGTCGAGCCGATGATGATGATGTATGTGCGACACCAGATAGAATTGCATTTACTCGTAGAGAGTCCCACCCATTCCAGTGTGCGTCCGTCAATTTCTATACCGATTCTAGTGAGCTTATAAACAGCACTTTTCATTACAAGACATACATCCATGAAAAACAATTGGCAGCGGCCGAGTATCGAATCAACGACCCTCTGCATGACACTTAAACTTACTAAGAATTGTGCCAAAGAATTCTACTCAAGAATAAAATTTCGAAAATTCAATTTAACCATTTCAAGTACCAAGTTCATTGGATCAATGAACTAAGAACATTCACTCAATGTAGTAGTCAAAAACTTTAAATTTAATCATCTCCTAAGCTAAGCCACTTACATAAACTTTAAACTCAATTATCTCCTAAACTTATCTCTCCCACTTGGAGAGCTGAAAATACTACATTGTTCGAATTTACCAAGTTCATTGGATCAATGAACTAACGACACTCACTCAATGTCCTAAACTAACCCTCTTAGAGACCTGAAAATAGTATTTTTGTGACCGCTTTCATATGGTGTAGTAAAATAAAATTTGACTTTCAAAAACTTTAAGCTCAATTATCTCCTAAACTACTAAGAGAGCTGAAAATAGCATTTTTGTGACCGTATTCAAAGATATGAACTAACTACAATGACTAAATGTACCAAGTTGATTGGTTCAATGAATGAATGAACTGTTTTTAATAAAGAAAATAAAGACGCTATATTTAACCCCTCATCCACACCAATGACAAAAAAGAATCCTGCCAGACTCTTATAATTCATGTTATGACGCATGTAACTATGAACGGTTATACTCATATTTTAGATTACCTTAAACCAAACATTTTCTGCCGGCTCTTAGACTCTATCATGTTCTAGTTTCTTTTAAGCATATCTGTTCGACGGCCTTAAAAAACTGGCTCACCTAACAACATTTTCCTTGAATTTCTTCACTTAATGGCTGTTATGTATTAATTTTATTAATTAATTATTAATTATTATTAAATATTAATTACTAATTATGTCATTGCAATGTTCAAGAATTCAAAACCAATGTACACCATTTTCTGAAAAATATACACTCGGGCGTATACGTACTTTTTTATTTGTATGAATTCCTAACACTTATTGTGTCCTTTTTGCTTTCTTATTTTCTAATGCCTATTTAAATGTTATTATTTTTTTAATATTCTCATGTATCAAAGAGGTGATAGGTTTGTTCAAAAATGTAATGGATTAATGGGAAAGAGAAAAAATTCTGTTCACGGTTAAAAAAATAATAAAACAAATTAATGGTACTATCTTTGCAAAGATTGAGATTGAAAAGATTGTTAGTTTTAAGAAAATAAAAATTTTAAGTTATAATATTAATGGTTTATCTAATAAGAACATATATCAAAATTTCTTTTATTATGTCAATACTTTTGAAATATTTTTGCTATACGAAACTCACACTCTGCAACAAGACCAAAAATACTTCGAAGAGTTTTTCAGCGATTACGAACTGTGCTGGGTTGGAGCGGTAAAAAGGAATGAAGCGACGAGAGGAAGAGCATCAGATGGAACACTCTATGGCGTTAAAAAATCTTTGTCGATAATCAAGTGCACTTTCAAAGAAATAGAAGAATTCAAATACTATTATATATTAATCGATATTAATCGATAAAAAAACTATAAATTTAGTCCCAGTATATCTAAATTGTTCGCATTGGCAAACGGACTTTACCCATTTACACGACACAATGCAAATATTGGGAGATAAGCACTGCATCCTCTTAGGGGATTTTAACGCTCGAACCGGACAAGAACAATGTGTATCTTTTGGAAGCCGTCCTGTCCCAAGAAAATCTAAAGACGCAGAAATTAACGCAAGAGGAAAATCAATCTTAGAAATGGGAAGTTCTTTCGACTTGTCTATAATGAATGGCACTAAAAAAGGGGACGAAGAAGGTAAACTAACTTTTATCAGAAACCCAGGTCAGTCTGTTATCGACTATCTTATCATGTCCACTGATTTGATCTGCAATTTATTTGATTTTGAAGTGGATAGTCAGATTTATTCTGACCATATGCCTATAATAACAACTCTAACCACGGCAAATTCAGATAGTCAACCCGAAACAGAAAATTCGCTTCTCCCTAAACTTAAATGGCAGAAAAATCGTGCTGAAATATATCAGGAAAAACTTAATCGCAGTATTACAGCACACGGTCTACATGAGCAATCGCCCACGATGGAAGCTTTGCAGAGCGTGATAACATCGACAGCGGTCTCACATCTCCCAAGCAATAAGCCCCTTAAGATAAAATCGGCCTGGTATGATAAGGAATGTGAGTCTGCCCGGAAAAGATCTTTTGCGCTTCTTCATCTATATCAAAATTTCAATGCACATTCCTTGAAAGAAGACTATCTTGAAGCAAATCGAGCATACAAAGCTTTATGTAGATGCAAAAAAGTTAACTTCTCCAAAAAACAAGCTGAAAGTCTAACATACTGCAAAAACTCCTCGGAATTTTGGAAAGGAATACAAAATATAAAAGGAGATAAGACGGACCCATCCAACTATCGCGGTATTGCTTTTCTCAACTCATCACTCAAAATCTTCATGGAAATTCTAAGAAGCCGACTCACAGCTTGGATTGAAAGTAACCATATTCTGAGTGAATTCCAAATTGGATTTAGAAAAGGATACTCCACAGTGGATCATATTTTTAGCCTGACCAACATTGCAGAGATATATCGTCATAGACAGAAGAAACTGTACGCATGTTTCATCGATTTTCGAGCTGCATTCGATTCCATCGACAGAAAGGCTCTGATGTTTAAATTGTTTAGAGATGGGATGTCTCTAAAATTTGGAAATATAATTGAGGACATCTATAAAGAAACAACGTATGCAGTATGGGATGGGCAAAATCTATCTGATTGGTTTCTTGCCTTAGTAGGTTTGAAACAAGGTTGCAATCTCAGCCCTTCAGCTTTCTGCCTTTATATCGAGGATCTAATAAAAGACATGCCGTGTGGCATAACAATTGATGGGTTCCGGATTAAAGTTCTTATGTACGCAGACGATCTTGTCATTCTGGCTGAATCTCCTGAATCTCTTCAGTTAATGATCAACAAATTACGGAATTACTGTTCGAAGTGGAATCTAACAGTGAACCTTAACAAATCAAAAACAATGGTTTTTCGGAGAGGATCAGGGCGATTGGCAGCAAACGAGAAATGGTATTATTGAGCGGACCAAATTTAAACTGTGAGAGAATACCAATACTTGGGTTACATTGTCACGAGCAACTTAAACCTTGAAAAACACTTAGTAAAAAAACTTTCTTCGTCCAAAAATGCGATTGGGACGGTATGGAAGAATGTATATGGTAACAAGAACCTAGCTTTTAGTGCAAAATACAAAGTTTTTCTCGCAACATCCGAATCAATAATGCTGTATGCTGCGGAATCATGGGGCTGGTACCAGTCTGAAACCACTGAAAAACTCCTGAGGTTCTTTCTAAAGAGGCAGTTCCGACTACCCGACTCAACACCCAACTACATGCTTCTCATTGAAACCGGTCTATCACCATTACATCTCTCATCTCTTAAACTGCACTTCAACTACATCACCAAGTTAATGTACAGCCAGGTTGATAAAGTTGCAAGAAAGATTGCTGTTTCGATAATAAAGTCGCAAAGCTCATGGTTTCAGGAATGGAAAAACTTAGCAGACTCGTGTGAACTCTCTTTCAATCTAACTCTAGATTATCTACAAGAATGGAGGCCATATCTTCACAGTCTACTCGAAAAGCTCCACTCCAAATCAAGAGAGAAAAGTATAGAGCAAGCCTCTACTTCACTGCATAGGCAATTCTACCCCCTACTTCAGCACGATTTAAGAGAATCAAACTACTTCAAGGACACCCATAACATTGAAACAATATCATTGATTTTCAAGGCTAGAGGTGAACTTTTGCCTTTAAATTTCATTCCACATCGCAATGACCTATCACTAAGCTGCTCCTTATGCAACACCAACGAAAGGGAAAACGTACTGCATTTCATCGCAAGGTGCCCGATTCTAGCAGAAGTTCGGCGTCAAATATGGCAGAAAAGTTATTTGGAACAAGCGGAACTCAATGAAATTCTTAATGGAACAGATTGGAAAAAACTATCTCAGTATTTAAAAATAGCACTTAATTATAGAAGACAGATAATAAGAGAAGACTTTTAAGATTAAATTGTTTATAAAGCAACATAAAACTACAAACATTGGAAATGTTATTAATTTAGGCTATCATCTGGCTGACGGCCCTTCCGGCCATGCCACAAAAGATTTAATTTAATTTTAAACTCAAATGTTTTTGTAAATATAATTATTATAAATAAATAAATCTATTATTCTATCTTAATCTTTGCAAAGATAAATTAATAAAATTGATTAAGCCCAATCTGTAAGCTATTACAAAGCTTAGGTGGGGCGACCAATGTTTTCAAGTAATAAATATTATCAAATCAAATGGATATAATAGGCTAAGCATTTCATTGACAAAAATATAAAACCTGATTCACACTATAGCGCCCATAGTCACATATATAGTCTTGACGCGATAAAATATTCTTGCACAAAAAACTATGACTATATTCACACGTCCTTGCTTTCCACTAAGGCAAAGGCTCCTCAAGTTTTGATATTGGATTCCCCTGTTATATTCAAAAGTCGTCAATGACTTTCCTTCAGCTATGCATCACAGATCTTACCATATACAAGTATATGATTAGGATTAGGACGTTCAGCTGTAAATAAGATAATCAAATCTTGAATTTAAGGATTCCTTCAAATGGTTTCTTCAAAATGATCTGCTGATGAGACCAACAAAAACTTAAGCATAGCACACCATATTTTTAAGCAATACACCCATTGAAATGTTTTGAGACATTCCAAATCTTGTGATTTTCTTCAAAAACACCTTTTCTTGGGATAATCATACAAATAACGTTACTTTGAAGATCTAGGGCTCAATCCTTAATTGCATGATTTTTTCTTTTCTTAAAGAAATAAAATGCACGACTGGGTCGCACACAAACTTGCTACTATGTAATAGGCTAGGAATTTTAAAAACGAATGTTATTAAAGAAAACTGTTCATAAGGATAAACTGAATTTTTAAATTCTTTTAGAAGTAACAGATAAAAACAGAATGCTATGCAAATATGAATTTATGCAAGTGAAAAAAAATATAAGTCGTTGTAGTGGATCCTTAAAAAAGTAAGCTTTTATGTACAAAATTTAAAACAATTTTAAGAAAAAATGTTGGACGCCAACTTTAAGTTTTTATTATTGTACTTTTGAGAGTTAAATTTCAAAGAAAAATATTAAGCCGCTCTTGAGATACCGAATTTTCCAAAAAAAATAAGACTTTTTTTTGCAAAAATTGAAAAAATATTTTTTTTTAAGTTTTGAAATGCAATGATTTTTAAACTTTATAAAAGCTTCTTTATAAAAAAATTTCATTAAAATCCGTTATGCCGATAGTAAGAAATTCAAAATTCGAAAAAATCGTTCTATGGTAGGTACAGTCAGGAATATCTTGACTTCAAATTTTTTTATTAAATAATAGATCGTAAGACTTGATTAAAAGAAAAAAAAATTTAGCACAATTCTAGGAACCGTTTTCGAGAAAAATACGATTTCGAAAACCATTTTTTAATATTTGTATGAAAGGTACCGTTAGTTTTAGATAAAACAATTTTTTTTCTCAAATCTTTTAGAATATGTTAAGAAACTTTTATTTGTCAAGTTTGAAAAAGAATTGAGCATGAGGTTTTCAAAATTGAGTTTGAGTTTCCAAAAAAAAATTTTGAATTTTTTTGTTTAAATCCAAAAAATAAAAAATTGAAAATTTGAATATGTAATAATATTCCAACTTTGGAGGTCCATATCCTTAATTTCTGGCCACAAGAAGTCCTTTATCATCTCCCGATAGCGAACACCATTCACGGTAACTGATTGGCCGACCTCATTTTCGAAGAAGTACGGCCCGATGACGCCGCCCGCCAGGGGAACCAACTGGTTCTGTGCGAGCATGCACATCACATTTCCTACAGACCCGGTTTGCTAAAATTTGCGCACAATTCTACCGATTGGTCCATTATGCTGACCAGAAAAATCACGAAGTGATCGTAAGTCGTAAAAGGCTTCAACAATCTTAACGCGCTGCTCAATTGTATACATCTCCATGGTTGAATTTGTCAAACACTGAAACAAAGAAATGTCATAATTAAGGGCAAACAAATTGACGTTAAGTTGTGACTCACAATAATTAATATCGTGCATTATTTTTGGACCACCCTTTACATATTTTGTCATTACTATGGTATCTCTTATTATACGAGCTTCCACCACTCACGTATATATTCAGAACCAATATCTATAATACTATCTCTATTAAGTCCGTCCAGTAAACAAAATCTCATCAATTATTAAGCAACAACAACCCACATGGGGTTAATATCTACTTAATTATATTCTCAATATTACAATGTTAAGATACATATTATGTAGAGAAAGGTATTCGTAAAAGTTTTTCCCCTGACTTTTCCATTCAGACGAGTATACAATTATATGCTGCTATTCCAACTTTGATTCTTATTTCTAACGACAGTGTTAAAGAAGGCGTTAAGTAGTTTTCTCATCAATTATATTGAACATGACAGTTGTCAGGCATTTGATGGCAATGCGAATTCAACCATGGATATTCTATTATCCTTGCAGAGTAATGTGTTTTGAATAGTCCTTGAACTTTTAATAAAATCATCTGATTGTCATTTAGTCAACTGATAATTATAACGCTTTTGATACTTATATAATCATTAGAGGGGGTTTTTAGCTTATTTAAGTTGGTTTTATTGAGCCCCTAGGCGATTAGATACAAATTCTAAGACATTAATATTGCAAGGGTCTTGGAAGCTTTCAAAAATAAAATATTCTTAAGGTACAGATAATTATGAATTGGATATGAGTTCCAGCTAATGTTCCGCTCTTGAAAATAGTACCTGATCTGTCCGACTCACGTATGCAAGTTGAGTTCAAGTACCTCTGGTTATAAACTCAGCATAAGTTACGAGTATGATTTAATCCTTGATGGAGTAGTTAGTGCATGCAACATATCTATATATACGAGTATGAGTGCACATAAGTAATATAAACAGTGCAGTAACGAATGGCGCGCACGGGTGTGTGAATTGTGGCACCTATATCACCTAGAAATAAAATTTAGGAGCTAAGTACAAAACCTTAAGGAGCTATACTATCGCAAAAAGGTCTCTCTCGCCTTAGCCGTTTTCATTTTCAAGAAAATTGAAGGTCCCTTCATTTCTGCTTCCTGGAAATACACATATTGGAATATTTGACGGCTGTACGTTGATTAAACTTGGTTCTCAAGAGGTCTCATGGTACCAAATTTATTATATTATTTAATATGTCTTTAAAGCATTAAAAATAGGATAGGAAAGGATATAACACAAAATTCACTGTCATAGTTGTGGAGACCAGAAACAGTCCTCCATTTCCTCTGTAAATTACCCGCTCTAATCAAATTTAGAGCACAATCATTGGGTAGAGTATTTTTTGAAGATATTGGCGAACTTTCCGAGATGAAAATCAAAGAATTGATCTCTTTTCTCAACGCGACGAAATGGC
Organism: Philhelius festivus; assembly: GCA_963931855.1. Classification (NCBI taxonomy): domain Eukaryota; kingdom Metazoa; phylum Arthropoda; class Insecta; order Diptera; family Syrphidae; genus Philhelius; species Philhelius festivus. Next base: position 32,294,957 of record OZ007557.1, on the reverse strand, counting down.
TCTAGGACAAACTTCGGTTACTTCTGTGCCGTATCCTTCATTTGACTCCTTATATCCCGAGCTGAGGGCTTTGAGGAAGGTTAACGGCGTGGGGGCCGGATTATCACTCAATCGACCAGTCAACAAGCTGGATGGCTTGGCAAAGTGTGGTGGTCCGGCTGAGTGAGTAATTCAATTTCCGGATGATTGTGCAGGGGCAAACACAAAATAAGAGACTTCAAAACCTACCAGATCCTTTCATATTGGGCGTTTTTCTTTTTTAGTTCAGAGTAGAACCTGAACTGTCAAACAAAAAATCGTGTTTCTTTTTTAGCTCAGAGTGTATAACAGTTCAAATTTGTGTTTCTTTTTTCGTTTAGAGCGTGTTCAGAGATTGTTCAGAGCGCACTCTATGAGCTCGGTATAAAATAGCTGAGCAGAGAGAGTTAAATGCTGAAATCATTCTGACAGACAGGAAAAAAACTCAAAAACTCGCGTGTGTTTATAAAATAATTCAGATCTCTTAGGACACGCTCGATTGGGAGAAAGTTCAGAGCATGTTCGACATGCTCAAGCTCTGTTCAGTGCTTTACTCTGAATGAAAAAAGAAAAACGCCCATTATTGAGCTTAATCCAAACTGGATAACTCCGTGAGAATGTGCAAAATTTCGCATATGTATTCCATCCGAAGGTTCATACGAATTATTGCAACAAAATGGCGCACTTCAGTAGTAATTGATTCACAATGTACTAGTATAATGTATGAAGTTATAATTTTTAAGACTTTTCTGGAATTGTATTAGTATTTATCAACAAACGTTTTTATAGATGATTTGAAGATATTTTATGTAAATCCAATATATCGCTCTGCAATAAATAAGGTTATGTGTGGTGATGATGTGGCAACCCGTATAACCTCACTCGGATTTCAATGGATCTATTGTGGTCCCCAGGGTGTAGGTAATGTAGGGATGGGAAGGGTAAGAGGACGGATTTAGTGAAAGTAATAGGTATGGGGTGCCTCACTGAACCATCCTGATTTCTGAATGAATTCAAGGCTGCTTTTTAGTGGCAAAAATAAGACATCGCCCAATTTGTCGATAAAATATTCTGCGAGGGCATCTTTTCTAGTTCTTGATAGGCTGGGGAATTCACAAAGCAAATGAGATGAGCCCTCTTCCACTCTCTGCATAAGTCAGATGTGATGATGACCATTCTGCTCATGTGGGTTCCCATTGAGTTGTGACCCGTAAGAATTCCAACCAAGAGAGACAACTCATGTCTGATAAGCTTCAGTAGATTCTCTGTTTTTTCTTTGACACATCTGACCAAAGTTTCCTTGCAACCCAACAGGTGTCATCTGTGATTTGCGGTCTTAAGAAAACTTTGGTGAATTCTTTATTTTTCCTGCTACAGTGGCATAAGTTTTTGTACCAGTTCATCAGCCCTTTTATTTTCATAAAGGTCATGATGTCCCGGAACCCATCGAAGGGTGGCTTAAATTTTTTCCCCGTGAAATCTTAATCCACTACGGAAACAAGCAACCAGTTTTGACTTCGTGACAATTGACGACATGACTCTGATCGCCACCTGGCTATCTATGAAAATATCAATGAATTTCTCAGTCAGTTCACATGTGGAAAGATATTTTGCGGCCTCGAAAACTGCAAGAGTTTCTACTTGGAAAACACTGCAAAAGTTTGTGAGCTTTAATGATCTATTTATAGGCGGGTTGTCTGAGAAGATGCATGAGCCTACTCCAGCTTCCGTTTTGGAACCGTCCGTAAAAACCAATACATGATTTGCGGTTATGACCCGACTTTCCATCCATATCCCCTTGTTGTAGTATTTGTTATTGCAGCTGTGTTAAAATGTGCATTATGTAATCGGTAAAATATCTGTTTAAATTTCTATTTCAGTGAAGTTTACAATGGTTCTGTGACATTAGTGGCCTCTTTTCCAATTTGTATACTCTTTACGTCGTAGAGTATCATAGTATCTTAATGAATATCTACTGGTATAAGTGTGTCAGATGCTTTAAATGACAGCCACTTTAACCTAACCTAACCTAATCGTAGAACACGTTTGGCCGCCAGCTCATTCGTAAATAAATCGAGTTAACAAGTGAGAGAAAAGATTTTATGGCTGCGGTTGTTGTGGTTTTTATGGCACTTGGGTTGCCGATACATAGCGGTCTATGAATTTTTGTCATGGCCTTAAGATTGGTTCCTTTATTTCACATATAAGTCTTCTGTAGGTGTAGAAAGCTATTGCAGCTTTTCTTCCCTTTTTTCTATGTTCTCTTTCCAGTTCAGTTTACGATCGATAACTTAACCAAATTATTGGCCGTGCCAGTTACAAGGCACGTTGTCCCATTTATAGTGGGGGATTTAAGTTTGGAATGTTTCGTTTTCTCATAAACAGAACCAGTTCCGTCTTAAGAAGATTGACATTAAGTTCGCAGCTACTGGCCTAATTACTAAGATTTTCAAGGGCTGTTTTTAGGAGCTGGCACAGGATGGGGAAAAATTTTTGCTAATGCTATTATCATCATCAATCTGGTTTAGGACCAGGAGCCAAAGCAGAGGAGACAAGACACCTCCCTGTGGCGTACTCCTACACGTCCTAACTTTAAGCTTGCTATCACCCATTTCTGCATCAACAATTCTTGTTTTTAAGCATACAGATAATCCAGTTTTACAACATCGGCCCGATGCTGATAGAGTCTATGGCTTATCGTATCGCGCCATTTTCAACATTGTTGAAGGCCCCTTCTATACTCATAGGGTTAATTCTTTAAAGTGGATTGATTTCCCAACCCTGCCGACCACTTCATGAAGTGCCGTCTCAACATATTAGCCCTTTATGTATGCCTGTTGGGCCTGCGAGAGAAAACTATCATTTAGCTTGATGCGAATGTGCGTTTTTATCAGACTTTCTATGGTCTTAAGAAAAAAGGAAGATAAGCTTATTGGTCTAAAATCTTTCGGTTCAGTGTGAGTAGGCTTGCCACATGGAATATAAGTGATATTTAAACATTCCTTAAATATTTCCACTAGAAACGGTCCAATAACGTCTTTAGAGCTTTGGAGCATAATTATAATTATTCCAACAGGCCCTGCAATACAAAGTTGTTTGAAAAGCTTGGGATCAGCGACTATATTATCAGTCAAGGGATAAATAACTTCAAAACAGTATGGAGTTCTTAGATATTACTTAACTATTAATTACTTGTGTTTCCAAACAGAGATCAAGTCCATGTTTTATACAACGCTTATACAACGCTCTTGACAAAAGATCTCAAAAAGTTAGGACGCAATGTGAATTTCTTAATATTTTTGGAATCTTGTCAAAACCAAAACAGGTCCTTCAGATAATGGCCTTACATCAATCCTTATCGGCGTAGAGCCAGGTCTTCCTCAAGGTTGTCAATAAGGACCACTTTTGTTCGTAAATTAAAAGCATTATCAAGACAACATACGATAGATTCAAATGCAAAGGTCTGCATAAGGAAAGGCTATCAGAAGGGTTTGAAATCCAAAGTGGATTTTGTATACTGTTTTTAACACTGTGATAAGCAGCGTACGGAGGTTTGTCGCCTAAAAATGGAGGTATTTAATGGACTCTGCAATTGCACTTCAAACATCTCGACTATGTATGCTTATTATCTCATGGAATCATGGCTCTCCATCAAAAGAGAAAGAGGTAGGAGACAGAAGCTGAAATCGTGGTGATCAGCCTTGGAACTTCCTCAGCTATCCAAGTCGTTGTCCCTACTGATGCTTGAACCAAACTTGATATACGCTGTCAAATCGGGAGCACAAAGACTGCGTTCGGAATGGTGTCTAAAATATAGAAAAAGAACTCTTTAAGCTTGAACCCAAGCTCAACAAATGTTGAATATATGCTTCTTTATGGATGTAGCACTTTCTTCATATCCGCTATTACAAGAAAGCTGCAAATGTTCGAGAATAAATGTCTGGGAAGCTTCTTGAAGATTTATTGTCCCCACCTATCTCCAATGATGAACTTCATGTTAGAACGGGTCAGGAACCCACTGACTCTATTGCAATGAAGACGAAAACGGCAGTGGATTGATCACACTTTTAGAAAAGCGAGTGCATTTCAAGTCAATAGATACAATGGAACCCACTCACACAGACAGACAGACGAGTGGGCCAAATGGAAAAGTACTTGTCGAAGAATGGTGGAAGAGGAGACACCTTAACTGCTGAAGAGTTGGAGAGAGTTAAGATATATCTCCAGAAACCGTAGGCAATGGTGCGTAGGAGATGTAAAGGTTGTATATGCTCCGCAAGGCGAACGTCAATGGCGCAATAGGTCAGAGGTTCTAAGTAAGTAAATATATTTGAAATCAACTTAATATCAGATTTATATAAAGTATGCAATACAACTGAGTTCAGGTTTTCAAAAAATGTGTTTTTTGCATTAAACAAATATTTTAGGAGGTACTTTTGAGTTTTTTTTTACTATTAACTTAATTTTAATAAAGTATTACCTGTCTGACAACTTCAATAATTAAACAATGTTGAGCCTTGGATATAGTTCGTTTATTTACAGGCAATATATTTGAATACTTGAATCAAATATTAAACAGAATTCCAAATCTTTCTGGTCTTTCATGAATGTGAAGCGAAAACCTTATGGAATTCATTCGTATATAGTTCATGGTACAAAATTAGTTTAGCCAAACCCTTATGCATAATTTTCAATAAATCTTTAGCCGGTGGCATGTTTTTAGATTGATGGAAAAGTTCCTTTATAGCTCCTAAACATAAAGACGGCTGTAAGAACCAGATAGATAACTATAGACATATTGCCAAGCTCCAGCTTTTACCTAAAGTATTTGAAGCGATTGTAAAAAATAAACTGTATGCTATTGTTCGTAGTCATATTACAGAATACCAACACGGCTTTGTTAACGGTAGCTCCACTGCTACTAACCAGATCATTTTTACAAATTTTTGTTTCAATAATATGGAAAGGCGGAATCAAGTTGACACAGTGTATACTGATTTTGCAAAAGCTTTTGATCGCGTGCCACACTCAGTTTTAATGAGAAAGGTTGAACAGTTTGGTTTCTATTCAAGAATTTTGAATTGGATTCATAGTTGTTTGACTGATGCGTACACAGTTTGTCAAGATTGGTTCTTCCAAGTCGAAAGTTATTTACAATTTTTCTGGTGTTCCCCACGGCAGTCACCTTGGCCCTCTTCTTTTTTTGCTGTTTGTAAGCGATTTACCTTCTTTGGTTAAGCAATCAAATTGCCTTCTGTTTGCTGATGAAGTTAAGTTATTCAAACCCATAAGATCTTTAGCTGATACTCACGAACTTCAAGAAGAAATAGTGTTCACATAACGGATTGGAATTAAATATTAACAAGTGTTCAATCTTATCGTTCGCTTTCCAATTATGGTTCAATTTAATATTGGAAGTTCTTTCTTAAAAGGAGTGGATTGTCAAAAAGATCTTGGTGTAATTTCTGACTGCAAGCTAAAATTTTCAATGCATTATGGTTTTATAGTCTCACGAGCTAATTCTCTATTCGGGTTTACATGTCACAATACCAAAGAGTTTCAAGATCCATACACCTTAAAGGCTTTATATAATTATTTAATACGATATAGATTAGAATACTGCTGTATAATATGGGGTCCCCACTGTCAGCGGAATGATATTCGGATCGAAAGAGTCCAAAGGCGTTTTACCAAATTTGGCCTTCGTCAGATGGATTGGAACGGTACCTTACCAAACTACGAAGCCAGATGCGCCTTATTAGGACTAAAAACTTTAAGTAAAAGACGAATTTATTACGGTGTTTTATTTGCACAGGATGTTTTAACTGGCCATATTGACTGTCCGTACCTGCTTTCCTTATTTAATATTTACGCTCCATTTCGCACTCTACGTCCCAGAGATAAATATTTCTTTTACGTTCCTAGACACAATACTAACTAAACTATGGTCTTAACGAGCCAATATCCTTAGAATATATTTATTATAATTCTTATAAAAATTCTCTTGATTTTAACATGGAGAGGCCGTGCTATAAAAATCTTATTATGAGTTAAATGTGAATTGTAAAAAATTTGTTTTTAAAGTTAATGTAAGTTATAACCAAACCGTATGTAGAAAGTTATATTTTTGTTAGACGTAAATAAATAAATAAATTTTAAATATTAACTTAATTTTAATAAACTATTACCTGCCTGATAACTTCAATAATTAAACAATGTTGAGCCTTGTATAATAAGTTTAAATATTCGTGCAAGCGAGTCGGATGTTTTCTATACTCCCAGTTTCTAGTGCCCATGGAGCGTTGCCCAACATGTGATGAAAATAAAAAAAAAAGAGGCTGGGTGCGACCTGATAACTTCCCATTTGTGGTCTTGAAAACTTTATATTTAGTTTTTTTCAAATAACCAAATTTTCAGCGAAACGAACTTTAGCTGTAAAATTCGAACAAACATTATTTTAAGACTGAAAATATATCGCTGACCTGCATATGAAAAAAAAATGATCGGTCCATTTTTTTGCACATTTAACCCTTTACTGCACTCTTTGACATTTTCACGGTTCCGCAATGTGTTTGTTGTTGCATTTTAACACCTCCATTGAAGAAGATGGTTTGGGTTACCTAATGTGGTTGTTGTTGCACATTTAACCCTTTGGTGAGCTCGTTAACTTGTTTCGGTCAGGTACTGTATCTGTTGTGGTAATTGGTATGATGTTTTGTATACATACTCGTACTTCGATCATACGATAGAGCAGTAGATGGAAGATCGAAGTAGATGGTTTCATATTGTAATTGTTGTTGCGGTTTTTCCGGATTGAAAGGCTGTGATCTGCACTTGATATACAATGACTCCTGGTTTAAAAATCGATGATGTTTGTGGCATACTATGATATTAGGAAATTTGCTTTGTTTTGTTGATGATGAGGATACTTAGTCTCTCATTTTATGTTTTTTTTACAGAAAATGTGTTTAACTAATTTTAAACTTTTCTATTTAAAATGTTAAATTTCTTGTAATAATTACGAAGGTTGGTAGGTACATATTATATACTGAATTATAGATTTCCGTGTTTTTTAATATATCTGTGTTCCTACACCTAAGAAAACCTTGAGTAGAATTTTACATCTTTTTCATGGACAAAAAGATAAAAACATATTGTGACGTTTTCTTCAATTTTACCATAGCTCCCGGGTAGAATTTTCGACTCGATAATGCCAAGGCCCCAGCTAGTTTTTCTTAGTTTCAGTCATGGCCCTACCAAGCAGTATCTAGCTTGTCCCTAGCTAATTTGTTAATGCTCTGTATATAATGGGCCTTGCTAGATGTTCCTATATGGGCCCTAGATGGGTCTTCACAAGTAGCACAAGAGCTACGTTAATTCTTAAAAAAATTATTAGAAACAATAAAAAAAAAATTTATTTTTTATTATTGTTGATTATTTTCATTTTTTCTTTGCCTCCCTATATTCGACTCTTTATGTGATTTTTTGCTGGAATGAAAGAATTTTTTTTTTTTTTAATTTACCTCCACTGAGATTCGAACCCGAGTCCTCTCGCTTGCCGTGCTTGTGCTCTACTTATTGCGCCACTGTGATATATAAAATATCGTGTCTCAAAGTGCTACTCAATTAACTCTCTTTGAATTATACTGTTTAAGAAGACTTAAATACGTATTAAAGAATCTGAAAAATACCGATTTAGGACCAAAACAAAAAAGTTATGTTTTTAGAAGGATAATGGATAGCCTTTTATAGAGACATATGTATAGGCACATCTAGGATACATCAAGTAAAAACTATATAGCCCCAGTATAAGTAACATCTGAGAATGCCTATAAAGAGGCGACAATAGCTAAGGCCAATATAACGCCTAGATACAATTCCTTATCCAGGCTACACCAAGTAAAAACTATCCAGGTCCCTTGAAGTTTATATATTTTCGCCAAGAAAAAGTTTCATATCTAGGCTAAATCAATTTAAAAATATCTAGGCCCAGTCTAAGATACTCCTGGAAAAGCCAATAAATAGGCAGTTCTAGCCAGGTTCAATATAAAGCCAGGATAAGCATAAATTAGTCAAGATCCGCCAGGCTTGCATCTGTCTAGGCCGAGCATAGGATTTACTATATAATGGCCAATCTAGCTAGGGCCACGCTATTCGATAGTGTTTCCTAGATAATTTTCTACCCGGGCTATTAATGGAATTTGAATATGCGTATGTACAGTACATACATTCTTCTAAAAACTAACAGCCATATTTATAAACTCATTAGATATAGTGAGTACATAAGGCTATGCAACCCTTAAAATGGCTCTAAAGGCAAAATCGTTATTTATAAAACTTATGTGACGTTGAATAGAGGCATTATAAGCTAAACGCGTTTGGAGGTTGAATAGTGCCTACATAAGGACATTTTAGTATTGAACTGTCACATTCACTTTGACATCACATTGAATTATAAAGATTATCAACAAAATAAAATGCCTTTGACTTGATATTGAAACTAAAACTTTGTGTTATTTTTATTTATTGAAACAAAAATGTTATACTAATATATTAAAAACAAATTGAATTGAAAATTGTTTAGAATTAAATAGATAAATATACTTGTTGGTGATCTTTCTCCACGCATCCTTCTTCATCCGGTGTGTTAGTGTTGTAATTTTTATTTTGCATTGAGTTTTATCCTCAAGAACTTGTCTGAGGAGTATTCCAGCTAGGATGAAACGAATAACAATTTGATTTCCAGTATTGTGCTAGAGATAATAACATACTTTATCTGATGAATCAAAGTTAATTGTTCGAATTCTTTTAGCTTTTGGTAGTTACGTTTTTGTTTATTAAATTCGATAGACAGACAAGATGTTTTTTTTTTGTTTTTTGACAAACAGCTGAGTGTTATGAAGGCTAAATGTAATAGATTCTTACTTTTTGGTACTTTATTTGACACAAGCTCATTATAACTATGCAGGGTAGGCAAATGTTTTATAAATATGAATTTGCATAGTGGATGAATAAGTCCTTATGCATTCCATAACTATTCACGCGTATAGCGAATTCTAATAAATACGGCTGTAAGTTGATAGTAAAATTATAAAATTATGTATTATAATATAGAAATTACTTTATTATTTCGGTTCCAAACATTTTAATTGAAAAAAATTTAAAAACGAAATGGAAGGGCTCTATAAAATATATCCGCTCTAAAACTAGATATATGTCAAATATAAACCATTTGTTAGAAATTGTATTACATATGTATAAAATTAAATAATCTCAAAGTCAATATCAAAGCTCGTTCTCAAGATATTCTAGTCGAAAAAATAATTGTATTATGTCGATACCTTCCCGTAAGAATGTACTAAGCGACACTTTTTTCGAAAATGACTTTATGATGAGGAAATATACTATATGTTAAGGGCCACGTATTAGTCTGGGTTTCGCCAACCTATTATGCATGAAAAGGAAACTAGAGTACAAATAAAAAAATTTATCAACTGCCATGTTTTCTCATTAAAATAATGTTGCCCCCTGAAATTTGTATTATCCGCCAAAAAAATTATGCTAAGCGACATTAATAAAGATCTCATTGTCGTGAGCAACAAAAAATTTTGTTCGATGTCACTTAGTTTAACCAAAATTGTCTCTTAGCACACTACGATTCAACTAGAACTTTCTTCGATTTTTTCGTTTCCTGAACAATTTTAGAAATGTCGCTTAATATACATTCTTAGAAGAAGCTATCGATGTATAAAACAACATACTTTAGAAGGCACTATCGGTGTTCAATCCCAAGAAATTCGATTTGAAATACAATTTTAACTAGTTTTCACTAGAATTTTTAATAGTTTTTTTATTTAAAAAAAAACTATTAATTCAATATTTGTCAACATTTTACCAATTGTACAAAATTATACTATGTATAAAATAAACTAAATTAGAAGTCAATATCACTACTAGTTCTCGAGAAATTTGAGTCGAAAAACAATTTTTACCAATTTTCAATAGAATTTTATATAGTTTTTTATTTTTTGTAAAAAAAACTATCAACTGGTTTTTTTTGAAATTTTCACCAGTTGTCAAACACATTATTTTTCGTAAAATAAAATTATTTTGAGTTTCAAATTGTTTTCCGTTCTTAGAATATCAGGGTTATGAAATTTTTTTTTTCAGTTTTTTTTATTTAAAAAAATAACGGTTTGTTCATTTTTTTCGAAATTTATACCAAATCTGTATGACCTTATAATGAGTACACTAAATTTTATTTGAAGTCAATAGCATTATTTTTTCGTGAGATATTTGAAACTAACCAAAATTTTTCCTTTTTTTTTAAACCGTTACACAATGCGGCCGATGGCCCCTTTTTGCGGCCAAAAGTCGAAAAACGTAGAGAATGATGCACAAATTGGTATATAGGGGTTTTTGGGGTCGCTGATTACGAATCTGTTATCAGAATCAGCAAATTCAAAATGGCCGAACTAATATGGCGTCATGTCATACGAAAAAACTTATCAAAAATGAAATAGTTAGGTAAAAAATTTTGTTTTGATATTATTAGGGCTTGAAAATTTATTAAAAATGAACAAATTCAAAATGGTGGAATGCTATAATATGGCAGTATTATATAACAAAAAAATGGAAAAAAACTATTTATATATTTTTATTGAAATCGAACACAGTAATTTATAAATGATTAATTTAGAAATACATTATGAGCAAACAATATATAAGTTAATCCGATATTTACATGAAAAAGTTTTCATTGCCCATCTCGTAACAGTCACAATCATCTACATCTGTATCTGTTTCAGAAGCGGAAGAGCTGTCAAGAGATTGTTGTTCATCTTCTGTTTGATTATTTACAGGTGGAGGTGCTAACAAATTGATACAGTCCTTAGACGAAGATTTAAGAGGTTTTAGAGGTAATTCCCGACAACTAGATACTAATGGATCGGATGCGATTAGGAATCTTTTAAAAACATCCTCCATTGTCTTATGACGATAATGGTTTCTTGCGAAATTTGCTTGATAGATTTAAAAAAAAATTATTACATGCTTCTTGTGCATCTTCCGACATTTGACAGATAGGTAGCACTGAATATTTTATTATTTCGGGGCCATGAATTAATAGTTTGTGAACTAACGTGGGCATACAATGCCAGGGATATTGTTGTAAATTAAGGTACTAGTACGGTCTAGAAAGCCAAACAACGCACGATTTTTGGGAATTTTTTTCTCGGAAACTTTATTAGATAATAACATATTTTTTTTTTAAATAATGAATACATGTGTCAAGAACACAAGAACAGTTTTTTTCTGTCTTTATTTTCTACTTGTGGCCGAATTATAGAGGGCGCCAACGTTGATTTATCAATAAACACATTGTCCCATTGCGGACAGTTAATCTCCGGATCTACTGAACCGATTTTCAAAAAGCTTGTTGCAACTTGATTGTCTTTATGTTTTCTAAGACAATTTACCACAATTTGACCAAAAAGTTATGAACAAAAAAAAAGGCGACCCAAAAATGGCCAAAGAAATTTCCAAAAAAAAAATCATTTTTTAAAAGCTTGAAATTTTTTGTTGTTTTTTTACTTTTAAAACAAATTTTAGTAAATTGTCGCGTAAGAAACCTTCCTTAAAATAACCCACTTTGTTTTTTTTGTTTCAGTCCAGCCAATCCTGAGATTAGCTGTCCGCAATGGGACAATGTATTTTTTGATGAGTCGACGTTTGCGCCCTCTATAATTCGGCCAAAATTCAAAAATTTCAAAAAATTTGTATTCTTGACGCATGTATTCATTATTTAAAAAAAAAATTATGTTATTATCTAATAAAGTTTCCGAGAAAAAAATTCCCAAAAGTCGTGCGTTTTTGGCGTTCTAGACCGTACTAGTACCTTAATGCACAGGCAGCTGAATTTTATTTTATTTGGTACACAATACTTTTATTAACTATCTCAAAAACATTTGAGAACAAGAAACAGCAAGAAAAAAAAGTTTTCACTCAAACAAATATATTTTTATTTTTTTTTTAAGTAAATAAATAGTGTTGACATATCGCTGTCTAACAATGTACTATTTACGAATTTTTATTCAGAAATTCTTGAACTTATTTTACGCACCTGCAGCTGTTGAATCCACTTTATTGCAATAGATTTGCTTGAAAATGAAAACTTTTACACGTGAGTTACGTACATTGACCCTTCCAACGGAAATGATGAGTCTACTAATCAAAATGATACATTAAATAAATTCAAACCACTTTCATGGTAATGAAATGTAACACCTCATTTCCTTAGTTATGCTGAAATAGCAATTCCCTGTGCAGGGACGGGTTAGAATATTCCTGCAGCGCCTCCCCGCTTGTCGTAAAAGGCGACTAAAGGAGTAAATACATCTAGGCCACAAACAGCAAGGTGAACCTAGCGACACGTAACACCTATAAACTTTCCCAAAAGTGTGCATGCCAGTCCCTGGGTTGGCACGACTGGAGATCACCGGTGCCGTAAAAGAGAGATCAAATACAAAACTGGAGCATGCACACGTCGATACTTACAACGGATTTTGTGAATTCAAGCATTATGGAAGTACTCGTCCAAAATGACACTACCCCGCCAGGCACTACCATTGTTACACATGGTACCGATCCTGGACCGAGCAGCAATGCTCGGGTCAGAGCTAGACGGATTCCGGGGGCTAGCAAAGTAATGCCGCAGATTATACAAAATCTGAGAGTTGCGAGTTGGAACGTTGGCAGTATGACAGGTCGAAGCTTCGAGTTGGATGAGATGATGAAAAGAAGGCGAGTGGACATCTTATGTGTTCAAGAAACAAAATGGCGAAACACGGGAAACAGGGCCCGTTTCTTGGATACGAGGACAAAAAACTATAAGATGTTCTACTATGGAACGGAAAAGGGTAAAAACGGAATCGGAATCATCCTTGCAAAACATCTATTAGGCAGAGGATTGACCATTTCGAAATCCAGCGACCGTTTGATGTCCCTTAAATTGGTGATTAAAGGAAAGTTGTGGAATATTGTCACTGCATATTCTCCCCAAATTGGATGTGAGCAGGTGCAAAAAGATGCATTTTGGCTAGACTTTCACAATCTACTTAAGGACATCCCAAAGGAAGAGTTTTTGTTCGTGGGCGGAGATTTGAACGGACATGTCGGGAAGACAAACGAAGACTATGAAGATTGCCATGGAGGCCTCGGATACGGCACCAGGAACCCTCCTGGTGAAGACATCCTGAGCATGTGCAAAACATACGGTCTTATCGTACTAAATACCATGTTCGTCAAACAAAGCCGACACCTGGTCACTTACAGCAGTGGTGGAAATGAAACCCAGATTGATTACCATTTGGTATCTAGTTTCATGAAACCCCGGGTAAAAGATTGCAAAGTGATACTAGGAGAAGCGATCGCCCACCAACACCGTCTCCTACTGACAGAATTTTTTATGGAGACAGTGAACGACAACAAACATACAAAAACTTTTGGGAAGATCAAATGGTATAATCTGGATAAGGAAAAAGGCGAAGCTTTTATTTCGAATATGCAAAACGTTCTGTATAACAACACCGATATAGTTCGAAATGGAGAGAGTACAGCACAAAGTATGTGGGATCTCCTACAGAGAACTTGCAAAGAAAAAGCCAAAACACTGTTAGGGGTTTCAAAAGGACACAACCAACAAGGCAAAGAAACATGGTGGTGGAATGATGAAGCTAAATCAGTTCTAAGTAAAAAGAAAATGGCTTTCAAGGCTTGGTCGAAGTGCCCCTCTAATGATACAGAGCAAAAGTCACGCCTCGAAGTGGAATATAGAAACTGCAAGAAAGAAGCGAAGAAGAAGTGCGCCCAAATTCAAGCAAAGAATACAGAAAACCTGTATCGGGAGCTGGATGAAATTTCTACCGCGACAGCTGGTGCTATTCAAGAGCTACGGCAAAACACGAATAAGGGCGCAACTATCTTCAAAATAGCCGCTCAAAGAAGAAGAAATGCCCAGGAGATTTGTTCGCCAAAGTTCATTAACAATGCTCAAGGCCAACTACTTGTGGAAGACAACGAAATTCTTCACAGGTGGCGACAGTATTGTGACGGACTTCTAAACGAACTATTTCCAAGGCTATACTTTCCAATAGCTTCACCTAACTTAAGCGAAGTATCCGATGTCACAGTCGAAGAAGTTAGTGAGGCGGTAAAATACTCCAAAAAGGGAAAAGCTGTTGGCCCAGACGAAATACCCTCAGAGTTTTGGAAAAAGATGGGAGACATCGGGTTTAGATGGCTCATGATTCTTGTCTCCAAACTTATACGAGGTGATCGCATGCCTAATCAATGGAGGGAAAGTTACCTTCTTCCAATTTATAAAGGAAAGGGTGATACTCGAAGCTGTGATAATTACCGTTCGATTAAGCTGATGTCACACACCATGAAGATCGTTGAGCGAGTCTTGGGTAGCCGACTGCGAAAAATAATTAGGCTATCTGATGACCAGTGCGGGTTTGTCGGGGGTAAGTCAACCACGGATGCAATCCAGAGTATAAGAATAATTATGGAAAAACATCGGGATTCTTTGGAGGATTTGCATGTCGTATTGGTTGATTTTGAAAAAGCATTCGATCGGCAACCACGAGATCTAATATGGGTGGCCCTCAGGCAACGAGGAGTTCCAGAAACCTATGTGCGGATAATTATGGACATGTATGATGGAGCAGTTACTAAAGTAAGATGCGCAGCTGGAGTCACCGAAGAATTCGAAATCACAGTAGGTGTACACCAGGGAAGTGTCTTGAGTCCCCTGCTCTTTATTACAGTTCTTGATTACCTGCTTGAAGGCAAAGTGACGGATCCAAAAGTGCATCAGTTATTCTTTGCTGACGATGGAGCCATCATAAGTGAAGACCCGATATCCCTACAACGAGCACTTGACGTATGGGTGGATGTTCTAGAAGGAAGTGGGTACCGCATAAGCGCGAAAAAGACAGAATACCTATGCTGCCCATTTTCTGATCCACACAGGCCTATTCCAGACATTTATTTGAATGGAGTAGTGCTTCCCAAGTGTGAAAAGTTTAAATATCTGGGGTCTATGATAAATAACGAAGCTACTTGTGATGACGATATCAATCATCGCGTAAGCGTAGGGTGGATGAAGTGGCGGGAAAATTCTGCTATCTTCTGTGACCGAAAAATGCCCCCTAAGCTGAAAGGAAAGCTCTACACTTCAGTTGTGCGTCCAGCACTCACATACGGTTCACAATGTTGGACAATGTACAAAAAGTATGAGAGTAAGCTAACGGCAGCTGAGATGAAGATGCTTCGTATGACAGCAGGAGTTACAAAGCTTGATCGAATTAGAAGTACGAAGATCCGAGGAAGCCTTCATGTTAAGAATACCATTTCCCAAAAAATTGAACACGACCGACTCAGTTGGTATTGCCATGTTCAAAGGAGAGATCCTGAGAACCCCGTCAAAAAGGCAATATCATACAACGTTCCAATTCGGAATAAAAAGAAAGGTAGGCCTAAACACTCCTGGTACAAACAAATGCAAAAACACCAGCATTCAGTTGGCCTCAGAAATGGAACAATACAAAACCGGGAGGCTTGCCACCGATTTCTGAGGTCAACCCGGCGAACCCCACAGGCGGATCACTAGTGTGAAGCAGATACGTGGGAGAGTTATGATCCCCTCGACATCGAGATCATAACAGCGCCGAAGAAAAGGAAGAAGAAGATGCTGAAATAGCAATAAGACAATTAATTAATTAATAAATAAACATTCATTGTAAATAGGCAGATAAAAAACTTGGAGAATAAAAATGAGTTGAGTTTGGAACACAGCAAAAGACGGTCGTTTTATTTATTGCGGAAACTACGAAATTGTTACTGGCGCAGTCGAAAAAAGAACCAAAGACGAAAGCAAAACAAAAATTTACCGAAAGTTGATACGAAGCAGAAATTAATCGCGAAGAAACGAATCTTTTGTAAAGTATTTTCTGTTCACAGTCCGCAGATGTTTTCACCATCATATTGAATGAAAAGATAACTGGTGCGGCCAAAAACTTCTTGACGATAACACCACCTACATCGTGGGAAGAGACAAAGACCCGACTCAAACTGCACTATCAGGCCTATAAAACCGAGACGAAAATAGTTCAGGACATTAATGGCTTAAAAGTAAGTTCTATTTTAGAATTAAGCGATAAAGTTAGAATAATAGTAGATGATATTGCTGAATGTGCAATATATAGTTCAAGTTCTGGAAACGTAGTAAATAACCTTAGTTGCGTAGTTATTCTAAAAATTAAAGAATTAGTTGCAGGTGCATTACTATCCGAAATATACGAAAAATATTCTTTAGGAGATATAAGGACAATTATAAATAAATATATTGGTCAAGATGACTTCAATTTAAAATATTTTAAGACACATATAAATGTTAAAGAGAAAGATCGATTCGGATCACAAACAAATCGATATACCAATCAACAATCACGGTATTATCGTAACAATTTAAATTTGAACTATCAACAAAATAATACTAGGAATCAAACAGTGCAACCACGGCATAGTAATTACAACAATAGTTACAACAATTCAGGTTCAGGTTATAATCAAAATAGACAAAACACTTATCAAAGTAGACAATATAGAAATGATAACAACACAAATGGTAGACAAAATAATTCACAGCAAACTAGACAAAGTTCTGGCCATATGTCTGTAGATGCTTTAAGCACGGATGAAGTAGATGACACATTTTTTACCAATTAGCCTCGGAAAAAAATAAAATGTATATAATACTTACATTTAATAAAGTACGTTATGCAACTCTGTTAGATACTGGTTCTACAGTAAGTCTTTTAAATTCCAAAATTGTTTCAAATCAAATCTATGAGAACATGGGAGGTGAAGCCTATATAAGTACAATTAATGGTAAAATAACAAAATCAAATCAGTATGTAAAAACAGAATGTCCAGATGAATTCAAACAGAAAAAAAATGCTAGGATAAGATGGGTTCAAATGAATTTAGAAAAACCATATGGATTTTTATTAGGAATGGATTGGATAAATAAAAATGTACGGCTTATAGATATACATAATGAAGAAGTAGTTCTCAATAATAATGAACGAATTCCATTTTTAAAAAACAAAATTGTGGATGATGTAAATATGTTAGAGGAAAGTCAGTGTGAAAATATTAAATTAGATCATTTAAACGAAGAAGAAAAGCTAGGGATAACACAATTATTGCATAAATTTAAAAATTTATTTTATAAAGATGGTGATCAGTTAACAAATACAACAAGTATAGTTCATGAGATCAAAACAACAACCAATGAACAAATTAATTCTAAACTGTATAGGTATCCACCTCAGCATGAGGCAGAAGTAAGAAAACAAATGAGGGATATGGAAGCTCAGGGCATAATAAGAAAAAGTAAAAGTAGGTATAGTTCACCCATTATTGTCATACCTAAAAAGGGGGATAATTCTGGTGTACAAAAATTCAGAATAGTAGTCGATTACAGAAGACTCAACCAAATTACGATTGATGACAAACAGCCACTTCCCAATATGGATAGCATATTGGACAAGTTGGGAAAAGCTCAGTACTTTACTGCAATTGATTTGGCAAAGGGTTACCACCAAGTCTTAGTAGCAGAAAAAGATATTGAGAAAACAGCTTTTGTTACACCTGATGGTCTTTATGAGTTTTTAAGGATGCCATTCGGCTTAAAAAATGCTCCCGCAACATTTCAGCGTTTAATTAATGAAATATTAAGGGATTGCATTAATGTAATATGTGTTGTTTATCTTGACGATATTCTGGTTTATTCAACAACTCTAAGTGAACACCTTAAATCTTTAGACAAAATTTTCAAAATTCTATCTTCTCATAACTTAAAAATACAAGCCGATAAATGCAGCTTTATGCAGAAAGATACTAAATTCTTAGGACATATTCTGACCAAAGACGGCATTATGCCTAATCCCAGCAAAATTTCTGACATTCAAAAAATAGAGTTACCGAAAACTGAAAAACAATAAAAGAGTTTTCTTGGAATGACGGGATTCTACAGAAAATTTATAAAAGACTATTCTAAAATAGCATATCCACTCATAAAATATTTGACAAAAGACCTCAAAATTAATATTAAAGACCCTCAGTTTATCGAAGCTTTTGAAAAGCTTAAAATTCTTATATCTTCACATCCAATCTTGAAATTTCCAAATTATGAAAAACCATTTACGGTCACAACAGATGCTAGTGACTATGCTATTGGAGCAGTTCTTTCACAAGACGGTCATCCATTTTGCTACGTCTCTAGAACTCTGAACAGACATGAAAAAAAATATAGCGTCACCGATAAAGAATTTCTAGCAATAGTTTATTCGGTTACCTATTTTAGGCCATATTTGTATGGTAAAAAGTTTAAAATTGTGACTGATCATCAACCGATAAAGTACTTAAATTCTAAGTATAAAGGAAAAGAGTTCTCTCAAAGAAATCAAAGATGGATTTTGAAACTCCAAGAATACAATTTTGATATTGAGTATCTTAAAGGGAAAGAGAATACTGTAGCTGATTTCCTAAGTAGACAAGAAAATAGTCCGAAAATAAGTGATGAAAACAGTAGTGAATCTAATATGGACCTATCTGATACCATCCATTCAGTAGCGGAACAACGTCAAGATCATATTTTCATAAAAGAAGAAATTATAAATAAATACAGAACTCAATTTATTTTAACTTATAGTCCAAGTAAAGAAGTAAAGATACTTCATGGTAGACGAATAATAGAAATTAATCCACAAAAAGAGGAACATGATATTAAAGAATTATTAGTTAAGTATGTGAAACCAGGGAAAAATGGAATTTATTCTTATGTTACAGATAAAGATTATAATAAAATTCAACAGATGATTATACAATTATTTTCAAACGAAAAAAAAATAAAGTTTATGAAGGCTACAAAAAGGGCACAAGAAATAGAAACAGAAGAAGAATGTCATAAACAAATTTCTTTATACCATACTATTGAATCTTTACATAGTGGAATAAACGAAACTTATCAAGCACTTAAAGATAAAATTTATTTCCCAAAGTTGCAAGAACATATTCAACTTATTATAAATAATTGTGGCAAGTGCCAAGAAATTAAATATGATAGAAATCCTATCAAACCAATTATGAGTGTTACAGAAACACCAAAAGCCAGAAGCGATATTGTTCATGTTGATATTTTTCACTATTGTAAGCAAACATTCATCACTATTATTGATAAACTTACTAAATTTGCTGTCGCATATTTAATAAATGATAGAAATTGGGTTAAGAAGACAGCAATATTAGAAGGGTATTTCGCAAGTTTTGATAAACCAAATAAAATTATAATGGATAATGAATTTAAATCGGAACAACTCATTAAGTTCTTAAATGACAAGGATATTGAAATACATTGGACCAAACCAAACAGTCACACTGGGAATGCTGACGTTGAAAGGCTTCATTCAACTATAATAGAAAAGATTCAGGCTATTGAAGACGATATTACAGTTGAACAAAAGATCCAAAAAGCAATTGGAAACTATAATGACAGGATTCATTCCACAATAGAAATTACTCCAAGACAGGCTAACAGAATAAATGACGATTTGGCTATTCAACAATTAGTAGATCGTATAAACAATAAAAAAATTAAAAATATTACTAAAATAAATAAAAGTAGGGAAAAGTATGTAGAAAATAGAAATAGAGGGTATATAAAAAATTATAAAAGAGTAAGGCATAAAGACCAGCCATATTATAGAAAATTCCCTTTGCAAAATGTACATTTATTAAATATTAAAAGAAAACCTAAATTTGCAGATATTGATAATCCTGTTGATGATGATAACCTCAGTACAAGGGTTATTGCAGGTTCATCCCATACTAGAAGAGAACGGGTATACTAAAATAAGAATCAGAGAAGTAGACATAGTTAATGAAACAGACACTATTTTACATATAATTAATCCAAGTGAGCTGTTACAAATTTTCAATAATTTAGAATTAAACATAGAACTTTTAAAAATAGAAGATAAGCATAGTTTTTATCACGAAATAAGGTTAATAAAAAGTAAACTTAGAACAATAAGCAGATCAAAAAGAGAAAAAAGAGGATTAATTAATGCTGTTGGTAGAGTTCAAAATTGGTTATTTGGTACAATGGATGATGCAGATCGCGAAGAAATTCTTGAACATCTAAAAATAACTGATGAAAATAACCATCTATCTATCAATAACCTTAACAAACAAATAAAAATAAATGAACATTATAATAAATCCTTATCTGATCTTAAACTTATAATAGAGAACGATAGAGCTAAAATATTAGAATCACTTAACACAACAAATGATTTTATTCGCAATTTAAATTATAAAATTTTAGTTTTGGAACAGTCATCTATGCTTAGATATTTAGAAAATAAAGTAAATCAAATTCTTGATAACATAATGGCTGCTAAAAATAATATTATTCATCCGAGTATGCTTACTTTGGAAGAACTAGAAACATATAATATAGATTTTCCTACAATTAAACTTTTAAAGGCAGGAGTTATGCAATATAAAAATGACTTGTTAATATTCGCTATCAAAATACCTGTAAATTTTATATCAACAGAGTTACAAATTATAAAATCATTACCAAATACCGATCATTTAGAAATTAAGGAACAAGAAGAAATGATTGTAGAAATTAACAATATTATATATCAATATGAAGAAAAATCCCTTTTTAAAAATTTAAAGAAAAGTAAGAACTGTATTATTACTGGTTCTTGTTATTTAATATACAATAATGTAACAATTATTGAAGAAATAGATGACAAAACGGTATTACTTAAAAATATGTATAATGAACTAATTTGGCAAAATTGTGATCAAAGAAATATTACCTTAACAGGAAATTATTTAATAAATTATAATAACTGTTCATTAAAAATAAATCAAGTTAAATTTTCCAACAAAGAAATTATAATACCAGACAAATATTTTTATCCATCAAGTAAAAATAATGACATGTTTGTAAAACCTATCAATTTCAATAAAATTATAATGGAAAATGTAAAGAATTTAGAAGAAATAAGAGAATTACAATATCATAAGAAAATAATGTATGGCTCAAATATAAGCCTAGCTTTATTATTAATATTAAGTATAACTGGTGTTGTTATTTTTATTTTATTAAAATCAAAAAAAGAGACCATCAAAATTGTTAATAATATGAAGCCGGAGACTTCTAACTTAAAGCCGGGAGGAGTTACGTACATTGACCCTTCCAACGGAAATGATGAGTCTACTAATCAAAATGATACATTAAATAAATTCAAACCACTTTCATGGTAATGAAATGTAACACCTCATTTCCTTAGTTATGCTGAAATAGCAATAAGACAATTAATTAATTAATAAATAAACATTCATTGTAAATAGGCAGATAAAAAACTTGGAGAATAAAAATGAGTTGAGTTTGGAACACAGCAAAAGACGGTCGTTTTATTTATTGCGGAAACTACGAAATTGTTACTCGTGTTTTGATGGAAGTGTCCTTTAGCATATCTTAACGACGCGTGACTACGTTAACTTAGCAGCCACATTCAGGCTAAGATTATGGGGGGGATTTACGGCAAGACATTCTACTACGAACATTTTTCGTCTCCTAGGGGTCTCCTTTAGACAACCTGATGACAAAAAACCCCTAACTCAAAACTTTTATTTTGGACTTTTGGCCGCAAAAAGATGCCATCGGCCGCACTGTGCGTTATAGTGAAAAAACTACTCACTGAATTTTAATAAACGCCCTTTCAGCCTCTTTCGAAGTTATAACCTATTAAACAAAATTTATTTGAAGTCGATATCTTTACTCGTTCTTGAGATATCGACGACGAAAAATGGTACAAGATCGTACGGACGTACGAACGTACGAGCGTACGAACGTACGAACGTACGAACGTACGAACGTACGAACGAACGAACGTACGTACACACACACACACAGACATCTCACTAAAAATGATTGAAATAGCCTCTAGGGACCTTGAAACGTCGAGAAATGTCAAAAATTCCAATTTGACAAATCGGACCGATTACAATAACTCCCTATGGGAAGTTAAAAAACGAACAAATTAAGTCACTCAACAACTTTTCCGTACACTTTATATCCACAGAAATTGCTCCCATATCCTCTAACGAATAACTTCCGTGTCATAATCAGTTTTAACAGATAGCTCTTTACCAGTTCACTATAAACTCTGATGATGTCAACTTTAAAACTTTGCAATTTCCATAAATATCCATGCAGCTTATATTGGACAAGTTCCAAACAGAAATATGTAAATATGTCGTGCTTGGGGCAAAATCATGCTGTATTATAACTTTTCACAACCAGTCATCAAATATTTTATTTTTCATACTATTCTTGTAGAGTCCTTGATGTCACAAAAATCCATGGATACTCCACGAAAAATACAATAAATTCTCTTTACCAGTCTGTGGCACACCACATTCGAATCATATAGATATCCCTCCCTTGAACATTCAGTTGACCGCTTGTATAAGTATTTTTTCAAAAACCTAATTAAACATCTTTTCCATAACATTATCCCTTTTCCTGATTAAAGCTTACAGCCACTCGGGAAGCGTGTTGTTAAACAAATCATTATAAAATGCCGCCCCATGCAAAATGAAATGCAGTTGCATCATAAAACCAACCGATGCCACTGCCGCCGGAATGTGTGTCATCCGATGTATTACATCCGTTTTGGACACCACAAATCCCCCATTATGTACTAACTACTATGTGGGACAAGCACTTTAGTGCCAGAATTCCCTTATTGGTGGTACATCCCATGCCCCCCACGCTTAACCATAGCGTTCGTTCTACGAGTATATTATAACTAATTAGGTAATTGTCGGTTTCGATAACAAAAACTTTTTTACCCACTGGGGTCCTGGGAACGGGATACATGGAAGGCAAGGAGGCACATGATACGAATCTACCGCAGGAACAATCAGTCACTGGAAACCACAGCAATTTCTATTTTTTTAGATTTTATTTCCGCATACTTTTACTACAAGCTGGGGATATAGTTATGCACAACCCTCCCGTTGGGCGCCATTACAACTTTTGTTCATTCTCTCTAGAACTATCAGAGTTTCGGGGGGACTTTTGAACAATTTCAAAGTTTCGGTGTCGTCGTCATTTGGAAATATGCTAAATAAGTGCAAAATTAATACTCTCATGCGGCAGGCGCATCCTCGGGTACACATCCATATTCCTGTTTATGCAAATCCTTATAGCGAACAACAAGGATATGGCTATACACTACCACATTACCAGCGCAGTGGAATACGAGTAGTGTGTCCTCTGCTCTTTTGGTATAGAAACGTTTCGACAGTCGGAAAACTAAAGCAACACCGTCATCGTAACAAGTTGAAATATGTTTCGGTTTGCCTCAAAAACTACCACCTTCCCTTCTTTTTCGAAACAATGGTGTTGTACACTTTTTATGGCGAGACCCGCAGGAGTTTCATATCCACTATAAAGATAGCTATACCTATGATTTCTTTTTCTCTCCTGGATGCAGAACAAAGCTATCATTGTGATGAAATAATCAAGACTACACTCTGGATACCGAGAATGCCCAGAAGCACCGAACAGGCAAAGTATAAAGTCGATACGATACACTCATATGCACAAAAAAACCCTGATTGTAGCCCTTTAATCCTTTTCACTGTTTGCATCACGCGTGCCTTTAAAAAGTCATTTATTCGAAATTAAACCTTTTGTCTTCCAATCGGGCCGACCGATGCCTCTAGGGAAAGGCTTCGTTGTGAATTAAGTCATTAGTCGTATAGTTGGGTTGTGTGCAGTGGTGAGGGGTTACCCTCTAGGGGCCAGGTGCAGATGGTGCCGCCATTCGCACACACATGATTCCAATTAAAAACTCGCTCAGTACACATTCATTCATTTCAATTATAGGAGGCACTCTGTTCGGTACGGAACAAAAGGACTTGATTTCATGATATAATGAGAAGACACAAACACACATCCATCCAAACGAAACGAGTGGGGTATTAAGAGATAATAGCCTCCAGGGATAACGCTGCAAACATAAATATTTATTTCGAAGATAAAACGGAAATGGTAGAGCAACGAAGACGGCGGCGACCATTTTCCACCTTCGAAACATTAAACAAAACACAAGTATACGAGTATATAAATAACAAATCCCCAACATAGCCAAGCCACACACCATCACCAGCCAGAAAGAGGGACCCGTTTCTGAGTCATCCATCCAGAGTAACTTTCACTTTGGATTAGTTTTCCTTTGGCCAACATAACACACAACAACAACATTATTATTATCCTGGAAATCCTCATGTGTACAATGGCAAAGAGTGTAGAGCCAGAAAGATTTCAAGTGCTGATTTGTTATCCCAGACAGCCACCACCAGCCATCACTCTCATCTTGTGCTCTCTGCAAGCGTTGCTCCACCACATCAGTTCTGTGTGTGACTGTGTATTTCCTTAATCACATGGGTGGTAGTGGTAGTTGATACTGAAAGGAGTAGTGGGGGTGTTTATGACAACTTCGTTTAGGTTATGTTCATGGATCAGTAGTCTTTTTTCTGTGTGCACTCCCATTCAATTGGGATTTCATTTCTCATTCTCTCAGTAACGGTGAAGCTATTTCCCTCATCCCCGATCCAACCCTCTATTTTCATTTAAGCCAGAATGAAAGGGAGAAAGAGTTCAAAAGGACTCAATGTATACCCCTTTATACAATTCCCTATTACATCATCGTATCGTCCTTGGGATCGGGAAACATTAACAAAATTCTGAGCTGCTCGTCGACGTCCTCGACATCGTCGTCGTGGTTTTGGAACGAAAACTGATAGTCCCTATATGTGGGGAGTGAATTGATATATGTGTTGTCTGTGTATATGATAGAATGTAACCGTTTCTACTATGCCTTCTATTTCTAGGATACTCAATCTCCCTAGTAGAAATCGAATCACCGCACCGTTCGGTGGCTGATGTTGTCAGCATATTGTAACAAAGGAACCGCGTGTAGCTTCATATTTTTTGTTTGTAATTTTTTGCCCCCAGCTCTAGGATTCTCTTATAGATAGCAAGTTTAGATGGTGTTTCGACTTTGGTGCCATTGGCTTCTATTTGGGAGAAGAGGAAGATGGGATTCCTCTATTTTCTGTCGTCGTCGTCGCAAAACGATGAATCTCATCAGGCATGTAATTAGATTTTTGGAAAATAGTAGCGGGATTGCGGCACAGCACGATGCGGCCTTGATTGGAAGGAAGGGATTTTAGTTCAATAATTGAAATTGTATACAAGGATTTATATACATTTAGAGGCATTATTGGCATCGGAATTTGTCAACTTTAAGGAATAGACAATGTTTTTGAAGATATAGCATCATTGAGGGAAGCGCGGGGAAGGCCCTGCAACTAATTTAATTTAATTTGTATGGAATAATATTTTGACTTGATAACAGTTACAGAGTTGTCTATAAGAACCTAATGTGGTAGAATATTTAATAGAAGAAAAAATACTAAAAACACTAATGGCTGACTTCAGTCCTTATGAATAGTAAAAGAGGATTGTTTCCGTCAAACAAATACACCTTGTAGAGAATCATAGGCTAGGGACAGTACATTTTCTGGTGAGTCTGAATGCAAAGGTTGAGAACTACTTTTCATGACAAGAGATATTTCTTGGAGGTTTTTTCATTTCCTGAAAAATTGGTTTTTGTTTTCAACTTATGCAGCTGGAAATCAAACCCAAACCTACAGCGATACAGTCCAAAGCACTAACACTTACACTGTGGGAGTGAATTCCAAAGACGGATTGCAGCAATGAAAAATTGTCTCTCAGATGTGAGACACGGGAATCGGGGGAGTATTAAATGATATGATCTGTTTGATGCTGGAAACCGGAATATTTCGTATAAATATGCTGGCTGTCTTGTCTACCGAATATTGGAAAGTAGGTTTAAACTTCGAAACTAAGTAAAATTTTCAAACGACATATTTAGGAAGTTCATAGACACTAGACAGAGGACATGATCGTATTTTCTAAGGCCAAACATATACCTAATACTATTAAACGCTATCTTCAACATTTTCCTGCTCGTAGAATCACAATTGTTGTATATTTCGCATCCATACGTAAGGACTTGCCATCAATTTTATGATACTTTCAAAGACCGCCCTCCCATACACCTTCCTGACTTTATTGAAGAAGTACTCGTAGAAACTCGGTTTCAGGAGATATCGGCAACCACCAAAACCGTGATCTTATTCTACAAATAAAACCCATCATCGAAGCCGACACTGAGAAATGTTATCAGGAAGCGACAAGATTTCTAATCACGTACTTAAAAAGCTACCAAATCTTGCTATTTTCTGTTGACTAGAATCTTCAACAACTGTCTGAACAACAGCAATTTCCCTGCAGCCTGGAAAACGACAAAGGTTGCAAAGGGCGCAAATTTGGAAAGATATCAGCCAATTTCGTTGCTGTATGAGCAAGATACTGGAGGCGTTCGAAATAAAGACTCTACCTTACATCCACTACTGGGACTCCGTTCTGATGTTACAATTGGACTCAAAAAAAAGAAAGCCATTGTAACGTGCTTGCTGGGCATCGAAAACAACTTTCGACAACGTTTGGATAAAAGGATTACTATTCAAACCTTCGGAACTTGGACTCCCTAATCACTTGGTAAGAATAATCAAAAATTTCCTAACCCATAGACTTTTGCATGTACAGATAGCAATGCATGTATCATCAACCAAAGGAATCAACGCTAGAATTCCTCAAGGATCTAAACTTGGACCGCTTCTGTTCAACATTTACACTGCTGATCAACCAACCAACAAACCAGGCTTTATGCAGACGACTCCATCTTAAACGCCACCACTTTTTCGCCAGAAATTGCTGCCAGGAGAATGAAAGAGCATATTAGAAAACATGTGGGAATACTATGTCAAATGGGGACTGAAGATAAACAGAAGAAGATGAAGAATTTTGAAAGAAAGGTACTAAATAAATAAAATTTTAAATATAGCCAAAAAAAGTTAGCACATACTTGGCAAAAATCATTCCGGTTTTCAATGGGGTGAACTGCTGAACTGCCTACAAAGATCTAAAAACTCCATACGTTTCCCTACACAAGAACTAACGTGAACGCTCCATGTTATTGTTCGTTGAAGACCATACCTAGGTTTCTTAAAATGGTTGTGAATTCTAGGTGGATAGAATTCAGAAGTAGAATTAAAAGTACATTAGATACATCTAATAACTTTTTGGATATTACAAGACATTTGCATTTTGTAGGGTTAAGGATCAAACAATGGTTTAGTGCCCATGTTCAAGATCTTCGTTTATAGTACATATGTAGTTCTCTATAATACCTAAGGGACAACTTTTATAGATTTGTAATTCATCGGCATAAAAATGTTTAGAAACATTTGGTATCATCTTTCAATTAGATACGAGAAAACCAATTTGAGGGCTTGTGGGGAAATGTTAAGCTCCAAACTGGTTTACCATATTGAAAGCTTTAGAGAAGTCAAGAAGTACCGAAAAGGTAACACTACTAACGTCAAGACCTCATATAACTTCGACGACTTTCATAAGTGCTGCTGTACAACAGTTTAGGACGGAACGCGGATTGAAAACTCACAAGGAAGTAGCTAGCATCAGAGCACATATTCAGACGGTTGGAATAGTGTTTTTGCAGCAACTTTAATTTCGCAAACTTTATAAGCTGTATGCAGCTCTTCCACCGAAAATGTATCCAGCGTCGGTAGGCACGATCGCTTTTATTCATAAAATCTTTTATTTCTTTCGTAAGCCAGGGTTTGGATACGCAGAATAGATTTTTTGTCTTTAGTGGGACGTGTGTATTATAAAGATTTGATATGTTTTCATTGAAAAACTTTACTTGTTCAATGGAATAATTGGTAATAAGGAATAAAATCTTAGAGGCACTGGTTTCAGCTTCAAATCCAAAATTCATTTTTAAATTTAATATCGTATATGTTCGACAAAAAATAATTATAACTCAGCGACAGAAAATCGGAAGTAGGTTTCTACCCTGCCTGTGACACACATCTAGTATAGACACCATAGTATAGAAATGAACCACATGTCTGTCAGGGTATACTACTATAATACCAGCTGAGCAAAATAGTATGAGCGTAGTATCGATACTAGGGTTTTTTGCGTCTTCTCCTTAGCGAAAACAGCTCGATTTTTCTAAAGTGAATAATAGTTTTACTTAAAATCATTGCCATCTTGATGTTTTTTATGATTTTTAAATATTTTCAAATTTGTGATTTCAAAATGACAACGAATTTTAAATAGAAAAGTTTTTGGCAGCGACCAAATCGGAGGTATAAGGGGAGGGAAGTATAAGGGAGGATATAAAAAATGCCCATATTTATAAAAAAATATGTGCTGAGCTGGCAGAAAAGATCCATCACAAATTTTAAATATCTAGATTTGAAAGATTGAAAATTTTTGTTTGCCAGATTATGCCTGGCTGTCAAACTACTCGTATACTACGTTATGCAGTGTGTCACCTAGCATGGTATTGAGAATACTTTAGTATTTATTCTATGGTGTCTATACTAGATGTGGGTCAGGGGCATAAGGGTGTTAGTGCATTTAATTCAATTTAACTTGCCAGAATCACAATATCGCATCTCCAAAAAAAAATTAATCTAATTTCAGCTTTTAATGCTAAGAACGTTTTTGCGATTTTCTGTCGCATGATCATTATCATTTAGTGAACAAAAAAAAGAACACAGTTTTTTAGTTGCCAAGTTAAAAAATCATAGGTGCGTTACTGACCTAATGCATCGCGATTTCTTCGTATGATATTTGATCTTCGTTCCTTCACATTAGAATTTGGAAGCGAAATCACATATGGTTTCTGTTTTTAGAATTGTCTGTTCTAATCTGAATGAACGGACGAATATGCTCGAAATTTGGGATAGAGTGCCTGCCCAAGGAAGGTTGTGATAGAATCGTCGGCCCTGGTCGAAAACACGACACAAATACGGCTGTTGTGAGGCTCCTATTTAGTCCATCATGCACTCAGCAGTGTTGCTCTAGGTACTTCTTCCTTTTGTAAATGAAAATCATGTACAAAAAGGCAAAAGCAGCAGACGAATTTACTAGCAAATTTTTCCATCCCTTATAATATTCACAGTATCACGATGTGAATTGTAAATTCAGAAAAATTCTTCCAATATATCATCAAGTTATATACAGAGGTGTCCTCGGTGGCAACGCAGGACAAAATAGAAGAACTCACATGTAAGAGGATCTCCTTTTAAAAGTTCGGAAAAGCGATTGGTTGCGCATTGCACGGCGGATCCCCCAATGTTACGTGACACGTCACGTGACATAAGATCCCAGGTTCGGCCATCGCCGTGTAGAGCTCCTGACGATGATTGCTATCATACGCGACTTTCAAATTGGTTAAAAGATGATGAGTATCGCTTGGAAATTCGTTACTCTTTCTCAATATATGCATCAATGCCGGACTGAAAGCCACACTGAAACATCTTATATTCGATGACGTTCAAAAGGGATGTGTCTCTAGTTCTTGCAGGACAAAGCGATCGCCTTTTTGAAGTTGGGCACATGGAGGTAATAGGACATGTATCCACCTATACTTAGTTAAGGATTTGATGCGTACACCCTACCAAAATATTATCACCGTATTTGAGAAGCTCTGGAAGTAACCGCTCTCTGGATCTTAAGATATTATTATAGCCAAGGGTACCTCTTCATCACTGGTTGGTGGAACTGGGTTCTTCCTTGATTGAAAGTGGGTTGTCTTCTTGCCTATTGCTCCACCTATATCACGTCAATTGCTACAAATGATGCTTAAAAATATTTACTATTCCTTTTATTTCAGTGACTAAGCTACCTTCACTGTTTTGAAGAGCCAGTTTTTCCGTCTTAAAACCGTTTTGGCCAGGTGCTTGGCTTATTTTATCAAATTTCCGAATGCTCTTTAGATCGTAAGATCCGAGTAGAAAGATGGAGTATTTCCAGTATTCTTCTGAAGAGAATTTAATCGCTGTGACTTAAAATTGCTCTGGACGTCTTTTTCGGCTGATTTAAGTGCTAATTTTAGTGATCAGGAAGTTTTTGTACATTTGCAAGGTCTTAATGTCACGGTTTAAATACCATTTAATGTTTTTTTTTATTCACATTCGCGATCGATTACTCCATAGTTTGCAATATGCGACAACGTTGAGATTCTCGAAATGGGGATCACAGTTCTCGTTAGAAGGTTTCAAACTGCTATAGTAATGCTCGAGTAGGAAAGACAATTTCTCTATTTTTGGTGGCGCAACGTTGAAATGGGCAGCAATTGGGACCTCGTTCTGAAGGTCAATTGAATATGATTTTTCATTATCATACAGAATAATTCGCATAAGATGCTTCAGAAACCTAGGGCTATCGGGTTAATAGCAAAAAAGCTTTTGGAGAGGGTTTCATTTCCGTCATTTAGGAAGGGGGCGCTCAATTTAATAAACCACGCGCAAAAAAATTATCGGCTCGAAACAACTTGAGGCTAATTGATTGATTCAACCAAATTGGTGTGCAATTTTAACAATCTCAAGTCTGTTTGATGAGAAATTGGATATGATATTTTACCATCACGACTTGGTTGAATCAAACGAGAAGATTATTTAGATTTGAAATTTTAACCCATTTGCCTACTAAGATTAAATAAATCTGGTTAATTGTTTTAACCTAGATACTTGTTTATTTAAGCAACATAACTATAAGTTTAATTTATTCAAGACGATTGCTCAATATTGAATAAGGAATGTGTTAAATTAATTGCGTGTATTTATTAAATTTAAACACGATACTCGTTTAAATGAAACAATCTTGGAAAATTGTGAAATAAAGTCTAGGTTCTCGATTAAACTAACATTTTTAGTTGTTATTTTATACAATTTCATTTAGTCGCGTTGAATTTTACCGAAAGTGTATTGTTTCTTACACAATTTTTAACCCATCGAAAAATGATATCGGTTAATTGCTATTTGGATTGTTATTTTTCTTCGTGAATGTACTAAATTGGGAACAAAATTAGACTTAGATTTATATGTGATACCTTTTTTTCAAAACCACGAATTCATCATTTTCAAATGCTTATTGGAACAATATTTTAAAAATCAAATTTTGCAACCAAATTCAATATTCAAACTCGAATGCTTTTAGTCGAAAGACGCGATCTTAATGGATTTATGTAATTTAGGTTCTGAAATAATTGAATATTCCGAAAACTTTTCTTTTTTTAGATAAATTGCATATCCACATTAAAGGTTGAACATTTAGAGCAAAATAAAACTTGTTCGAAGATTATTTAATAATTTGTATGTATTAAAAACAGAGCGACATGCTAAGGATTTCTTATGGGAGGCAAGAAGTTCTTTTTACGCTCTGATCTGGCTATGGTCAATAAAGTATACATTCAACTAAGACTTGAGTATAACTCTCATATCTGGTCTGGTGCCCCCATTACTCATTTGAACCTGTTGAATAGAACTTAGAATAGAGCCCTAAAACTTATAGGAAACACATCCATTGAGAAAACTTTTCTATCTCTTGAACACAGTCGTAACGTCTCCTGTTTTCACTGTTTTATCGCTTTTTTTATCAACAATGTTCAATTGAAATAGCCAATTGCGGTCCTCTCCTCAAACAAATCCGACGTAACACACGTCTAACTGGAAATGTTCATCAGTTTAGCCTTGAAGTTAACTGCGGACGTACTGTCAAATAAAGTGGTTCTTTCTTTAGAATATGGAATACTTTGTCCATCTCTATTTCCCCCCCCCCCCCCTTATTTGCACAATGGTTGTGTAGCATACTTTATTTCAAAGTAGTCAGAATATTTGTATACCATACTGTAAACAGGTCGGTTATTTACTTAAATAAATGTACATAGAAAACGTTTGACAAATCCGCGATTGGGCCGAACGATCGAATGATTTACCCGCAACTTATATTCACTAAATTTCTTTATCACTAAAAATCATGTTTAAGATTACTCAATAAAAATCCTTCAAACCAACCACGTCGTTCAATATTATTTGGTCTGTAAGAAAATCCTCTATAATTTATCAGAAGTGAAATATATACCACGTGCAAATAAAATTGCCAGAAAGAAAAAAGTTAAATTCGTTGAAAGTGTGGTATTCACAAAGAATCCAATTTTTTTTCCTGCGAAATAATCCAATTGAGTAAGAATGTCTTAAGCGTGGACTAAGTTCTTGAATGCAGCAACAATTGTTATTCTCAAAGCAGTGCTTAGATCTTTAGAGCTTCCAAGCAGTGGTACAAAAGCTGAGTTAAAGCGCCGTGTACAGATAGGAGTAAAAGACTTAACAGAAGATGATCTGCGAAAACTCATGCACGACAGCCCTAGTGAATCCACTGCAGAGCTTGCTGATGAACAATTTTCTGATGCCGAGACGCTTACGAGGAACCACGCATGGAAGAAGATATTCTCGACGAAGAATTAGAAAAGCTCCGTCGGATTGCCAAAAAGAAAGATGAGATTAATAAACTTCAAAGACAGCTTCGTGAACTTCAACTGGAAGGGTCTGCAAATATTGCTAAATCGACTTCGGTTTGTTTCAAAGATTTGAGGGCTCCATAGCCGTTTTCAGCTGTGACGACAATTTACCTGTTCAACGTTGGTTGGAACAATTTGAAGAACATTACGAAATCCTAGGTCTGGACGAAAGAAACAAATTTCTCTATGGGAAAAGGTTCTTAACAGGTACAGCAAGACTATACATCAGAACAGTCATACCAAAAAGTTGGCAAGATATAAAAAATTATTTAATGAGCGAGTTTAAAAAGAATGTGACCAAGGCAGATGTCTACAGTGAACTTCAAAACAGAAAGAAACGACGTGAAGAAACTTTCCAACAATATGTTCTTTCAATGCTGCAAATAGCTTCACAAAGTTCTGTTGAAGAAGAGGACATAATTCACTTCATAATTAAAGGAATCGCAGATGTTGAAATTAATAAAACAATTCTGTACAATGCAAACAACATCACAGAATTAAAGTCGGCCTTACACAAGTATGAAAGCACAATTGCCGCGACAACCATTCCGATGCAAGACCATCAAGAGCAGATGTCAACAACAAAGTTTCTAATCAGAGCAGTACTCGACCAACAACTGATAAGAGAGAAGTATCGTGCTTTAAGTGTGGGAAGCTGGGACACATATCACCAAATTGCTCTGCCAAGAAGTCAGTGATGATTGTCAATACGAAAGATCGAACAAAAGAGAAAGTTAGTTCGGATCTGTTCCGCAGCGTGAACACCAACACGTACCAGAAGGACAAGTCATCAAGCAACGAATTCGAGAAAAACATCAACTATAAGTTTGTCAGTGATCAGATGGATACATCAACAACACTTTTGACGCTTTTGGACTCAGGGAGCCCTATCAGTTTTGTTCAAGCTAAATTTATCCGGCCGTTTTTAATTTCAACTATCAACGTGAGAGGCAAAAATTATGTTGGAGTGAACAATAGCCCATTAGATGTATTGGGAAGTGTAACTTGTATCATATGTTATGAAAAATTATTTATTAATTTGCAAATCTTAATTGTAAAGAATAATTCAATGTCTTATCCCATAATTCTAGGAAGAGATTTCATGGGAAAAATTGGTTTGGTGCTGCAAAAACAAAAAGCGAAATTGATGGTGATCTCGACGTGACATCTGACGTTCATAATGGTCCAGCAACAAGTAAAAACAATGAGCTGATTGATGCTGCTGATGATGACAACTTTATAAGTGAGGTTATGAATATAAACGTGAGTTGCAATGTAAGTAAGTTAGATCTAAAATAAATGAGAATTTACCCGAGGTTATAAAAGAAAAGGTTATTAGAATAGTTTCACCAGCTTTCTCTATTTCTAAAGACAACAAACCCTCAAATAATTATTTTAAAATGCAAATTGTTTTGTCCAAAGATAATCCTTTTCACCAGAGATCCAAAATAACCGTTGACCTTTATTTCCAATCGGTTTCTCACTGAGATTTATTTAATTCGCCAATTTCATTTTGGTCTTGGTTTGTGATTTATTTTTAAAAATAAATTTTTTAGGTCTTTGGGTGAGATTTATCATTTATGTTCAGAAATATCTCTTATCTGTTGACTTATTTAACTAAAAATAAATGGAAATGGTTAACCTTAAACCTTTTCCGTAGAAAATAAATCAAAAATGGTTAAAATCATAATTATATTATTTTCTTTATTTTGCAAGTAAAAACACAAAATATATTACTTCAGTCACAAAAATAAAACCTTTAACACTTGATAGTAAACTTCTTGAAATTTGGTTTCGGCACTTTCACTAATCAGTTAATTCTTAAGTATTAAGCCTAACTAAAAGTAAACTCCCAAAAGTTTTTGAATTTAAATTGTATCTTCTTTCACTAAGTATAAAACTTATAGAAGAATTTATTTTTATTCTTTATTTATTTTTATTTTTTTCTCAGCAATAAGTGGTCACCGGTTAACCAAAACCTAAAAAAAAATCAAAATAAAAGTTTCTCTTTGAGAAACCGAAAAAAATAAAATGTAAGTAAACTGGTTATTAAGTGATCATTTTTGTAAATCTCAACAAGTGAGAGTAATTTAAGAGACCTTTCAAAAGGTTGAGATTTACTTTTGATCTCTGCTTTTCACTGTCCGCCTAGGAGATTACCTTATGTACATAAAATAAAACTTCAAGAAATTTTAGATGATTTAATCAAGAAAGG
This sequence comes from Philhelius festivus, assembly GCA_963931855.1. Classification (NCBI taxonomy): domain Eukaryota; kingdom Metazoa; phylum Arthropoda; class Insecta; order Diptera; family Syrphidae; genus Philhelius; species Philhelius festivus. The sequence continues at coordinate 32,260,016 of OZ007557.1, read as the reverse complement.
CATTATTCGCGAATCGACTTCCTCGTTTGCGTCGCCCATAGTTCTTGTGCAGAAGAAGAATTGGGAGCTGAGGCTTTGCGTTGATTACCGCGAATTGAACAAAATGATAATTATCCCTTGCCGTTAATAGAAGATCACATCGATCGTCTCAAAAATAAAAAGTTTTTCACAACTTTAGATTTAAAAGATGGATTTCATCATGTTGGAATGTCAGAGGAATCAATTAAATACACGTCATTTGCAACACCTCTAGGACAATTCGAATATGTTAAGATGCCATTCGGGCTCAAAAATGGTCCTTCCGCTTTTGAAAGGTTTATCAAGCAAGTTTTTAAAGATTTGATTGCGAAAGGTAAAATTCTTAGCTATTTGGACGATTTTTTGATTGCTACAATGGCATAATATTTTTTTAAATGTATAGAAACCACATCAAGGTGACCATCTATATTTCCTATTTTTTTTTTCGATTATTTTGTGTTCAAATGCATTGGCAAATACTGGAGCTTATTGACCCCCAACTTAATCTAAAATCAACCTGAACTATCTCAAGTATTCGTCTTGGTTACACAAAGCAATATAAACAAATTCCTCTATTCACGTAAATTAATTGAAACAAAGCATTCACCTTAATTATGGCAGTCCCCTCTATTTCTCACATTAAACACTATTTTCCACAAGATTTCTACTAATGAAATTACTTGGACTTCATGACCAACATTCAATTCATTCATTTTACCGAATTCCGCATTCATCAATATCCATCAATACCTTGTGTGTGACCCCTATTCATTCGAATAAACCAAAATACTTCTCTTCTTAAAATGTATCAACCACGTGCACTATACATCCTGCTCCGGTTGTCTACCATTCATAGAGACAAAAAGATACCAACTGCAAAACAAAAAAGTACATAACCCAATGTTTCACTCCGACAACACAACGCAGAAATAACATCTCAATTTCAAAACAAAGATCAATATCCATATGTCCACACAACCTCTGTATCCAATTTATGTCCCCTGTCCTCCACTCGGTCCCAACTCCTTGTCGATGCTTTCTCTGAAACAATTTTTCAAAAATATACCACCGGCCCTCCATCCACATAATTCAGACATAAAAAATAGCTACAAAAAACATCTTCTCCCTAAAATGGATATAAATGAGAAGCAAGACCCATTTTGTTGAACAACCCTTATGACTTGGAATACCAACGAGCTCGGGGACATTTTGTCTCTTTCAACTCTCATGAAATAATCAAGAGGTATATCTCATCGATGGCAGTTCTTTTATATGGCACTCCGCTGAAATCTCCATATTTCAAAAAACAAAGTTCAAGACATGGATGTGGGTTGATGGCTGCTTCAGAAGTAGAAACCATCCAGTTTTGTCGTCATCAAAATTGTCTTGCATGATATTTTTTAGATAAGTGCCCTCGGCTCCCGGGGCTAAATAACTTCCAAAGATATGAGAAACAAGTCCCAAGTTTTGTTAAAATGTTTTCCACACACTAAGAATTTTCCAATACATAAATACATCATGGTTCAAATAAACGTTAGAAATGCCCAGAAAAAGTTTAGAAAACAAGTTTAATTCAATAATTCTGACATCTCAGACAGCTCCAACGAGTTTAAAGATAAAAAAGGTATAATTGGAATCATACAAAATTTCTCGCATGCTACATTGGAAAAAAATGAACAACTGATAGAAAACTTTCAGTACACACTGTTCGGAGAAGAACATGCGCTCAAATTCCGTTTGTAATCAAAATGTTCTGAGAGAACCTTTGTTTCGCAAGGGCTGTACGATGTTGAGGGTTGATGGTGGTTCACAGTTAATCAGTGTTGGACTCGTGGCACAGCATCACAGAATGTTGCTGACGCCGAGGCGCTTAAAAACCATCTCGGAAGCACGCAAGGAGGAAACAACATTGAAACATCGATGAAACACCTATCAGCCACATGCGATGGAAACCTTGTCAGTTCGTAAAAGGTGCTCGCAATCGAAAGGCAGCTCCAGCTAGTTTGAGGAGCCCGGGCTATCAGTTTGTCAACGATAACGTTTAAGACCGACCGCAAAAGTGAAGGCGGGAGTGAAGTTCAGAGTTTTTTTTTTGTATTTGTTTCAATACACAAAGGAATAGGGTGTTTTACTCGTAGTACTATTTCGGAGGGGGTTGGTTGTTTGTTCGAATTGTTTGCTAATTTTGTCCCAAGGGTTGGGCGACTTAAAGTGCTTCCAAAAAAGTTTTGCGTTATTTCAGCCCTTAATTTACTGAACGACACAACACGAATGGGGGAGACACAGACAGACGCGAAAAAGAATTCCAAGAAATCCACTCCAGTTATAGTACGACGTGTAGTGTAGTAGTATCCTGTGAGTTGAAAGAAACAAAAGGAGAGAAAAAAAAACGGTTTGTTGTGAGTGCATCAGGTGTCCTGGGTTATAAACAAAAAAAGCCCTTGTGTGCTATAATGTAATCCGCCGGAAGTGAAACCGTAACCGAGTGCGATCCGCGCGCAATCCAAACAATGGAAATGGATGTGAACTTATCGTCGAAGAAAATTGGCGCTATCGAGGGCGTGCTGGGCGGTGGTATAGGTCTTAGCCCAAATTCGCCAGTCGCCAAGTCGGGCTGCTGCATGATTCGAATGAATTTAAGGACGAAACAGCATCGAACGCCACAGGAAGTGTATTTCGAGAGTCGGGGCAAGTCGTGCAAGAAGCTGTTAAAATTTAATGGCAACTCGAACAAGGTTAGTTATGCGATGAAGTGAGTTTTCTTTAATAAAAATTTAGCATTCCATCCTTTATATTCATCCATTCATGTGTACGAGTATGTATGCTCATATCCTTGCAATCGCCCATTGCAATTGGGTTTATTTATCTGCTCCCAATAATGATCCTTTGTGCCATCGAACATGAGAGGAAGCAGCAGGAGCAGGAGGGGAGTTAACATGAAAATTCCATCCTATATGACGACACACATTCATGACAGGGCGAAGAAGGAGGGATATGTTATTATATGCCAGGATATGTCACTTTTGGCTTTCGTTATCCTTATTTTTGTGTTTGCATGGTGCTGCTGCAGTAGAGTAGCAGCATTATAATATTGAGGTATTCGTGTCGTATCCTGGTTTCAGGATATATGATTTAAGCGCAGCTATTTTTCTATAGGAGTTTCATATCCTGCGGCTAAGTCTCTAGAATGACAGCAGTAGGGTGACCAAATCCGAACTTCATTTGCATTTATCCTGTCCTCGTTTAGTTATATGGAATGGGATACATTTTTTATCGTCCTTCCATTTTGTACTGGCGTTTTTCTTCTGCCTTTTTACCCCCTGCTGCTTCCCGGATGATTGTCTGTGTTTCTCAAAGGAGGTGGTTCGAGTGGAACAAAACATACCGTATTCCATAGGTTCTATTCTACCCAAAGGACGATGGTAGTGGCGACCGTCGGTCGGTCGGTTGGCCATTCAAATAGATAGCTTGCGGTTATTCCTGGAACTTTGGTCCTATGCTTTCTTTCATTCCCGTTCTTCATCTGCTACTCTTACGATTATATGTCCCTTTTTCGTTTGTCTGCTTCCTTTGTCCTTTGAATTATATGAGCTGGAAGCAGCAAGGTAAGTTTTTACAGAAGAGAGGCCTCTATCTAGATACTGCTTTACCTGCTTATTTTCTCGTACCCAGGATTACGATATTTTTTTATTCAATTTTATTCGGGAAGGCGCGGCACAAAAAAGGACTCAAATCAAATTATGTTTTTTTTTTTTTTGTGCTCTTAGAAGCTTTTTTTCTTTATTTCAGTTTGTTTCTTCTTTTTTTCTTGCGGAAATTTATGATCAAGTGGGAGGGTAGGTCTAGGCAACGCCATCGTCGTCGTCGACATAACGATGATTCGGGGAGGGGAAGACGGCTGCCTACCCAACAATCTGTGACTAGGTAACTAGAAAATCTGGAATTTAATTTCATCTCCTATGTTTGCCCATTTGGAATGGTTTCAAGAGTTTGTGTTTGCTGTGTTGTTTTATTTTTTGCTCCTTGGCATAAAAGTGTACTCGTAGACATAAAAATTGAAAATAAAACAAGGATTCTAATGAAACTGCTATACCTACACCCTAAGGCAACTTGACCACTATCTAAACTCGCAGAGAGCTATGCCAAAAGGATAAACGAGTATACCTACTTAAATTCTTCTTCTTGATAAATTAACAAAGATGCTTATCCTTTCCATACTCGTATACCTCGTTATCATAAGAAAGGATATGGGAAGTGTTTGCAGAAATAATAGGCTTTGCGCCTGATAATATGCTACACATGAGGCACCGTCGTTGATGTGGTTGGGCGGCAGACAGTCTGCCTCTATAGGGTTTTTGATATTATGTGGGTTAAGTAGGTGAAGAGAGATGATAATTCTCAAAAGATATCAGGATATTTACGTTAAGGCAGATTAATAGGCTATTGCCACAGTTAGACTTATCCTTAGACGGAAGCAATTTCCAGTAACACTCTTGGTGCCATTAATCACTCGCTTGAGTTATATTATAAAAAGAGTGCGATGTGTTATGTTGGGGTTGCTTGTTCTTCGCTTTAAGGGATGGTTTGTTTTTATCTATTCAAGGAATTTTTGTATTGTTAGTAGGATTTGTAAGGTTTTGTAAAACGAGTGTTTTTTATTCAAATGAGAGATCAGCTTTAGCTTAAACTTGTAAGGCCATTCATTTTATTGTAAAAGTTTAGCTTAGAGTATAATTTTTTCTGTGCTGATTTACATTTTTAAAAATTCATTCTTTTGCAAGAAATTAAAGTGTTTTATCTAAAGTAGTTTATCTACATAGAGGGTGTACTTTTTTTAAAAGGAAAACTTTAATATGAAATTTAAGAGAGACAAATGTTTTTAATATCTTATCTATGAAAATGGCTTTATTTGAAAGATAATTTTTTGTCATTCATTAATATTTGAATATGATTTGGGGCATTTGGCCGTAATCTGGAGGTCAAATTTTCACACGACCCATAGTTTCTCGAATTAATCGTCCTGATGGACGATTATGAGCACCGAAAATCGACCTTAACGCCTGATGTGTTTCTCGAACTGAACCATGTTTTTTAAAATAAATTACTTTAATGTATCGTTGATCCGGCGTGAGTCTATTCATCATGATTTGCCATGCCAAACAAAGCTCAAAACAACCCAGAACGTTCAAATCAGCTGTCTCAGAAAACAGTGTTGCCAATTTAAAGTTATCCGCCTGTAAAAAAAAATCAACCGTTATTTACACTAAGAGCATCGATCGTAGGAGCAACTTTGAAAATTGCAACTTCCCATTCCCGTGTTTAGAAACTGGTGACTTTGAGTCTATTGATTACCTTTACTTATGCTAAATAGATAAAATGTGCGTTACTAGAGAGAAGGGTTCATAACCATACAATTATTTTTTAAATGATTCAATCAAGTCATTTAGTAGTTGGGATCTAAAAATAGGGTGTCATGTAATTTTTCAAATAAATATTAGTTTATGCCACAGCAAAAATTGTAAGTCGTTGCGGTTTCCTAAATAAGCTTTTAAATACAAAATTTTTAAATAAAAATGAAATTTCAAAAAAGCAAATACTGATCCGTTTTTGAGATATCGAATTTTCAAAAAAAAATGATTTTTCTTAAATTTAAAAGTTTTGAAATGCACTGTTTTTTCAAACTTTTTAGAAGCTTCTTTAATAAAAATTCCAATTATGCCGATAATGAGAAATTCAAAATTCGGAAGAATTTTATTTTATTATAGATCGTAAAAATTAATCGAAAGAAAATAAAATGCACGACTGGATCGCACGAACTTGCTCTTATGTAAAAGTACTTTGGAATTTAAGATACATTTTATAAATATAAAAAATTGATTTAATGAGATAATAATGTTCAAATGCATAAAATTGCCGTCTGATTTCTAGAAAAGTATGAATTTATGCAAACAAGCTTTAAAAAATCGTTTTATTATTAAATACATTTTTTATATAAGAAATTTCTTTAAAACTTTTCAAGAAAAAAATGTGGGATGCGAATTTTAAGTATTTAATAATATTGATTTTAGGAAATAATTTAAAAAAATAATCGTTCATAGGTTTTGAAGATATTGATTTTTCAAAAAAAACTATTTTCAAAGAAAAACTAACAAATATTTGTTCGAATATTTTTATATACAATATTATTTTAAACTTAAGGGGACTCCTGCTGAAAATTTTTGGTTAAAATCCTTAGAGCCGTTAATGCGAAAGTCGAAAAGAAAAAAAAAAAGGTTCTATGACAGGTAACATTTTGCCCCAAAATTTTTTTTGACCATGTCCATAATATCACACCTAATTTTTTTCGTTAGAGCCGTTTTTGAGATAAATAAGATTTTGCATTACGGGTGTATGGGGGGTACCGTTAGTTTTGGAGCTAAAAAGAAATTTCAGTTTCCCCTCTAAGGAATCACCGAAGACTCTTAAGTACCGAGGTTAGGCTGTAGTTCGAGGTACAGACATACAGACAAACAGACGGAATTGCCGGACCCACTTTGTTTGTCTTCGCTATTATCGTAATGTCAACTTTGATCAAAATCTCTAGTTCGATTTTTTTCCCAAATACAGAACTTGCCCTATAGTACCTATTACATCGCAAGTAAAAATATTAATATTCTAAGCGCCGTTTTCGAAAATCATTTTTTAAGATTTGTATGGTTAGTACTGTATTTTTAGATTAGATACATTTTTTTTCTCACATCTTGTAGATTGTTTAAAGAAACTTTTAATATTTGAGTTTTGAAAAAAAATTTGGAATTTTTTTATTTAAATCTTTTTGAAAATTTTAATACGCAATTCAAACTTTTGGGGAGCTTTAGTATACAAAAATGATGAAACTCGGTTGTATCGTTTTTAAGAAAATCGAAAACCAAAAAGTGCGTCTAGGGGGAGTTCCATGAATAACCATTTTTAGGAAAAAAAATTTTCAAGCATAAACTTGATTTAACTAAATAAAATTCTTTAAAAAAAAATTTAAAGCCTGTGGAACAGTTTTCATGTATTCATTATTAAACATTTAAACAAAAATATAGTTTATATCAAAAATTAGAAAAGTAAGTATCTATCAAGTATGTAGAAGATAACAGTATTTAATTGTACTTGTTGAATTATTTGTTAAAAAAAAACTATTTATGACTTTTAGACCAGAAAAATGAATTAAGTTCAGTTCAACTTAAGCTCATTTTGAACTGAATACCTATGTATATAAAACAATATTAATATTCTAAATCATTAGGTCGAAAAGCGATTTTCACATTCAGATTAGACAATTTTTTATAATTATCTCATCTCAAGTCATTTTTAGATCTTTTTGATTGGTTTAAAAACACACATCAGCACTGAACTGTCAAATCATGTCTGCCATTTTTATTCGTTTTTTTTTTAAATCTTTCCTCTTTAATTCTCCATGAAGCCTGTCTGATAACAAAACACAACCTAATTAGAGCAACGGTGTTGACAGAGGACCCAAAAGTGGGTTAAGAACCTTTGAACACACGAACGATGCCACACAATAACGTACCGATGTCCAAAAAAACGTGTTGGGCACATCAGCTAAACACGTGAAACTTCAAAAATTCTAAGAGCTAAATCTTTTACGGAATTTGTAAAAATATACCTATTAGGAATTGCGAAAAGGAAGTCTTAAACTAAATTTCCATATTCGATTCGTAAAAATTCACATTTCGAAAGGATGTAATTTAAACTAAATTTGCACGAAATTTGCTAGGAAATCAATCGATTGTTTACGAACACAGCCAAGTGAAATCTATTACTTGCGTTCAAGAACTAATCCGAGAGAGTTTCAACCTATTGAAAAACTTCCAAATATCTTGAATAAGTTTACAAGAGTCAAATTTTTGTGCAACGATTCGGTATTACTACTTTTTTGTGATCCTGATCTATCACCGATGGTGATCGGTTATTTAAACCGGACAAATTTTCAACGTTTTTGGAGCTGGTTAAAAACTATAATACATTTTTACTGTTTGAAAAAAAAACTGCTAATTCCTATAATTTCTTTTAAAATTTTGTTATGGTTGACTCTTCAATTCAAATGGTTCTGGATTATTATTTATAACTGTTCATGTACTCCCCTTGCACCCGCAGTAATGGAATCGCTCTATTACGATTTGTTGATATTCTATCATTAATTTCTTTTTATTGAACCAATCATACGTTAAAATTATTTCGTTCATTTGGTTCATGGTTACTACATTTTGTATGCTGTCAACAAAAATTGAAGAAACTTAGGGGATCTGTCCCGCGCAGAAAAATCCCACGCTACGACACTGAATTGCCGCATTATTGTTGGCAACACATCGAATGTGAGATCTTTAATTCATCAATTGCTCTTATTAAACAATTTTGATGAAGACCTTGTTCCTCAAATAGTTTTGTGCTTATCATCATCTAGCCCTTCTTCCGACAAGAATGTTTAACCTTAATGGCATATCAATATCTTCTAATTTTTCAGTCTTCTTGTGAGTTTTTCAGCCGTTATACTTAACTTGTATTCGATTAGAACATGCCCTATAATAGTTTTTGCACTTCTATAATTTTCCCACAAAATTTCACAAGAAACGGTTACAGATTTACCAGACACTAACGACTATTGAAATCAAAAAGGGTTTTTCCATTCGCAGGGGTAGATTTAAGTGGTCTGTGACGGCCATGCTGTTTTGGTGATGTCTATCAAATCTGGTGTTTATTATTCCGTTACATGATGCCAAATCACCATGGCAAGTAACAAGATTGAACAGCACGTCTAAATTATAAAGATTTGTTATCAAATAGAGTTTGTTTGACGTAGTGGTCCTCCCCAATCGACTGTTTCAACGTTTGGTGGCCAAATTTTAGATCGGTTCGGTTATCAATCAGCCAAACATTCGTTTGTTAGAGGAAAGCAAGATTGGCCCAGAACATCGCCGCGGTCTTTGAAAGTGTAAAGCAGAACCCGATGCAGTCGATTCATAGCCGTGCACAAAAACTCGCCTTTAGGAAACTTAAACTTGGTGAAGTTTGCATCGGGACTTGATTTAATTGAACCAAAAGTTTAAAGTTAATGACCATTTTGAAGGTTTTTATAATACAAATTCTATATACTACTGAAATAAATCAGCCAAGTAGAAGACTTAGCATTATTACTTGGCTGTTTTATTTCAGTAGTATATAGAATTTGTATTATAACAACCTTCATATAGAATCAATGCCAGGCCACGGGCAAAATCTTCCAACGTTAATGATTACAATTTGAATCTTGGTTGGATTTAGTTCACATTGGATTTTTGTCAAAAAAACGATGTAAGGTCCTCACAGTCAACTGATGAGTCCATGTGAGATCACCCGGACGAAACGCCAATTTTTGTGGACTAAAGGCCAAAAAAGCTATTCTGAATCGTTAATGACCATAGACAAAGTGATTTTTCGATGATTGGCCTTCAGAAGAAGACCCTAATTTTGGCAGAAAAATTATCTTTCGCGACGATGCGATGTGCAGTTTTGGATGGGTCGACATCACAACACACGAGGTTGTACTTTTTTGAAAACGTATTGGTATTCCCCACTTGCATACAAACAAATGTTCAACACCTGAAGTCCTTTGGTTAAAAATATAGTCACGGAAATTATTCAATTGTCACAAAAATGGAGTATGGCTAAAATATAATAATTCACATAAAATTGATTTTAATCAAATAAAAAATGCATGAATGTAATAAATGTGTAGATATAAATTTTAGGAATTTTACTCTATGGGAAATGGAAGCCATACAAAAACATCCGTAGTTTAAATACACACATCCTTAGATAGCATCCAAATATTGTATGATGTAGCTATGTTTATTACATTTCAGTTAGCCCTCTATGAAGGCAACCGATAAAAATCTAAACTCAACCAATTATTGATAACACAAAAAAAAAACTTTAATCAGAAATGTGAATAACTTTGTTCTTTACATCCTACTTCAAACCCATTTCTGAATATTCATAAGACAAATAAAAGGAAAATTACACAAATACCACCTCTAAATTGTCAGGGGTAGTTCTTCAATCTTACGAAGCTAATTTGCTTGCAAACTTTTGCCCGTAATCATGTTTTACCGATAACTTCAAACTACAATCCTGTATTTTGTTACCTTGTTGATATTAGCGTGAACGAATTTAATAGCTTAACTGCTTTCCCTCTCAATGAATAAATTACAGTAGAGGATGAAGGAAACACAACACAGTATGGGACTTACAAAATCGAAAAACTGTCAGACTTGGGCAACAATACAAATCAATTTCCCTGACAACTTCTTATGAGAGGTTTTTGATATTTACCAAGTTTAGTAAATGCTTGTTTCAGCTTTCAAACTTCCTTACTTAAATAAAATTTGACGTGATCCTCTGATTTTCAAGACAATTCGTCTACTTAGTAATATTAGTAAGGTTTTAGAGAAGTTAATTCGTAATAAATTAGAAATATTCTTAAATGAGAAAAATAAGAGATACACCAATGCATTAATTTCGTTTCAGAATACAATATAGATGACTCTTTGAAGTTAATTCTGGAATGCCACAGGGTATACATTCGGGTCCAGTCCTTTTTATTCCATTTATAAACGACCTATCGTCTAATAGTGAAACAGCTCTATACATGGCGATGATAAAAACGTCACCTTGCTAAATTAAAGCAACGTAATATTAAGTTTGCTCCTTTAAAGTTAACTGTTAATCCGATTTTTGTTAATTAGGTCTATTAGTGAAGGGTCGACAACCGATCAAAGTTGGTATTTTAGGTGCTCGAATCGTTGCGTTTAAAAACTGAAGACAAAAATTTACATGAAATGAAGACATTTTTAAAGGTTTTTTTTACGTTTTACTTCATATCTTCTATTGGGTCTGAAAGCAGGGCAAGGTTAAGTAATGTCATACCAATAAAATCCCAAAAAAAAAAGTGCTTGACTTTTGCACTAAATATTTTTTTTAAGCTTTTCTAAAATGACGTCAAAAATGTGAAAAGTTAAAAATTTGCTGTTTTTTATATATGTATAATTATTGCAAACAATAATCGTTGAATATTATTCATTTTCTGGTAGCTGGTTTTTATTCTTAAATCGTTTTAAATTTTTTCGATATTTTTTTTTTAAATAAGGCATCTCAAATTTGTCATAGTACTCGTACATAGTACATCTTTTAAATACAATCTCAAAACTCAAAACTGCTTTTTTACTGTGGCTCTATTTTTAAAATGATGTAATAGATTAAGTAGGATTTAAATGTTACAATTAATAGTATTTTTAATATAATAAATCGCACGAACTTTCTCTTATGTAAAAGCACTTTGGAATTTAAAATACTTTTTATAAATATAAAACATGGATTTAATGAGATAAAAATGTTCAAATGCATGATTTTTTTTTTTTTTTCAAAAAACCCCAAAAATATTTTTTTTTAATATTTTTATTAACAATATTATTTTTAACTTAAGGGGGCTCCCCATGAAAATCTTTGGTTAAAATCGTTAAAGCTATTAATGAGAAAGTCGTCGAAAATCAAAAAAACGGTTCTATGATAGGTACCGTTTATAACATTTTGTCCCAAAAATTTGTTTGACCAAAATGTAGTCCATGTCCATAATATCACACCTAATTTTTGTTTTATAAAAATCGTTAGAGCCGTTTTCGAGATACATAAGATTATGCATTACTGGTGTATGGGGGGTACCGTTAGTTTTAGAGCTACAAAAAATTTCAGTTTCCCCTCTAATGAATCACCGAAGACCATCAAGTACCGAGTTTGAAGAAAATAGGTCCAGTGGTTTAGGCTGTAGATAGAGGTACAGACATACAGACAAACAGACATACAGACATACAGATATAAAGACATACAGGCAGACAGACAGACAGAATTGTCGGACCCACTTTATTCGTCTTCGCCATTATCGTAATGTCAACTTTGATCAAAATCTCGAGTTAGATTTTTTTTCCAAATGCAGAACTTGCCTTGTACTATATCGCAATTAAAAATTATTTTTTTTTTTTTTTTCAAAATTTCAAAAAATATTTTTTTTTTTAAGGTTTTGAAATGCAATATTTTTCAAATTTTTTAGAAGCATCTCTATAAAAAAATTTCATTAAAATCCGTTATGTCGATATTGAGAAATTCAAAATTCGAAAAAAATGGTTCTATTAAAGCTACAGTCAGTAACACATTTACTTCAAAATTCATTTTATTAAATTTTAGATCGTAAAAATTGAACGAAAGAAAAACAATTTTATCAAAATTCTCGGAACCGTTTTCGAGAAAAATACGATTTTCGAAAACCATTTTTTAACATTTGTATGGTGGGTACCGTTATTTTTAGGTAAAACGAACTTTTTTTATCCAAATTTTGTAGATTACACTAACAAACTTTCATTTATCAAGTTTAAAAAAAATCGAGCATAGGGTTTTCGAAATATTGAGTTTCCATAAAAAAAATTTTAAAATCCAAAAAATAAAAAAATGAAAATTTAATATTCAAACTTTGGAGGAGCTTTAGCATAAAAAATGGTCAAAATCGGTTGTAGATACCGTTTTCGAGAAAATCAAAAACAAAGAAAATGGTTCCAGGAGGGCTACCAACCATTTTTTTGATTTTTTTTTGAAATTTTTTTTTCAACCATTACCTAGCTTTAACTAAATGAAATTTTATGATTTTCACTTGCGACTTATAGGTACTATAAGGCTAGTTATGTATTTGGAAAATTCGATATCTCAAGAACGGATTATTTTTTTTTTTTTGGAAATTAGACACTTATTCGTACAAAAATAAAAACTAAAGATTGGCGTACCAAAATTTTTTCTTAAAACTGTTTTAAAAATTTTGTACATAAAAGCTTATTTTTTCAAGGAACCACTACACCGACTTATAATTTTTGTTCTTGCATAAATTCATATTTGCATAGCATTCTGTTTTTGACTATTACTACTAAAAGAATTAAAAAAAATAATTTTATCCTTATGAACAGTTTTCTCTACTAACATTCGTTTTTAAAATTCCAAGTCTATTACATAGGGGCAAGTTCGTGCGACCCAGTCGTGCATTTTATTTTTTTTAATTCTGTGCGACAGTTTTTGAGAAAAAAAAATATTTATAAAATTTTGAAAAAAAAAATTCGTATCGAAGGTACCATTATTTTTGGTCTTAAAAAAGAAAAAAACGTGTGGGGGAAAAATTAAAAATGATATCTACCAAATTTAAAGAAAATTGGCCAAGCCGTTTAGGCTGTAGTCGAACAGACAGAGAGACAGACAGACAGAATTGCGGGACCCACTTTTTTAGTCTTCGCTATCATCGTAATGTCAACTTTGATCAAAATCTCGAGCTCGATTTTTTTACGAATGCATACATAAATTGCCTTATAGTATACCTATAAGTCGCAAGTAAAAACCGGAACCACTGTTCGCATAGAACGAGTATATCTAATGTGATGTGTTGTGGAGCTGTGTTTTGTGAAGTGTTCCTTGTGTCTCGATTGCGCCATATGTGTGGGAAAGAAAAGTTACTGCTGACGGAACAGAAAAAACTGTAATAACTAAGAAAAGCACAAGGAAATAATGACGACACAACACCAGAACAGTCAACAAAATGTGGTTGAGGCTTGAGTATCATTTAAACTTGAAACTCCAAAGATTTCTATGAGTTGTAATTGCTCATCTAATGATTATGGATTTTTTTTCTCAAATTCAAGCTTTATTGCCAGATCAGATCTTTCCTCCCGTTATACTTTATTTAATATCAAGACATTTTAATATATATTTTTCGTGGAAGGAATCACCATTCTAACCATTCAAAAACATTCCAAAGTTACATACATAGGTTTAGGTGACTTTGGCATTTTTAAACCACATAAAACCATTTTACGGTTTACTTTGAGTTATAAGCGGTTCATTCAAAAGTTCAATTTCAATATGAATGTTCCAATTTCTGGTGACAGAACTTCTCCCTTCAATTTGAGCTTCATTCAATTGCTTTCCAAACAATATTGAAATTACCCATAAATCTATGAATAAAATTTCATTACCTTTTCTTTTGTTCCTGTGAGTTCGTTCGTCAAAGGACATACAGATGTAGGTACTTAGTAGATACATACAACATTTGAGGGTTAAATACACCCACACCCATAATGTACAGATAAGGACTAAAAGTTGAAACGAAATATCGAAAATGAACCATGAATGAATGAACTTTTGGTGCTTCCTTTATTTTGTATGGAGTTTCCTTATATTTACATTTTGTTATCTGTCTTCTCATGTAAGCCATAAAAATGTTAACGTTAAAGGTTATTACATCTTCATGGCTCTTTGGTTTCTCATGCGTGAAGTTTATGAAGTTTATATTGCCAAAGGTTTCAGTTAAAAATATGGCCGCTAAAAAATGTTTAACGAGGCTTTGTTCTGGAAATATGCCCCCGTCTAGTCCTACACAATAGGCTTGGGATATAAAAAAAATGGCGGTAATTTTTATTAAAAATCCATTTGAGCAAGAAAATATTATTTAATAAAAAAGGCCTGCCATAAAATAGACACATACATAAATTATTATTTTAGCTTTAACTTTAACTTTATTGACGGAAAACAACAAAAAATAAAAAGGGTTTAGAGATTGCTTCCGGAACAAATTTGTGAGTTCCCATAAAAACTAATGTTATTAAAATGGATGACACGTCAAAAGGATTTTATTTATTTTTTATTATTCATGGAATTTTAGTTTGTGTACAGCAATGCTCTTTTTTTGTCATGGCTTATAACGCACAGCAGCCTCTTTCTCATGAAATGCAAAAATAAAAATGATTCAATTCATATCAACCACTGTCCTGGAGGGTAAATAAAAATGAGCACACACTACACTACCATACGAGCCGAAGGAATTTTTTGCTGCGATAAAAAGTTTTCCTTTGCACATTGGAAATAAATATTTTTTTTCTTACCAAACATTTTTATAGGTTCAACTTCTAACTTAGGATGAAATTTATATTTTTTGTTTCTTTGTAAAAAGTTTAATTTGCAGTTTTATTTGCGGATGTAAAAAAATCATAATAAATCTCAAAACAAATTGTACGACAACTTGGCATCACTGTCATCGAACGACAGTTAAAATTAGTTTTTGTTCAACAAAAATTTGAGGAAGAATTTGATTTATCGTTACGGTTGGCTCACTAATCAAGGTTTGCTGGAAAGAAAACCTCAAGAAGTAAGTTCGTTCGAATTTCAAACTTTGTTTTTGGAGTTTTGATAGGATGTTGGAAAAGTTCGAAATGTGTTTTATGCTGAAAATACGTAGGCAGGTAAACTTTTTTTATTTTGATTTTAAAATGTTTTCCTTTTATCATAGAATTGATATACATAATCAGCCATATCTATAAACTCATTATAACGAGTACTTTTTTTATAATTAGCAAACACTCTAGGGGTTATGAATACCCTTGAAATGTAATGTTTTAAAATCTTGTACATCAAAATGCGGGGGAAGATCGGGTGGGGTATAGTATTCCACGTTCGAGTAGTACGGCTAAAGAATGAATCTCTGTATTTTAGAGTACGCACGAAATAAGGCTCAAGGGTAAACTGAAGAGCATTCTTAGCAAGATGAGTATTACGGCGAAATTGTTTCAAGGGAGGAATGCAGCTGGCTATATCATTAGAGCACTGTTTATAGAAGAAGCGATAAAACAAAGCAAGACAAGAGACATTGCGTCGGTTTTCGAGAGAAACAAAAGGACTCTGTTTCGGATTCTGTCTAAGAGGTGTAGGTGAGTTTTAGGAGCACCTACACAGATATGGGAGTTATAATCAAGCTTAAACCTTTTGAATTGTAGCCATATCAGAAGGGTTAACAAACTGCTAACATCTTCTGAGGAAACCTAAGCATTGCGCAGCATTTTTCACAACATCAAATATGCCATCATGCCACAAGAGATGGTCAGTAATACACATACCGAAAACGCAAAGCTTTTTAGTTTCCTCGATGCAAGTGCCATCCATGGATGATGACAGGGGTGGAATATTTTGATTGACGGACAGAAGACAGCTTTGGGTTTTCGAAGCATTAAATTCTACGCCGTTTCTAACACCTAAGAGGTGTTTTTCGGTGAGATATGCCATCAGATCACCAGTGGACCTGTTGCTACGAAAGCCATACTGCCGGTAATTAAGGAGCTTTCGTTCTTCGTGATATTTCTTAAGCTGATTATTAATCAGCGTTTCCATGACCTTAGAAAGATGGGAAGTAAGTTCAATTGGTTGGTAATTGGTGGGTGAGGGGTACTGGCTGGACAAATGCTGTTTTCCATCCACTCGGAAAGAGTCCAGAGGAATAGGATGGATAGAAAAGCTTACGCAATGGTTTGGCCAGCGTAGAAGAACACCTCTTCAGAAAAATAGGAGATATACTATCTGGATCAGCGGATTTGTGTATTTCAAGATCTTTTAAGAATCTTGCAACTGTACGTATGCGAAAGAAGATTCGTCCCATAAAACCATTTACGCTCTTAAGAACCGGACGAGTCATTACACTAAGCGGCAGCTCTGAATTTGGAGAAAACAAGGCTGCAAACAAATTGCCTTTACTTGTAAGCTAGTCACAGGAGTTTTATTGTAAACGAGCGTTGGAACCGACGAACAGCTGGAATTTCTAATATTTTTTACAAATGACCAACAATTTTTACTATACATTTGGGACAATGTAGTATTTTTTGCCGTGCATTTTGATCATGTAAGAACTTGGTTCGTTTGATATGAGCATTACATGCATTCTGCGCTTGTTTCCGGTTTTCCTCAGTTGGGTTGGCTTTGTGACAACGGAAGCTAAATTTTCTGAACTTCTTTTTTTATTCTGTCGAGAATAATAGCTGTTAAGATATCAGCGTTGGAATCTACGTCACTATCGAGGATACATAATCACCAGCTAAAGTTGCGAAAGAAATTATTGAGACCGTCCCAGTTGGCTTTCTCGTATTACTAGACAGTTCTGTTTGGTATTTTTTCTTTGAATGAGGACATGAGAAATTATCTGATAGGACACAATTGTCCGACTTATCTAGAGGTGCTTGACAGTACACTAATAGTGTATTTATCAGGGTCAGAGGTAAGGAAAAAATCAAGCTTGTTTGCGGGTTGCTTGTCAATGTCGGGAGTTAGCCCATTCACAAGTTGAGTTAAATGAATAAACACAGGAAGATCTCAAGATACCTTGCTTCGGGTGTTGTCTGGCCAGAATGTCGAAGCCAAGAAGAATTATATAAATTGAAAATAATAACGAATTTAGTGCGACGAAAATGGATAGTAGTTCTAAGTTTAGATTTCGACAGCGCAACAACTTCGTTAAGGGTTGAATTGCTAGCGAGATAAGGGCTTCTGTAAACAAAACAATAATGAATTATGGACAGAAGAACACTTGATCCACAAAAAATTGAAGTTCGTATTAGAACTGAGGCTGAAGCTGGTAAGCGACATTATTCCTAATGTATATGGCGAGACCATAATGGGGAAAGGAAAGTGGCACCAGGTTGTTACCCTGTTAGTTAAATTCTGAAGAATCAATATTATCAGAATCAATATATACAGCCATTATTTATAATGTCTCTAATCTCGAAAATGTTATTTATAAAACTTTTGGTACTTTGTATAGTGCCTATATAAGGACATTTTAGTATTGAACACTTAAACACCTTTTCCATTTTAATTTTTCAACGCAAGAAAACGCAAACCTATTTCAGTTTTCTCGAGTTTAAAGCGCCGACGTTGTTGGAAGTTTCTTATCTATTGAATCAAATGCTATTGGGATTGACGGAATAAGCCCTGTATTTGCTAAGGCGATTCTTCCATTTATCACTCACACCTTTAATACAATCCTACTGACAGGAATTTTTCCAAACCAAAGAAAGCTCGCGAAAGTCATACCAATTCCCAAAAGTCCAAATGGTAACGAATATAAGGCTATCTCTATCCTGCCATTTTTCTCAAATGTGTTTGATAGTCCAGTCATTTTAGGCATTTTAAACCCCAATCTGCGGAAAAATTCCTAGTGAGCTGAATTTTTGTATACACCTTTATTAAGGCATTTTAATGAAGATGTGAAAAATCGACATTGATATCGTGCCGGCTAAAAAAGTTATAGGGGTCAAAAGGTCACAAAAATCAGTTTTTCGCAAATATCTCGCGATCTATTGCTCAGAGGTCAATAAAGGTCATTATAAAAATTGTTTGTCGTGAAATTGTCTACAAAAAATGACTCATGCATTTTTCTGTAAAATTAACCGTTTTCGGAGTAGAGCGCTGAGAAAGCGAATATATTATGACGATGCACTCGTTTCCTCACCACCTTTTAGGTAGAATGCAGGGCGCGTTTTTTTTACATGTTTTCCCCCGTAGGCATAATCCATGATACTCGTTTATAATCAGAGGTTTTTTTTTTAGTTACGAGTGAATAATTTTTTATTTGAATACAGAAAAATACAGAAAAATTAACTTTAGTATGTAATTTTTTTTATCATTCATTGTCGATATCTTCAGTTTCTGTGTCATTAACAATATTCTTCACTAATATTCTTCGTAGTAGCATTGCGTTTGGGTATATACCAAGTATATGAAGAACAGGAAAGCTAATATTTATTCCCAAAATATAGAAAAAAGATAGAATATTAGATGCGTTCTTAGACATAGAGGGAGCCTTCGACAACACATCCCACGAGGCTGTAGGCACAACTTTTGTTAGGAAATGCGTACCCATCACCATAACTAGATGGAAATGTTAGGCACTAAAAATACTGTCACAAAAAGGACAAAATGTAAAAAAAAGTAATCACAACAAGAGGCTGTCCTCAGGGTGGTGTATTATCACCCTTGTTGAAGAGTCTTGTAGTGGATGAATTGTTAGAAAATCTTACCTCTAATGGAGAATATACCTTGATTCTCCATTGGATTTGCTGATGATATTGCTATCATAGCCGTAGGTAATCCAAAGAGGACTAACAATTACACGGAAAAGTGTGTCTATCTGTAGGATTATCAATAAACCCCTCCAAGTCGACAATCATACCATTAACAAGGAATAACTTCTGCCACATATGAAACCTATCCATCTAGCTGGTGAAGTGATTGAAACGCAGAGAGGTGTAAAATATCTAGGAATTCTACCAGATAGTAGACTCCTTTTGAACAAACACTTAAAAGCTATAGTCGGGAAAGCCACAAAAGCCCTAATGATTTGCAAGAGACTTGCTGGCAAGTCATGCAGATGCAAACCGAACATCCTTAGCTGGATATACACTATGATGGTAAGACCAATCATTACATATGGGGCGGTTGCATTGCACAAGAGAACCGAATTATCAAGAATAAGGAAAGCTCTAGAAAAAGTCCCGCGTGTATCTGTATTACAGGAGAGGTTCTCCTCTATCTATCCCCTCTACACGAGGCCATTAGAAGTGCGGCAATGGGAGTTATCTTGAGATCCTCGAAACAAATATCATCAAGTGGCACACTGATGGATCGAGTCCTAAGCAGAATAGTTTCAGATTTCTGAAACTGACTTCCATATCATCGCAATATCACTGAATCTTGTTGAAGTCACAGTGTAAAAGAATTTTGATGACCTCGACTTTGGGAGCTGTTCTGTACACTATTAAGTCGACGGCATACACAATTGCCCGAGTTAGACTACCTATTAGATCGCCGGTGTAAATGCTGAATAGAATCAGCGAGTTAACACAGCTGAAGACCATTTTTAATATCGAAGATTGTGGTATGCAATTGTTAATGACACAGAAACTGAAGATATCGACAATGAATGATAAAAAAAAAATTATATACTAAAGTTAATTTTTCTGTATTTTTCTGTATTCAAATAAAAAATTATTCACTCGTAAATAAAAAAAAACCTCTGATTACATATCATGGATTATGCCTACGGGGGAAACCATGTACAAAAAACGCGCCCTGCATTCTACCTAAAAGGTGGTGAGGAAACGAGTGCATCGTCATAATATATTCGCTTTCTCAGCGCTCTACTCCGAAAACGGTTAATTTTACAGAAAAATGCATGAGACATTTTTTGTAGACAATTTCACGACAAACAATTTTTATAATGATCTTTATTGACCTCTGAGCAATAGATCGCGAGATATTTGCGAAAAACTGATTTTTGTGACCTTTTGACCCCTATAACCTTTTTAGCCGGCACGATATCAATGTCGATTTTTCACATCTTCATTAAAATGCCGTAATAAAGGTGTATACAAAAATTCAGCTCACTAGGAATTTTTCCGCAGATAAAACCTAAAATGACTGGACTATGAGAGGATAATGCAGAAGCAGATCTACGTTCATCTTAAAACACAAAACATTCTTATAAGATTGCTTCTTGATTTATCTAAGGCTTTCAACACTGTTCATCACTCTAATTTATGCAATAAACTCTTGATGTTACAAAAATTTCCTGCATCTTCTGTGAACTTATTGCAATCATATCTTAGTGATAGAAAACAAGTTGTTGCTGTCGCGAATACTAGTTTTCTTCCTACTATCAGAGGGGTACTTCAAGGTTCTCTGTTCGGGCCTCTCCTCTTCTCCCTACACATAACAAACCTCGGCTTTCTCGATTTATATGTATGCTGATGACGTCCAATTTCTTAAAAGCTGTCCCCTTGATTTCATTTAAGACTGTGCCAACTCCATAAACCTTGGTTTGCAAAGAATTTCGAACTAGTCATTAAGGAATGGGTTGTTTTTAAATCCTAGTAAGTCTAAATGTATAGTCATCAGTAGGAAAGGTCTTATGTCTTTCGTATTTTCTAAATTCTAATGTTGAACAACTCTCCCATAGAATTTGTTCAAACAGTACGTAATCTCGGAATGGTTTTAATAGGGTTTTTAAGAGGGATACACATATTAATCAGGCGGTGGGAAAAGTGTTTCCTTAGGTCTAGACAGTACTTTACGCCTTTAAGAACTCGTTTGATGCTGGCAAAAACCCTTGTTGTACCTGTTCTACTCTATGGGTTTGAGATTTTTAGCAAAACTAGTACCACTAGTATTTATCTTAGTTTTTCCTATTTGACTTCCGAACGTCAGTTTTTTATCAACACAATACGGCTCCCTACCGAGGCATGTTAGAGAATTGTAGAGCATGGTGCACTTCCATAGAGAGCTACACATCTTCTTACAATAATATACTTCCTAATATACAAAATTCTAATTTATCATCTTTTTTTTCTATTTCATGAATTTGAATATAGTTTTTACTTCTAAAAATTATCTTATTTATAAATTGTAAATGAAAGAATGTAAATATAAAACAAAAAAATGGGTTTTTAATCTACAGGACAGCATAAAAGTTGGGGCACTTGACCTTAATTCGCGCCTGAACTAAACCAACACATCTACGCATGTCCGCAAAAAATAAAAACGTAATTATTTATTTAAATTCATAACTAAAGTGGTTTAGGGAGGCAAACAATTATCTCCATCAAAAAGTTCTAAATTTTTAAGGAACCATTCTATGTTTAGCTTAGTTTAGTTAGTTCTTAGCTAATCTGTACCTCTATTACCTACTTCCATTCCGTCCTGTTCCACAAAGTTGGATTAAAATCGTTTGAGAAATTTTAATATTACGTAATAAAAAAAAAGTTATTCGCCATGAAAAAATAAGTGATGAACTTCAAAGAAATCCATTCATTAACTTATATAAATTTTAATAGTTTTTTTTACGTTTTGAAATAAATTTAAAAAATATATTAGTAAATGTTATCCCTAGAGAAATAAGATAAATATGATGAGTAAAGTGCCAAAGGAAGAACAAAATTAAAATCCTGTTTATAATTATTTGTAATTTAATGTAATTCCCTAGAGGACAAACTCTGAATTTTCGTCTTTGCTTATCAAGAAGGAAATCTGCCAAGTTCTTTACAGTTCATTATTCTCTAATTATTTCATGAGATAATGAATGTCTAACTCTCAATCCATTTTTAAACAAGCCTTATAAAGCTGGTTAAATAAATTTAAATTCAAAGTCTTTTTGCAACACCCTTAAAATTAAGATCAATCAAAAATTATGCATTTTCTCCATTACGAAAATACAACCCCCTCTTATTAGTAAAACACAATCAAAGTAAATAAATTATTCTATAAATCCTTTCGTCCTAAAATACTATCGCACTACAAGTGTTGAGTGTAGCGTTATTCCTAGATGAAAGCATAACACTCCTCACCAAGCAAATGACATCATCTCACAAAAATATCTTACCGATTAACTAGTCAAGGATTTGTCCTTCCATCTGGTGTTGATAGAAGGCAATAATCTCCAACAAACTCTCTTGTGCAATCTTAGTGTAAAGAAGGAACAAAAAAATGATGAAAACGTTTTAAAAGCTCAGACACTGGAATCATAACAAATAATTTTGCTGAGTAATCTTTATTTTACTTAATACCAACACAAAACCACCCGAGAAAAGGAATACAGGGACAAAATAAACCCATTCGACAGGATTACAACAATTCAATTACACCAGCAATGCCAACAGGACTTATTGATCCCGAATTATTGTCCCAACCGTTTCCGAAATCCATTTGGTTCCTTAGACTATCTGTGTGTAATGAAAAGAATTTGTAAGCGATTTCTTCCACTCATAATTGCTTTTTATAAATCCTTATATGACTCGCCAGAATAAAAGCAGAATGCGCCGCACATTAATCTATACTCAAGCGCAAAAACAACCGTCAAACCGTAACAAGTAGAAAAATCCTGCACTTATTTTTTATATAGGTTCTATATGACAAGTTTTGCATTTAGAAAAAAAATCCATCTCGAGATTTTGATTGAAGTTGACATTACGATGATAGGGAACACGAAGAAACTAGGTCCGTCTGTCTGTATTTCAATATGTCTGCAGTCTAAGGTCTAAGCTACTGGAGGTATTTTCTTCAACCTCGGTATTTGGTGATTCCCTCGGGGAGAAATTGAAATTTGTTTAGCTCCGAAACTAACTTAACATACAGCCGTAATGCAAAATTTTATTTATCTCAAAAACGACTCTAACGATTTTGATAAAAAAATATTAGGTGTGCTTTTATAAGCGTGGATTACATTTTAGTCAAACAAAATTTTGGGAAAAAATGTTATCAACGGTACCTGTTATATAAATACTTTTTTGATTTTCCACTTTCCCTTTAGCGGCTCTAACTATTTTGACCAAAATTTTTATACAAGAGCTAATTTAAATTTAAAATAAATGCCAGTATCTTCAAAATGTATGAATGATTATTTTTTCCTAAAATCTGTATTACTAAATACTTAAAATTGGCATAATGTTTCTTTAAAAATTAAAAAAAAGTGTTATATTAAAAAACTAATTTAATAATAAAAACGGTTTTTAAACTCTGTTTACATTTGAAAATTTTTATTTCATTAAATCTATGTTTAAAATTTATTTTTAAACTATTTTTTAATTCCAAAGTACTCTTACATAAGAGCAATAACGTGCGATCCAGTAGTGCATTTTATTTTAATTTGGGTGATAAGGTTTTAGCATCTTCCATTTCAGTAAATATTTTTTATTAAATGAACTCCCTTAGTTATTAAAAATTTGTATATTGGTATTTCCCTGCAATAAATTAGCTTACACATTTGGCTTGTGCCTACGAGTTTTGTCTGATCGATTGGAAAAGGGTTTATATGTACTTATTATTTGAAACATGTTTCTAACCTGCAAGAAGTACGAGAGACGATGTGTATGTCTTATTAAGCATTGCCATCAACTTAACTCGAACACAATGAATTCCTACAAAAACATTAAGAGGTCAATTTCAAATGGGAATACAACGCTTCAGAAGATCTTAGACAAATAGTTCACCAAAATTTTTACAATATCTACCTATTTATTTTCAATGGCTCTCAATTACCATTTAGTAATTTTCTAACAAAGAATATTTTATTTATAATTGATATGTATGAATTCATTTACCTTCTCTCTCTCTTACTTAACTGTACCAATTTATACCTTAGTCTTAAGTACATATGTGAAATGTACTTGCCATACAGAAGAATTCGGACTCGTACATTTCAATAATTTAAAAAAAAAATCATTAAATTATCAAACTTCTTTAATATGTCTAGTTGCGTTTGGTGCTATGATCAATGCATTAAAACTAAGAGATAATTGATTTATATAAGACAAAGCATTTTCGCCAAAAAATCAGCTTGACCAAATTGGTTAGGCGAAAAACTAAATATGTAGTATCAAATATTAAAAAAAAAAAACTTGCTTTGTTTATTGGTATGGTTAATCGTTCAGAGCCCACTTAAATATTTAAGTCATTTATAAATTTGATTGTTGTAAGAGCCTAATTAAGTAATAAAAAAAATCCTCCCTTTTTAGTATTTTTGGCGGCAAAAGATTTAATGTTAAATGGATTTGAAATCAATCATTGTATTGCGAATCCTTGTAAGTAAATAGTGCTCTATTTAATACAGATTTTAATTGTATGAAAATACAATGGAAGGTAAAATGACAAACTTCGGACACGGCCAAAATTTGGGTATTAAAATGCGGCTAACAAAATTCAGCTAAGCAAAAGAAAAGACGATCAAAAACTTCACAAATAACGGGTGATTTTTTAAGAGCTTGAGAACTTTTTTTAAAAAAAAAAACGCATAAAATTTGCAAAATCTCATCGATTCTTTATTTGAAACGTTAGATTGGTCCATGGCATTTACTTTTTGAAGATAATTTCATTTAAATGTTGACCGCGGCTGCGTCTTAGGTGGTCCATTCGGAAAGTCCAATTTTGGGTAACTTTTTCGAGCATTTCGGCCGGAATAGCCCGAATTTCTTCGGAAATGTTGTCTTCCAAAGCTGGAATAGTTGCTGGCTTATTTGTGTAGACTTTAGACTTGACGTAGCCCCACAAAAAATAGTCTAAAGGCGCCAAATCGCATGATCTTGGTGGCCAACTTACCGGTCCATTCCTTGAGATGAATTGTTCTCCGAAGTTTTCCCTCAAAATGGCCATAGAATCGCGAGCTGTGTGGCATGTAGCGCCATCTTGTTGAAACCACATGTCAACCAAGTTCAGTTCTTCCATTTTTGGCAACAAAAAGTTTGTTAGCATTGAACGATAGCGATCGCCATTCACCGTAACGTTGCGTCCAACAGCATCTTTGAAAAAATACGGTCCAATGATTCCACCAGCGTACAAACCACACCAAACAGTGCATTTTTCGGGATGCATGGGCAGTTCTTGAACGGCTTCTGGTTGCTCTTCACTCCAAATGCGGCAATTTTGCTTATTTACGTAGCCATTCAACCAGAAATGAGCCTCATCGCTGAACAAAATTTGTCGATAAAAAAGCGGATTTTCTGCCAACTTTTCTAGGGCCCATTCACTGAAAATTCGACGTTGTCTAAGTTGTAAGTCTATTCATGATGAAATGTCAAAGCATACTGAGCATCTTTTTCTTTGACACCATGTCTGAAATCCCGCGTGATCTGTCAAATACTAATGCATGAAAATCCTAACCTCAAAAAAATCACCCGTTACAACTTAGTTTTGTCTTGAATTTACTTTTACACAATTAATAATGAGTCCAAGGTTTTTACACCCTGGGAGCTCAAATTAGCGGGGATAAAATCAATAGATCTCATTATTCCCGAGGTATCCAATTTTAGTTATTTTTCTATATAAATTAATAAATTATTTTAAATTTTAAATTTTATGAAGTTATTTTAAAAATATCTCCAATAATATAACATGCTTAAAGAATTAAGCAAAGTTTTGGAGTAGAAACTCTGTGGTGCAGACCATAGCTGACCAAAGCCAACCACAATCTGCACCAATATTTTCGATTAGTCTTTTTCGCACTACAACGAACTAAGAACGATAGTTTTAAGCATTAAAAACCTTCTAAAATTGTCATCAATGGGTTGCTGGTTTACTCATTACATGTTGTTCAGGCATAACACACTAACAACATGTAATTGAGTTAAACTAGTATGCCCAACAAGGATGAACACGAATAAAATAATGTGAATTATAAGCGTCATAGAAATAAGACACGGCATTCTCCGCTTTAGTTCAGCCGCCATCCCTGGAGATAAAATATCTGAAACAACAACCTTCATTCTCAGAACATCGTGCCACACATCTTTCCTATCCTTCTTTCTCTTCCTTAACTTCACGCCCGCGCTGTGTTCAAAACATTTAAAGGGTAATTATAATCCCTTGAGCGCGTGTAGATTATAAAAAAAAAAAAAAAAATCTTTCTTAATCTTCAGGCACCGGGTAGGAAAATCGATTATCCAGATTGCTGAAACCAAAACATCGAGCAAAAGAGAATAACTGACTTCCCCTAATCACTTAATTTGTCTTTATTCGCCTTACAGCAAACTAGGAACGATAGTCGTAATCTTCGTTCACCTTACAGCAAACTAGAAACGATAATCATAATCTTTGTTCGCCTTACAACGAACGAGGAATGAAAATTTTGGAAACAATTTTTTAACTGAAAAAATAACGCTACTACCATACAAATATTGAAAAATGGATTTCAAAGATCTTATTATTTTTCTTGTACACCGAACTTAGAATTTTGATAAATGTGGTAATGACCTACCACAAAACCATTTTTTTTTTAAATTTGACTAAAATTTTTATAAAGAAACTTCCAAAAAGTTTAAAACACATTGCATATCAAGATTTTTTGAAAAATACTTCTTTTTTTTTAATTCGAGTTTTTTTTAGAAACAAGTCAATAGTTTTTTTTTTTAAATCCTATTTTTATTTCTACAATATTAAAAACTTAAAATTGGCATACCAATTTTTTTTTCTTTAAAATATTTTAAAAATTTTGTATATAAAAATTCATTTATAATTTGTGTTCTTGCCTAAATTAATATTTGTTTAGGAAATCACATGCCAATCTGTTTTTAGAATTCTAAAGAAGTAGTTGTTTATCAATACAAAATTTTATTTGCTTATTAACAATTTTCCTTAATAACATCCATTTTCAAAATTCAAAGTTTCTTAGGAGCAAGATCGTGCGACCCAGTCGTGCATTCAATTATGGTTCATTGCTCTATACGCGGTTATTATTCCACGTAGATGTTGGTTGTTTAATAACTTTTAAGCAAAATTCAATTATATAATTTATATTTTAATAATTGACTATATGGTTTTTAACACTTTGTATGTAATATAATGTCGAACAAGTGGGTGTCTCTGGCTGTAGCGCACATGCGAGCTTTTGTAATCACATTTTGCATAGAAAAATCATAAATAATTTCTTGTGCACGGCCGGCGTCAATGAGGGGTGTCCCGAGATTTAGCAACAATCTGCCTCACTGCATCAATTTTTTTTTCGTTCGTTGGACTACTTGTCGCCCAGTCTTTACTTTTTCTCCCAGTGTATGCAAATTTTCTAAATTGAAAATTATAGCGGAATGACTTTGCTCGGCACAAGCATTCAAAATTCACTTAATTTCCTCCGGGTATTAACAATTGAAAAAACTATGTAAATAACATGATTTAGAAATTTCAAAAACTTCTTGCTGCGTTGATCCATAATATATTGTTATAGACTGTCAAATCCCAATTGACCAATTTTATTCACACAAAAATGTCAACCAAATAAAATTGACCTGGAACATAAAACGCACCCTGTATAAAAACAAACAAAAATTCTAAAGAACCTGAACTAAGAGAGCAAGAGCATGGGTCTAGCGGGACAATGTGGTTAATTACAAAAATGGTCTTGGTAGTGCTTTATTTAAGCTTAGGGCATTTCTTAATCATTTTTTATTTCAAGTATTTATTGCCTAATTTCTCATTTTTACATTTAACTTTCGATATGTACCTATTTATATTTATATACATAAACATAGGTACTATAGGGTTAGTTTTGCATTTAAAAAAAATCGAACTCGAAATTTTGATCAAAGTTGACATTATAGAAAAGGTGGTTCCTGCAATTCTGTCTGTCTATACCTCAACCTCAATCTCGAAATCAGCTCTTGCGATTCTTATAATAAAAAAAATGCACGACTGGGTCGCACGAACTTGCTCCTATATAATAAACTAAAAACTGTTAATAAGGATAAAATGGTTTTTTTTTTTGTTTAAATTAATTTATTAGTTTAAATTTAATTATATAAAATAAATATAACTTTTTATAAATCCAATATTAAAATCACATTTACGTCATTATAGATACTTTATTGTAATCTTTGTAAATGTTTGTTTAATTTAATAAAATAAATAGAAAATAGAAATAAATAGTAAGATATAATGACAGAATGCTATGCAAATATGAATTTATGCAAGAACAAAAATAATAAGTCCTTGTAGTGGTTTCTTAAAAAAAAAGCCTTTATATACTCTTATGTATCACATTTTTAAAAATGTTTAATAAAAAAAATTTTGTATGCCAACTCTAAGTTTTTATTACTGTACGAATGAAAATTAAATTTCCAAAAATAATACCAAGCCACTTTTGAGATATCGAATTTTCGTGAAAAATACGATTATTGAAAACCATTTTTAACATTTGTGTGGTGGGTACCTTTAGTTTTAGGTAAAATAATTTTTTTTCTCACATCTTGTAGATTGTATTGAGAAACTTTCATTTATCAAGTTTTAAAAAAATCTAGAATGGGGTTTTCGATATATTGAATTTTGAAAAAAAAATTTTGAATTTTTTTTTTAAATCCACAAATATTTTTTTTTTAAATTTGAATGCACGATTGCACCGTTGCACCGTTTTTGAGAAAATCAAAAACAAAAAATAATTTGTTTGTATTTTTATTTTTTAAATCTGTCGAACAGTTTTTGAGAAAAAAAATATTTATAAAATTTCGAAAAAATGGTATGGCAGGTACCATTATTTTTGGTCTTAAAAAAAAAAAGAAAAAAACGTGTGGGTGAGGAAAAAATTAAAAATGATATCTACCAACTATAAAAAAAATCGGCCCAGCCGTTTAGGCTGTAGTCGAACAGACAGACAGAATTGTGAGACCCACTTTTTTAGTCTTCGCTATCATAGTAATGTCAACTTTGATCAAAATCTCGTGTTCGATTTTTTTTACGAATGCATATCTTGCCTTATAGTACCTATAAGTCGCAAGTAAAAATTATATGAACTACTGTAGGTATGTAGATCATAGATAATCATTTTGGCCAGTAAAAATTAAGAAAGAATATTCTTGAAAGTACTGTCTTGTTATAGAATTGATTTTTTTTTATTTTCTCATCAACGATTCTACCATTTTGAAACAAAATGTTCATACAGGTGCGTCTTCAAATTCGATATAATATTGTTTGTACAAAATTTAAAAACAAAAATTAAATTTATTTATTTTTAATTATTTGCATAAATGTGTATTATTAAATAATTAAAATTAGCATGCAAAAATTTTTCATAGAAATCGTAAAAAAACATTTTGTATATAAGAATGAATTTGTTAATAAAAGTCTTCTAAAGATTTTTTCAAGCTGGGTATATTTGCATATTATTTCTTTTTATATTTGAGCCCAAACTATTTTAGTACTTAGGTAGTTGTTTAAGGAATTCAAACAATGAGTTTGAACAGTCTTCTCTAATTAATGTTTATATATGTATATGAAATTTTGATATCCAATATATAGTTAATTGTACATAAGAGCAAGTACGTGGGACACAGTCGTTTTTTGTTTTTTTCATACAAAAATGGCTCTTGAATAATTTATTAAATTGATTTAAGATTTCTCTGTCAATATATGTATACAAATATAGCATAAAAACTTTTACTAAAAATGTTTAATTTCTATTTTCTAAGCACTTAGACTTCCACTTTACATTTTTAAATAATTGAAGACATAGCTTAAGTTGAGGATACAAAGAATTTTTGGCCAATGATTGCTTCTAATTTTAAAAATGATTTATTGTATTGTTTTTAAATCGAAGAAATCTATTGTTGTTTTTTTTTTTGCTTCTATATAACTCAATTTGAACGAAAAAAAGGTTGGTGTTTTGATATTCCCCTGAGTATTTATCTTTTCAAACCTACAAAGTCAACTATTGTGTAAATTTGTTTTGTCTGCTTTTATCCTTAAATTGAAGAAAGCCACATCCTTTCTTTACAAAACTCCCCCCATTTTAACCAATTGTATCGAACAATCCACAATTCTCCTGCGAATGACAAGATTTATCCATTTTGTCTTGACATCTTCACGAACAAACATCTTGAATCCTCCTTGGATGTGTGTATAGGAACATTGAAGAAATTGGTCCTAGATGTCGTCAAACTGTGGGAGTCAAGCTACGCCAACGGTACTGTGACTATGCTTTTGCAACTACTATGTTCCTTTTCAAACCGCCCGCCCCATGGTGCTACATCTTCCTATACAGGTCTTTTTTGTCTGGGTTAACTTGAGGATGAAGTAGCGCTCCATACGAAATCCTATTCATGGAAAAGTTAATGCTCTGTGTGTTGTATCAAGTGATTTTCGAGAGATAAAAAAAACTCGTGTTTTGGCAGCCAAAATCCTTGTTTGAATCTTATGGTCTAACTTTCTTTTCCGTCTTCTTCGTATATCCTTGAAATGTAATAAATTTAAATTCTTTTCAATTTCTATGCATTTTCTATCTGCTTTTCTATTCGCTTATCCTTTTTGTGTGTAAACGTTATTTTTTCGTCTTTTTCGCTTTTATCGTCCATTCTCTCCCTGCCTCACTCGAATAAGGAACTTATTCGTTTGCACAGAGCAAACACTTTTTAAGCATAAAGTTACCACACTCACTCGCACAAAGTAGCAAGCACACACATGAGCTATTCATTTCCCTTCGAATAACAATAAACAGTAGCCTGAGTGGGTGAGCTCTGCGAAAGGAAAGAAAACCAACAAAACACACCGAATCCTTCAAAATGGATCACAGTCCAAAATTAGCATAGCAAAGGCTCACAATAAAGCAAAAAAATCGATTCACCCCACTCTTATTGTCGATTCAGAAAGATGAAGAAATATTTACAAAGCAGTAACTTCGAAGGACACGCAGGACCATCAGGACTATGCGCTACAGGAAGTTTCATTCCTTTTTCTATTTTTTTATTTTTTGAGAAATAGAACTTTTGCATGCATATCAATTACTTTATTCCCCGAGCTTTTACAATCTGCCTCCAGAGGGCCCAGGTAATAGGAGAGATTTCCATGCAAATGTTTAAATTTACAATTTCTATTCACTTTCGATTTTCGCCTTGCCTCGAGTTATGTGAGTCCTTGCGTCGTCATCGCCGTCGGTCGGTCGCCGATGTATATGTGCCTTTGTGTACTTTTCCGGCAGAGAAAGGAAATCTGTTATCGTTGAGATGGTGATGGTGATTGGGAACTGTTGGCATTTTGTACAATTTTATGGTACTAAAGGTTCATCGATTTGTTACGACTCCAACTTCTACTGAGAATAAGGATGAAAATATTATATTACGTGTTTGTGAGAGACGCAATACACACCTACCTTGGGTTTTGGTATTTTATTTATCATCGACGTAAGAACGATACACTTACAGGTGATGGGGACTCGGAGAATACCTGGAAACAGGAAGTCATGGAGCAAACGCGTTTAAATAAAAAGCAATACTCGCAACCAAAGCTGTAGCACAACTCCTAGCTAAGTATATATGTACATACATTCAAATTTGATAAATTTTCCTGGCAACAAAAATATCAATTAACTTTTAATGGGCTCACAGACCCAACAGCCTTAAATCATGGGCACTGCGAAAAGATCCCATTATATGATTCCGGAACGAAGATGTTGATTTTGGATTTATTTCTTATTTCTTCTTCATAGGAATACATGAAATATGTTTCTTCGAATTTATGCAGTCGATGTCGGAAATGTATGTCTCTGATGAATAAAATGCTGATGAAAGTTCTCCTTATAATTTCCGACAGCAATAACAATTGAATTCTTAATAATTTGGTTTCAATTTGCTTGTAAGTTACGATCTCAGGTCATTTGTCAATGTTTTTACTTGCGACTTATAGGTTCTATAAGGCAAGTTATGCATTCGTAAAAAAAATCGACATTACGATGATAGCGAAGACCAAAAAAGTAGATCTCACAATTCTGTCTGTCTGTCTTTTCGACTACAGCGTAAACGGCTCGGCCGATTTTCTTTAAACTTGATAGATATCATTATTAAATTTTTCCCCACACAAGTTTTTGAAGTAAAACTTCTTTTCCGGCGTGGGGGGTAAAAATTTTCTATGGAGCTGTCAGTGACATGTCAAAACGACACGTTTTTAGAATACAAAATGTTTGTACGTTTATAGGTTAAAGGCTTTGCGCGGGGGAAAAGAAGTTTTGCTTCTACCGCGCGTACGTCAGTACAGACAACTTTTTTTTTTTCTTTTTTTTTTAAGACCAAAAATAACGGTACCTGCCATACTATTTTTTCGAAATTTTATAAATATTTTTTTTCTCAAAAACTGTCCCACAGAATTTTTTAAAAAAATTTTCAACAATTTCATTTATTTAAAACTAGGTTATGGTTGGAAAAAAATTTCCAAAACATGGTTATTTTTTTGTTTTTGATTTTCTCGAAAACAGTACAACCGATTTAAACCTTTTTTATGCTAAAGCTCCTCCAAAGTTTGAATATTATTACGTATTAAAATTTTAAATTTTTTGGATTTAAAAACAAATTCAAAATTTTATTTTTGGAAACTCATTATTTCGAAAACACCATGCTCGATTTTTTTTAAACTTGATAACTAAAAGTTTCTTAACATAGTCTACTAGATTTAAGAAAAAAAATTTTTTTACCAAAAACTAACGGTACTTCCATACAAATGTTAAAATATGGTTTTTCGAAAATCGTATTTTTCTCGAAAACGGTTCCGAGAATTTTTTTTGATTAATTTTTACGATCTATAATTTAATAAAAAAAATTGAAATCAAGATATAACCGACTCTACCTACCATAGAACCATTTTTTTGAATTTTGAGTTTCTCATTGTCGGCATAACGGATTTTAATGCATTTGTAAAATTCGATATCTCAAAAACGGCTCAATATTTTTTTTTTGTAAATTTAATTTTTATTCAAACAATAATAAAAACTTTAAATTGTCGTACCAAATTTTTTTCTTAAAAATGTTTTAAATATTTTGTATAAAAGAATATTTATTTATTTTTACCATTACAACGACTTATAATTTTTGTTCTTGCATAATCTAATAGTTGTTTGAATCAAATGGCATCCTGTTTTAAGCACCAACTACGAACGGAGTTATTTTAGTCATTTAAAAAATGAATTTTATGCTTATGAATAGTTTTTCTCTAATAACATTCATTTTTGAAATTCTTAGTCTTTTACATAAAAGCAAGTTCGTGCGACCCAGTCGTGCATTTTATTTTGATATATAGTTGGTTTGAGGGGCATTGGTTTTAATAATTCTAATTGAGTATCTTTAGACCTATGTAACTTAATATTGATTCTTGATAAGAGCAAATTTTGAAAATATGTCTTTTTGTCGAAAAACATATCGTAATACCTCATTACAAAGATTTTGCTGTTTTGAATACAAATATGTTTTTAATCTTGTATTTAGAAAACAATAATGGTTTTAATAACTCACATCTATAAAGGACTTTAAATTATATGCACGATTTTTACTTTTTGATTCAAGATTATATTATTCGTTTTGGGAATAAAAAAAAGTTAAAACTTGAGCTAGAGATTTGGATTTTTAGACAACAGATTTGTGTGAATAAAATCAAGCTGAAACCAGCTAATAAAAGTAATTTGAAAATAGGCGGAAAAATACCCATTTGCTGGAGGGAGCTTCTGCAGCAATCAACTGCACCCATTTTGTAAACTCCAGGGGCCTATTTCACCAACTTACAAAATTGTAATTACGCATTTTTTCACAAAATTTGTGAAAATTCGATAAATTTTGTTTTACTAGTTTGTTGTAGTTACAAAATTGTAATTGTAAATTACAATTTAAAATTTGTGAAAAAGCAAGTTTCCGTTTAACCGTGACTTGTGTTTAACAAGTAACAAATTTGTGAGCTTTCAAGTTTCTTGTGTGTTTCTGTTTCACCAAAGAAAGCAAAATCACAAGTTTCCTTTTATTTGTAAAAAAGTTCTACTAAAGTAAGATGGTTTGATGAAATGGATACAACTCCTGAAAACTTTCATGATATTGCAGGTAATTTTTTTTGAGTTCGGCATACAGTAAATAGAATATCATATTTTTTAAAGGCATGTGGATATATTGACGGAACTTTTAATATATGTAGATGCACCGCGTGATTTCGAAACTGCCTATGTTGATAGACATAGAAATCATTCTATTAATTATATGCTAGTGTGTGGTCTGGCTTTAACATTTTATAATGATTTAAATTGTTCTGGAAGTGTGTAGGACTCAAGAGTACTAAGAAGAAGCCTACTTTATACGCCTTTTGAAAGTGATTTCAGGCCTTTTCCTAACGCTACGCTAACTAAGAGATACCGGGTACCTTTTTAGATTAATTTTAGATTAATTTTGTTCACCGATTCTTAGATCTAGAAGTATTGCCAACGACCGCTACAACCGAGTCCATAAATCAACTCGCAGGCTAATTGAAAATGCAATAGGCATTCAAAAATAAAAATTTCCTTGCCTTAAACAGTTCCGGCTACAACCACGTAAAGCAATAAAAGTCATTAAATGCTGCATCATTTTTCTCGTGCAGTAAAGATGCAAAAAACAATTTAGTTATACATTGTAGACACCATTCTAACGAGTTTTACAAGTTAATAAGGAAAACTTCTTGTTTACAAGAAATACAAAAAATGGTGAAACGGTTTTATCACAAACTTGTTGCTTTCAAAAGCTAGTTGTAATTTTTTTTTTGCAATAATCGCAAAATTGTAAAACAGTTACTTGTACTTTGTGAAACCGAATTCTGTTCTACAAATTTGTAAGTATTTGTGAATTACAAGTCACGAATTTGTGCTTGTAATTTGTAGTTGGTGAAATAGGCACCAGACCAGCGCCGCCAACTTACTTCATTATGTGCTAGATCTAGTTCATTTATTTATTTGCATGCATCTGCTATGTACCAACGTATTTCTACTTAGTTTGACTCATTTTTATTTAATGATTATTTAACATGTGTAGTATTGATTTATTTTTGCAAATCGATAAAGTCACTATGAATGCATTTATCACAAGGAATCTACTGCACACTCACTACTGCCTTCAGTTTTCCAAACATCTCCTTATCATGAGGAAAAACAACAGATATATTTACTTGTGCTCAACTGCATATATGCGTCGCACTTCAGCCAAGAATGCATTAATAAATAATAATATACGAATGAAGAACTGTTAGCTACACAGTGAAATAAACGTTTGTCAATTGTCAAGAACAGCAAAAATGGAGATATCTGATCTGTTTTTTAATTATCTGCTACACTTTTATTTAAATCTACTTTGTTTCTTTGGGCGATTAGCTTCACTTTCTGGACTGAGAATTGGAATTTCTGCTCCAGACCTCAAAGAATTCCTTATGAGTACATTAAAGGAAAGGCTTCCATAGCCTTAATCATGATATATGCAGCTGAAGAATTCACAAGTTTAGACGCCCAGTAATCACGGTTAGTTCACGACTAAGGTGGTTATTCATTTATTCGTCAATGAACGAGAACTTGGACTAAAATCTTATTATTCTTGAAGATTCTGCATATTGAATCACTTGTTAGTTTCATAAGCTTATGAAATACGCTGGAACAATGAGAGCACTTTATAACAGAGAGATTCTTTAACAAGTTAAGGGAATGTTCTCGTCCCTAATATATAAAATGGATACAGCAACAAGTATGGGTCCGGTTATAGTCATTTGCGGCTTTTTAATCCACAATCTGTAAAAGTATTTGAACAACATAATACAACACGTAAACGGGAATGGTTTAAAGGTGTAAGTCAATAGGTTCAGTGTTCTCTACTCTACTTTATGTATTTCTGTTTTATACCAGACAGACAATAACAAAAATCGCCACAAGATGAAAACGCTTAAAAACTCAAGTGAATTAATCCTTCGTAGACGAGGGCAAAAGCGAGGAACTGGATTAGTTTTAATTTCAAATATATTTACCAAAAACAAATCAGAAACCCTTAGGTTCTTATAGTTGTGATATATATGTAGGTACTATATGGCTAGTTGTTATTCATTCGTTATAAAATTGAAGTCGAGGTTTTGATCAGACTTCACATTACGATTATTGGGTCTACTAATTTTCGTTAAACTTGCTAGATAACATTTTTAAATTCTACCCCCACACTCTCTCCAGACCAGAGACTTTTAATACTCTCTACTGGTTGTAGGAACATTTTTTTATTTTATCTAAAAATGATGATACCCACCGAACAACCCAAACAAATGTTAAATAATGGTTTTCGAAAATCATACCTTAATAAAACAAAAAAAAATCATTTTTGATATTTGACTTTCGCATTATAGATTTTAGATTTTAAGTTTATTAAATTAATCGTTTAAATATACATCTCATATAATTCATACAAAATCTTTATATGCAAAAAGTTATCCTAATACTTTAAATTTACATAACTTTAACCAAATTATTTTAAACAATGCTTTGTATATTTTTAATTTGTGTATTATATAATGGGTGATTTTTTTGCTATTTTCTTTTTGGCAACACTGCACTGGCTTTGACAGCTCACGAACGTTTCGTGTTTAGTGTCACTGTCGAACATCATTAGTTTCGTCTTTAATTTAACCATGAATCGTCTTACAAATGAACAACGCTTGCAAATTATTGAATTTAATTATCAAAATGCGTGCTCTGTTAAGAAAGTTCATCGCGCGCTTCTTCCATTTTATGGTCAGTTTAATCAACCTACTGAGGCGGCTATTCGGGTTATTGTGACTAAATTTCGCACTAAATTTACATTGTTGGACATTAAAGCTCCAACACGCTTACGTAGAGTGCGAACTGAAAAAAATATCGCAGCTGTATCGGCCAGTGTTAGTGAAGACCGTGAATTATTGATTCGGCGGCGCCGTTCGCAGCAATTGGGCCTCTATTACTCCACTACGTGGAAAATTTTGCGGAAGGATTTAGGTGTGAAGCCTTTCAAAATACAGCTGGTGCAAGAATTGAAGCCAAACAACCTACCAAAACGCCGAATTTTTGGTGAATAGGCTCTTGAAAAGTTGGCCGAAGATCCACTTTTTTATCGAAAAATTGTGTTCTGCGACGAAGCTCATTTCTGGTTGAATGGATACGTGAATGGAAATGATACAAAACTGCCGTATTTGGAGAGCAGCCAGAAGCATTGCAAAACCTACCAATGCATCCAGAAAAATTCACTGTTTGGTGCGTATTATGGGCTAGCGCAATCACTGTGGGCCGTATTTTTCAAAGATGATGCGAATCGCAACGTTACTGTGAATGCTGAGCGCTACCGTGCGATGATACTAAACTGTTTCTGCGCAAAATGGAAGAGCTAGATTTGCATGACATGTGGTTTCAACAAGAGGGTGCCACATGCCACACAGCACGCTTAAGAATGGACCAAATGAAAGGCAAGTTCGGTGAACAGTTTATTTCAAGTTTGGGGCCGGTCGATTGGCCGCCTAGATCGTGCGATTTAACGCCTCAGACTATTTTTTCTGTGGCTATGTTAAGGCTCATGTCTATAGCGACAAGTCCGCTTCGATTGACACACTGGAAGGGGAAGCCAACATTAAAGCATTTATTCGTGAGATATCGGCCGAAATGTTGGAAAGAGTATGCCAAAATTGAACTAAGTTGATGTACCATTTGAGGCGCGGACAACATTTGCATGAAATAATCTTCAAACATTAAATAATATCGACCGTACTATCGATTTAAATAAAGATTTCATGCATTTTTCTGAATTTTATGTTTTTTTTTTTTAATTTACGATAGCTCTTAAAAACTAACTCGTTAGTACAAACCTCAAAGGTATTAACATGTATTTATTTCAAAAAACATTATTTAGTATTCTCTCCCTATACTTAAATGAAATTTTGCAATACTCATACTTTTTTGCAACGTATATCTAAGCTTCATAAGCACTTGCTCCTCCGATAAGGTATCACACGTACAAATAAATCTCCTAGTTTCCCTGAGAGTTGGGCACCTCCCCACGAAATGGATGACGTCTTCCCGTTAGCCTGACCGTTGTGGCTTTCATGTTGTGTACACTATTTGTATCTCGAAAATAATTGTTTTCCATTACTTTTTCAATTATTTCGACAACGTTAATACTCAAACTAATATCAAATCCTCGGGCAAATTCCAACCAATCTCCATACCAACTGTTTTTTTTGCTGAATGTGTTTTCTAATAAGCCAGGTTTTTATGAAGATAGGCAATATTCCTGTTTCTAGCATAATAACGTAGTTTGGTATGCTCGCCGGTAGATGAAAAAATGTTCTCTTCACAAGATGCCTCAAGAAATTCTCCGCTGTGTCAAACTTTTTACATCCAAATCTGTGATCCATATAAAAGAATCGTTTAAGAAACCGTTTCAAACATCTTATGTGTGCTGCTATGCGCTATGTTTTTGTTCATAAAATATCTTTTCCAGGAAACGTTGAAGGCAGTTCTGGCTTTCAGGAGTTTTTCTTTGAAATACTTCTCCAAACTCAGATTTTTCGTAATATAAACATCCAGGTACTTTAACTCGTTGACACATTCTAAGTGTTCTCCATTAAAATCCCATTTTTGATTTGATGCACTTCTTCCAACCCCTCTTTTAAAAATCATTACCTTGGATTTTTCTATGTTGACTAAGTCTTTCCATAATCAACAGTAGTTCGGATGAGTACGCAAACATGACTACAGCATCCGCAAAGAGCAATGCCCCAAGGTCCATTCCACCAGGAAGATAATCGATCAAATCGTCAATGAAAATGTGAACAAAGTAGGGCTTAGTGAACATCCGAAAGTTCTAATTGTAAAGAAGCTTCTAAGACGTTAAAAATGTTTCACACCAAAATTATAATATTAAACATTTTAAAAATTAATTTTATGCTATAATATCTATTTTTAAAATTCTTTGTCTCTTAGGTATTAGATTTATTAAATTTCGTGCGATCCAGTCGTTATGTTTTTTTTTTTATTTTTCCGCGCACTTGAGCGGTTATGACCTGAAACCCTTGAAATGTTTGGGCACAGGCACAGCGCACAATGGGGCAAAACAGAAAAAAGCTGGCATTTAATAAAATTATGAAGTTTAACTTTGTCTTAAATAACCGTTCTATTTTTCTTCAAAATATGATGATGAGAATTAAAAATGAGAGCGAGAAAGTTTATTTGAATCACGTAATTTTCTGCAGATCATTTTGAATGAAGAGTAAGTTCACGTTTTGAGTCGATCAAAGACCTCTTTTTACCATTTCGAGTTGGTTAAGTAAATTGTGTACAGTTTATTATTTATTGCGTGTAACAAATTAAATTAAATTGCAATAGAATCAGTAAGCTCAGGTGCATTGTATTTTTTTTTTATAAAAAATAAATCCTTGTTATTTTAATTCGTAGTTGAATATGAAAAAAAGTTAAAAAAAATGCTTATTTTTTTTGCATTTTTCTGAAATCTTTAGGCATTTAGTTGTGTTAGTTGTGCCAATAAGTGTTTTGCCTTCCTTCAGAATGTGTAACAATTTTTTGCTACAATTTGCTCCCCTGTGTGTTGTGTACATTTTTGTTGGTCACTTCACTTTCTAGAAAAAGACATTTTTGGTCAATATTATCTATTGTATTTGTAGGAAAGATCTTTTTAATATAATGAAGAAGTCAAGTTGCCAAGGATTTAATAGCCAGATTGAATTTTTAAAGGAAGAAATTGTAAAGCGAACTAGATACTCGTGTATCTTTTAAAATGACATAAATTCTTTCTGAACTGGCATATGCAGCTGAAATGAGCTTGAGAGCATCTGGGCAGTCCGGAGCTGCAAAACTAAGTACCCAAAAGTCCTAGAAAAGTCGAAAAGTGTACTAAAGCTTTAAGAGAACTTACTTCAATGACTGGTGAAGAAGCTTTAGCGTTAATTTTCGAAGCAGGCTTATTTAAATTTCAATATAAAATTATCAGATCAAAAGCTTCTTAAGTATTTCCTTCGTATAAAATCGTTCAGGAGTGTAAAAAATTGCTATCTTGATCCTGAACATATCAGTGTTTCGGGAACTTCTGTGAGTACAGATTTACTAATTTTGCTAAACTTAACAGTTAAACTCTTAATCATTCTCCAAAAAGACGAGATTAATTTACTAAAAATTGAAAGATGTATGAATGTACTCTAAATGGGGCTTTGATGGAAGTTTTGATCACAATTCAAATAAGCAAGCTTTTTATGAATTGAACTAGGTAGATTCGGCTGTTTTTATTACTTGCCTTGTTCCACTTCGCTTAGTTTCTGGTGTAAAAATATTATAACAGAATCCACGTCCAAGCTGAAATATATATTGTAGACCTGTTAAAATTGAATTTTTAAAAGAATCTTTATTAGTATCCGTAACTGAAAAGCAAAGAGTATAGATACAGAAATTAACGACCATCAGCCTAGAATTGTAAGAGAAAGTGACAATGCAATTTCTATTCACCAGAACTTGATCTTCGCCATGGCTGAAGGAAAAGTGTGGAATGCTATTTCAGAAAAGTCTTCTTCACAAAAATGTTATATTTGTAATGCTTAACAAAAATAATTTATTTCTATTGAAGAAAGGATACTAAGCTTAGCAAAAAAAAAGTAGTAACAAAAAGTATTCCAAAATGGTAACCCTATAATATTTGTTTTAATTTTTGTATAAATGTAATTGTGTTACAATCAACTCTGCGTGCAACAATTATTTAAATCGTGTAAGGTGTTTTTGAGAAATTTCGTAAACTAATGAAATTTGTATGGGTGGTAGCCCTAGAAATGGGTGTGGTCATTAGAAACTATGGCCATGTATTAACATTGGTATCAGTAGGATTTGTACCAAATTTCAAGTTTCTAGCCCTGTTGGTTGATTTAATGCCATCTTTGCGCCATTTTGCCCCACTGTGCAGCGTAAGGAAATTTTGAGAGAGACCTATCACACTGAATATAATAATAGGAGCTAGATAATGAACTGATTAAAGCATTCTACATTCCTGTAGTACCGTTAAAGGAAGAATTTCTAAACTTTATAGTACAACCGTGGTTTATTTATTTGCTTAATACAAGCTAAACTTAAAATTAAGAATATTAATTTAAAATAAGATAGAATAAATAGAATATAACCCTTAGAGAGTTTTGTAGTAATAACTTAAGTTAAATAGATATGAGGCAGGTGAAGAAAGTTATGGGGAATTTCAAAGGACTGGTTTAGAAGTGTGGAAATCAAAACCTTTTGAGGAATTGTTGGCATTTCGCAGCATTTGGGACATGGGATTGTAAAAGCTATAATTAGTATTACGCCGATTAGTACTAAAAATAAAAAACAAGACTAAATAAAAAATAAATCTCCGGTTTGACGTCGATTTTCAAGGGACTGAAGGTTGATCAGCTGTAAGCGATTAGAATAAGAATAATGATCATCCCACGGAAGACTATGCAGAGCAAATCTAATAAACCTACACTGGACGGCTTCGATCCGTTTGATTTGGGTTATTTGATAAGGGGACCATACTAGAGACGCGTATTCAAGAATGGGACGGACAAATGAAATGAAGAGAGATTTTGTAGCGTACGGGTCAGAAAACTCTTTTGACCAACGTTTAATAAAACCAAACGTCGAGTTGGCTTTATTGATAACGCTGTCAATGTGGCAACGAAAGTTGAGTTCCCTATCATAAATTACTCTAAGTCCCGGGCGGAGTTAACTACAGGC